>CM066579.1:12016856-12394356 GCA_033816785.1 Picus viridis
GAGGGGAGAATTCTTTAGGCCAAACCATTTCTAGACAGCTATGAGCTGTGTTCAATTTTATTTTTGTTGATTGTACTCCAAATACCCTCTCATAAGGTTAAAATATGTGGTTCTTTAACCTTAATGTTTATTGAGTACTGAGACAGACAGCAGAGTGACTGGCAGCTTGTAGATTTTCCATTCCCTAGAGAGTGTCAGTCTGAAGCTGGACAGCTGATCTCCTCTCCATACAGCCTCTAGCCACCAAAAGATCAGAAGTTACCAAGGTCAGTTTAGAAGGTGGTTAACACAGACTTTCATCCTGGGAGAGCTGGGTCTGGGTGGAATTGTTGGCCAGAGTATTCTTGCATAGAGCATGAGCTTGGAGCCACCTCAGAACAGTATCAGAAGAAAGCACTTCTCTGATACTGGATTTTGACAGCAAGCCAGACAAACAACCTCTATTGTTCAGCTGCTGCTTATTAACCCAGGAGGAGCTGTGTGCCCTCATAAAAAGGGGAAGAATGATCTGTTAAGACATTCTTTCAATCTACTAAGCTTTAGATATGCATCTTTAATCTACCTATTTGTAGTAGTCCTAGAAACTATAAATCTGTTTTTCATGTCCCTGCCAAGGCATGAATAATCTCAGGATCTCAACTTCTTTTAGCTCCCTGAATGAAACTTTGTACTTCTGCTACCTAATAAGTGCAGAAGGGAATGTCAAATTTGGACAAGCTTTGGGGAATGAATAGACCAAAACAACTTGTGGTTTAGAGGTGGGGGCAAGCTGCCCAGGGAGGTGGTGGAGTCACTGTCCCTGGAGGTGTTTAAAAAGGGATTGGATGTGGCACTTGAAGCCATGGTTTAGTTGGTCATGAGGTGTTGGGTGACAGGTTGGACTTGATGATCTCTGAGGTCTTTTCCAACCTCATTTATTCTGTGAATGACTGTTTGGGGGCGATAAGAATCCTGAGTGACAAACTACATAGTCTGTGGAAAGATAGAGCCAGATAAGGTGAATTGAAATCAGTCAGCTGTGAGGACAGCTCAGGTATAACAACTGAATTTCACAGCCCTTTGCAGCTTTAAGAAAGATTTTGGGGGCTACAGGGGGTTAGCAAAAGCCCTTGATTACTTGCAAGTCCTATAAAAGCTGAATATGTGGCCATTAAGACAGCAGTGTGTAAGAAAGAGCTAGAAAAATTAGCATTTCAAGAATGGATAAGGGTTGAAGAACAGACAACAAATACCTCAGAATATTTTAAACTGTTTAGTCATAGCCAGCCTTGCAATCATGAAGACTACAAAAGGAAAGCTTCTGTATGTTGCTCTAAACTTACTTCCTGAAGTGGCCAGTTGTCAGCCCTCCATTCTTCTAAACACCTCAGGTTTGTTATGATTTATTATACAGGTATCAGGTGCCATGGCAATCTGAAGGGCCAGTCCTCTTTGACACATACAGCAAGAATTTGGTTGTACAAAGAATGGAGTTTACCCTCCTCCCTAGAATGAGGTAGTGATTGTAATAACAGAGTGAGTTTTGTGGAGACTGACAGATCAGATTGTTAAGGTTAGATCAGGAAGAATGATCTGAAATACTGACCCTTTCTTCTTGGCTTGCATGCCAGGGTAATATGTTCCTCTGTTTCAATTTAGATTCTTTCATCACTGTAATGAATGATTCCATTGCTGTGCCTCCCATTGTGTTATCATGACAAAGATTGTTGCTACTTTAGAAACAGAAAACCTGTGGTAAAGGAATGGAAGAGATTTGAAATTTGTTATGAAAAAGGTAATAGTTGTGGACAGCAAGGAGTGAGGGAAATCCACAGGGAAGTGGCCAGTGTGGGGCTGCTTTGTCATTGCTGAAGCACCTGGTGACTTCATTAAGGCTCCAGATTAGGTGGAGCTGCTTGAGCCGTTCTGGTTGAAGAGATTCTTGCCCCTGTGCTTTTATTGCTGCTCCTGCTTTGCTAGGAGTTGCATCACCTGAGATCTGGTCGCTGTGTGTAATACCTCTGTCTGTCAAAATGAGCTAAAACAGGAAAAAACAAGCAAAACAGCCAACCCTCACCCCAGAAGAGTCCTCCAATGGCTTTGGCAGTACTGAGTTCTGTTTGCAGCAGCTGAGTGGGCAGGTTTTAGGAGAGAGACCTGACCCCTCAGAGAGCAGTGACACCCAGGGTAGTGCAGAGACTTCCTCAGCTGGTGTAGCTGCAGATGGGAGACATACAGCTGTGAACTCTCTCAGCTGGGTTAAAGAGACTGGGAGGTGAATGCTGGTATTCACAGCCATTCTGCTAAGCTTGCTAGGTCTTGCTGGTGCTACTTTATGAAACTGCAAGAGAGAGAAATCCAGTCCTAAAATCTAATACAACACGAAGTGTCTCAGGCCCCCAGAGAATTACCTGGTTTTACTTGTAAGTGTTCCTGGGAAAGAATTGTTTGGTCATCCTCTGAGATGTTAATTTTGTGTGAGGGCATTGCAGTAACAGGCCCTTGGAGTGCTCCTGCTTGGATAGCTTTTCTGTGGAAAGAATTTAAGATCTTGGTTTGCCAGTTCTTCAGAGTCATCTGTTTGTGCTGAACTTGACTCAAAAAAAAAACAAAGGTTGCCCCATTGGACTGCAGTGGAACTGTTCCAAGTTACAGCAGCAAAGTGCTGACACATGGATTTGCAGGATCAGGCTTTTCACACTGGCACTGATTGGTCCCCTTTTAGCCTCATGAGGACATTTATTTAACTGTAGCAATAAGGAACAATTGCATTTCTGATGACTTAACCCAGAGTGCACAGATGCTTAATGCTGACCTCCTTTGCAAGCAGCTTTTATGGAAGTGCTTGCTGTGCAGGAGTGCTGTCTTCATGCTTTAGGTGATGTTTGCTTTGGGTGGCTCCATGTGTGTCTGTCAGACTCTCTCTAGGTGAAAAGAAACCTGCTCTCTCCATATTTTCATGTTAAACAGTTGTTGTTGTTGTTGTTTTCCTTCGTGAGCATTTCACTTGATCTCTGCTGACATGGTCAAACATGCTGTTGTGTTCCCCCAGGGGGAATCCTCAAGTTATGCAAACTGGACCATAGATCTGTCCCTGTGTCCCCAGGCTCCGCTGGCTTCTGCACTGCTCAGTACCCAAACCAGCTTTGTGCTGTGCTCCGCAATCCCTCGTGAAGCTGCTCTTGTAGCTTGCCCTACTGGTCTCCAAATGGAAATCACTTGGGTCTCCTGTTGTGCCCTGCTCTCTAGATGAGCATGTGGCTCAGGTTCAGGTATTCTTTCACTGGGAAGAGTTGTGCTTTGGAAATAACTTGTGTGAGAAGTGTGGAGAAAGCACATGCAGCAGACTGGGGTGATGAGATGCTGCTAAGGCAGAGCCATACCTGGGGCCTGAGCAAAGCTTGTGTACTCAGGCCATATGGGAGAGCTTTTAAGACCATTATTACTTGTTTGCTACAGCTCTGCTACTTCCTCTTCCCCTTTGTGCCTCCTTTTTTCTGACATGCTGTCACTGCCTTCATCTATCCTGACACAGAAAGCAAAGAACACGGTATAATTTCCTACCTTCTGCTGTTGAGTTGGTTCTTTAATGAGAGAGAATTTCCCTTGGACAATATCAGGGGGAAAAAAATAGAATCTGTCTGCCAAGGTTCTTTGTATAGGAACAAAAGTTACCATCAGCAGGCTTCCCCACCAGTATCCAAGCAGGGCAATCAACTACAGGGGGTTAAAACCCTTCAGGGAACTGTGGGACTGCTGCCTCCCACCTCTGCTTTTCCTTGTTTTCCCTCTTTTTTTGTTCCCTTCTTTTTCTCCCCTGCCCACTTTTCTTCAAAGGGTGTTACCAGTTTCACTGATGGGGATGACCTTTCATCTGACATGCAGGAAGACTTCTGATGGTGAGGGATCTTCCTGCATTTCAGCTTTCAGGTAATTACTCTCTTGCAAGAGCTTCTTCTCAGCACAAGCCAGTTCTTTGCCTGTGTTGCAAGAGGAGCCCATTCCTTCTCTTTTTGTTATGCTTTGGCCTGAAGTAAGGAAATAGCCAGTGGGAATTAAACAGTGTTGTTCATTAGTTTATTTTATTGGCTCACAAAATGTGACCTGCCTTGCCAGTATTGCATTCTTCTTTTTCCATGCTTCTGTTGAGCGTTTTATGAAGTGCAAGTAGGTAGGAAGCACACTTCTGGAGAACCTTAACCAGCTTAAAGCCATGGCCGGCCCCAGGTCTCCTACCTGGGTATCTCTCAATAATTTAACCTTATAACTTCTACCAAACCTTCAGAAAAGGAGTATCCCTTGGCTTTCCACAGTCAGCTGCATTGCCCAGAGAGGTGGTGGTGGTATTTGGGATATGGAAAGGAAACCTTAAAGCTTTAGCATTGTAAATGTGCAGAACCGTTGTCCTGAGCCGTGTTGCTGCATTTCCCTGCCAGCACTGCCCTCAGTGTCTCCTGCAAGATTTGCACACCCACAGCAGGAGCAGCCTGGAAACAAGCCTTTCAGCCTTTAGTTTTACATTTAACAGAAGTGTAAAGTTCAGTGTGGTGGAATTCCCCTGCTTGGTCGGTAGATAGCTTGGTAGGACTCAAAACAAGCAGCCTGGATTGTAGACAGAAACCTTCCTTCCCAAAATGAGGATGTTGGGGAATTCAGAGCTGGCCTTGGCCTGGCCTCCTTCCATCAAAATTGCAGTAGAAGTTTATTTCTTGGGGTCTGTCATATTTTATTTTAATCCCAAAATACTTAAAGGAAAACAATCTGACAGCATTTAGCTTTATAAATCCTAGATTGCTGTGGAAGACAAAAG
Organism: Picus viridis; assembly: GCA_033816785.1. Lineage (NCBI taxonomy): Eukaryota > Metazoa > Chordata > Aves > Piciformes > Picidae > Picus > Picus viridis. The sequence goes on from CM066579.1 coordinate 12,021,646, forward strand.
AAAACTAATCATAAAATTACAGTTGGCCAGCTCAGGGACTTGTTTCTTTTGAAATAATTGATGCCATAAAATCCCAGACCAAAAGAGGTGGGAGATGTAAGGAAGGCATCTGGCAGAGTTTCTAGCCCTGGGGGTCGAGGAGAGCAGTACAGCCTGCCGCAAACAAAGGCTGAGTGTTTTGCTGATGTGATTGCAAAACATATGTTTGCCCAGGACTGTTATGATCTTGGGAATAGGCAGGAGGCCAGATTGCTGCAGCAGCATACTTAGGCACACAAATATCTACAAAATGTTAACCTCCTGCGATTTCTCAGTTTAAAAGCCACAATTAGCTTGCTGCTTAAAGAAAAGGTACACACTCGTGCAGAAGGAACACGGCGGGGGGCAAAATATAATGAGAAAGCGACAAGTGGTGTCCAAATGGATCCTCTGTGCTGGGGGGAAGTAGAGCAGCACAGGCTTGGGCTCAGGGGAGAGGGGCTCTTGCCGGGTGGGGAGGAGCGGGGTAGATTTGGGGGCCTGGGGGAACACCTGCCCCGGGCTGGACGGCCCCACGTCGAGGCTTGGCCGCGGCAGAGGCTGCTGCCGTTTCTCCCCCTGTTCCGGGCATCTCTCGGCGCTCCCGGACAGCGGCAGGCACCGGGTCGCGGGAGCGGGGCGGCGGCGAGCAGCTGTCCTCCGGCCCCGCTCGGAGCTCCGCCCTCGGGGAGGGCCGCGCGCAAGGAGGGAGGGCGGCCCGCGCAGGGACCCCGCCCCGCGGCGCGGGCGGTGCGGCAGAGCCGCCCCGGGGCTGCGAAGAGAGAGCGACGGCCGCGGCCCCAGCCCCGCAGCGCTGGCATGAGGGTGGCGAGGCCGGGCCCCCAGCACCAGGTACTGCGACGGGCGGGGGGCAGCCTCCCCGGGGAGCAATACAAACCTGCTGGAAGGTGGGGAGGGGGCCCGGGAGGCAGGAGCTTGCGGGCTGCTCGCTCGACCCTTAAAGGCGTCGTTCAGAGGTGCTGGAGGGGAACATTGGGGATTAGCAGGTCCCTCCTAGCTCCCTTCGAGGGGATATCTAGTCCCTGCCGACAGCGGCACTGCAGATGCTGTCGGCAGCCTCCCTCTTGTCACCTGGTCCCTGCCTGGTCGCGCTGGTGTGTGTGTGTGCGCCGTGGGGTGTCTCTGTTGGTCTTTATGCTCATCCAAGTAGTTTTTGCCTCCAGTATTTCTTCTGGGTTTGCTCGGACTTGAACGATCCTTTTGAAAGAGAGAGGCTGGTCTTGTGTGTCTGATAGAGAAGGAGCCTGGGTGTAATTGTAAACAATGAAGCCGAAGGCATTCCTTTAGAGAGGAATTAAAATGCTGCTTTGGATCCCTTTTGTAAGTTTCTTAGTGTCAGTGCATTAAGATTTTTCTTTTAAAGGGAATTTTAAATCCTCAGACTGCTGCAGGTTGCCACAGAAACTATTCTGGTTTTTTTCTTTCTTTCTTGGTTTGTACAGATCTAATACCTCTTGGATACAAATGGCTTTGCTTTGACATAACCCAGCAGTGCAGTCTACATAATGCAAACGGTAACTGTCACATTTGAACTTGCTTCCTTCTGATTTATTGGTCCTTAAACAGTGTTTACAGCATGGAAATCGCAGACGTTCCTTCCAGATCCTCTGCCCTCCGATAGTTTTTGTGCTTCTGCACACGTGAGGCAAGTGGCATATTGAGAAGCCAGGTGTTGATCATTGAAATTCAGCCTCTGGGTTTCAGTGAGCTCATATCAAAAGTAAATTGGGTTGTGGGCTCTCGGCAGTTGTGTCACAAAACCACTTCAGGAAGAGTTATTACTGCCGAGGAAGAATGGGTAGCACTTCGGTGAGACGACTCCAGTTGGACCTGCTCTGACTGCTTGGTCCAGTGGAGAAGTGTTAGAGCTTGAGACTGAGGAGTCTGAGCTTTGTGAACGGGGTGTGTGACCTTGGGCAAACGCTTGCCTCGATTTTTGTCTTGAATCAAATCACATAAACTAGTTGGAGATGTTTTGGGAATCTGATATTTCAGAGGACTTTGAGAGATTCAGAGACAGTGCACTTAACTGGTGATGAAAAATAATGAAAGGATTTAAATGCACATGAGAAGAATGAATGAAGCCCTGCAAAGTAGAAACAACTCAGTGTTTGCCGTGCCCTAATCCCGCTGAAGAGCAGCAGGTCTGTGGAACAAAGTGCTTTGTAGCAGAGGGGAAGGACATGTTCTCAGTTCTTTAGATCCAGGCAAGTGCAGACATGTCTGGTGCTTCAGTTGAGTGACAGTCTGAGATGGAAACCAGTGCAAAAATATAGAGCACATGAGGGACTTTGGGACGATTTCTCTGCCATTTTAATGGGAATCATGGTTGGTTTGTTTGTTTGTTTGAGTGCCACAACGGTTGCAGCTGCTTTTGGATTAGGTAAATTAGTAAAATGGGAACACCTGCCAGTTCTGCTTAGCCCCTCATTTAGAACAGGTGTAGGATTTGTGGGCTTTTTTTTCTTTCAATATTTGTAGGAAGAGAGTCATATTTAATCACTAGTCTTTGTTCCTTAGACCACTTTCCAAAAAGCTACTTATCTGATAAGAAATCTCCAGTAGCTACTGCATTTAGCAGAACTGAAGAGACTGGTTTGAAGCTGAGTCTGTATCAGCTTGGCGATAAATAACTTGTTCTGTGAGGCCAGTTGTGCCAGTCATTGTCCTTAAGATCCTAACCAAGGGAACTCCAAATTTCTAGCCTGGCAGTGTCACCACCAGTGAGATTCTGCTGTTCCTGGCCTTAAAGGGGAAGTAGGAATCAGAGATAGTGACTGAAGCAGAAGCAGCAGCACCAGGCCTCTTAAACTGGCAAGTCTCAAAGTCTGTTTTGGAAGTGCAGGGCACGCTGCTTGGACATTTGGATGCTTTGTGGCATCCTGTGAACATATAAAGTATTTTTAATGTCAATTTCAGCTGCATACCATGCTATACTAAGTTGGATTTTCAGCACTGGCACATTGTGGGGGTTCACTCTGCTAGGAGATTGTGTTGAAGAGCTTTTAACCCACGGCTCCTTGTGTCCGTCTTCACCCTAAATGTGGGTAGGAATGCACTTCCAATCATCACTGGTTATCTAGGAAAATGTCATTGCCCAAAAAGGTCACCTCAAACTCATTTGCCTCCTCTGGTTCCTTCCTTCAGTGTGTTTTATGTTGCATTGCCAGGTGTGATTTTTATATAGTTCTGTTTGAATCTAGCAGTGTTTTAGTGCTTAACCAGCACACAGATGATCCAGGTGAAGATATGAGTCCAAATGTGGCTTAGTGAAACAAACAGATGATGACATTTGCACCTTGCCTGTCTATGATACGATGTTCTTCTAGTCATTTAGAGGAGGTTTGAGTTAGTGTGTAAATAAATCTCTCTGGGAGATACAGCACTTGCTATTGGGACTTACTGTACTTGTGGGGAGCAAAATGACTCAGTGCTAACACCAGGGAAGCAGTCTGAAGATTGTGGTTCAGACCTAGTGCTCAGCTCATGAATTCCCCATGACTGAAGATAAATAGTTTGGTAGCAGTCCCTATAGTCATCTGGCAAAACTGTAATTGAGTTTTGGGAGAGGTTTTGTGATAAGAGGCAGAGCTGTAGCTGCCAGGAGTCAGTAGTGGGGGAGGAACAGGGATCTGAAGATGCATTTTTAAGCATGCTCTGGAGCATGAGTTGTAGCAAAGGGTAGGTGGCTGCTCCTGTTCTAGAGACCCTGCATCTTGGCTTGTAACTTAAGTCTGCTTTGGTGTTTCTAGGTGGCATTTCAGATAATGGATGTCTGTTTAGAAATGATTTTATTCTTTCACTTACATTTTAAAGAGGTTCAGAACCAAAGCAGGTGATGTTCTGTTACTAGCAGAGATGAGTGTTGTGCTTTAAGTATTTGCAGCTCAGTTTTCCAGCTTGAGCTTTTCTATAACAGGAATGCTGTTCTTGTCAAGATGCTTAAAAAAGCTACCTAAAGGTGAGCTTGCTTGGCAGCCTCAAAATATAGGAAAAGCCTTAAGCAGAGTGAGTTTGTGTCTGAGGTTTTAGAGTGGTCTTCTCTGAATACCTCTGTGCATGCAGTACACATTTTTGGTCTAGTCCTTGTTGTGTAGTTAGATGTCCTAAATGGGCCAGACTGGTGAGAGAATGCTAACTGGGAAGGGTATAATTAAGTTTGCAGACTTGTCTCATTAACTCTTCTGTCTCAGCTCTGGAGAGCTGTTTCTTGGTGTAAATTTGCATAAAACACATTTCCTGGCTGAAAAGCCTCTTAAAAGGCACACAGTCTGATGGCTAAGGCAGTAGCCCGTGACAGGAGAGATCTCAGGTCAGGCTGCCAGTCTTCTGTAGCAGCCTCTCCTAGCTATGTAGTGCCTCTCTTTCTCAGTTACTTTCCTGAATAGGAGAGAATACCTTTGCCCTGCCTCACAGGAGTAGTGCATGAGTGAAACACGTGGGATGAGGTGCTCAAGGTATAGCAGTGATGAGGGACATGCAGATTCAGAAATGGTAGCCATCTGATGAATACATTTCCATGGAAATAACTATTGTGGCTGTACTGAAATACAGGTTACATAAGGGGAAAGAGGAGGCTTTTCTGTGCTTTCTGAGGTTGTCTCTCACAGCATAGCAATGCAGCATTTATGTGGCTAAAGTCTTGCCTCTGTATTAAGGGGTATCTGGAAGGTGAGTACTGAAGTGGATTGGTGGGATGGTGAGTCTCACCTCCCTCCATCAGCTGTAAGCTCCTGGGTGCTGACAGTGAAATCTGTTCCGTCCTCAGTGCTTAGCTTTGCAGTCCATCTGAACTTTATGCTCTGGCTTTGAAGACAGGGTGCCTCAGCTGCATCATTATTATTATTGTTGTTGTTATGTATTATTTGCACCTAAAGACTCAGTTGTGGTTGGCTTTCTGCTGAGCTTGGAGCTGTATTTGGCTGTCTTGGCTGCAGAGTTTCTAGACTGAATGGAAGTGGTGTGGCAAGGTTAATAAACAGGAGGAAAGAAGCCAGGAGAATTTGGATGCAGAAAATAAGGTGCTAGGTAGGTGACTTTGGTGTGCGACTTGATGGTCTGGAATCACATGAAAGTTGCTTATACTTTTGTAATAACCAAAATAAATATTGGTTGCTTGCAGCTGCTGCTGATCCTAGCCCTGGCTGCTTTGCCAAGTGTTTGTCAGTGCTTCAGGTGAGGTGCTTGGAGAGGAAGGGTGCAGGAGAGAGACACATGCCCGGTTAGGATGCAGGTCTTGCCTTTGAGAGGGAAAGCTGGAGAGCAGTGCTGCTTGAGTGTATTTGGAAGGTGGAGGCTTAGTGAAGGGCATCATGGAACATAGAAATATGTTCAAAAGGAAAGGAAGATGTTCTGGGACTGTTTTGAGAATCATTAATGTGTTCTCTATACAGGATTTGGAATGTTGGGATACTGGGAGCACCCAGAGCTCTCTGCAAGTTCTCAAGTACTAGGAGAACTTGATTAAATGCTGCTGCTGAAAAGAAGGGGAACCCAGTTTTGGAAAGGTCTGCTCTAGCTTGTAGCTGAAGAATAACATTCTAATGTGTCAGAATTTATACAGCTCTCATAACTGTGGTAACAGTGCACCTTGAGTTTATTCCTGTTCTCAGCACCCTCTGGAAGAAACACATTTGCCCTGATATTACAGGTGGGAAACTGAGACTCATCCTGACAAATCCTTTACAACACCTCTGCTAGGGACTTGAACCCAGGCTGCTCAGAGCAGAGGCTGCTGCCATGATTTCAGGGGGATGCTTTCTCTCCTGACTTAACACAATCCCCCTAAAAACCTCAAAGTCACTTTGTAGAGGGTTTGGTTACTTAGCTGGAGTAGCCTGTTACATGCAGTGTAATGACAGCAGGTTGATCTCTGCATGCTCTAAAAACTGTGGTGTATTGATAGTGATGTATTCTAGATTGGGAGGCAGAGTTTGTTAGCAGCCTGCTGATCTCAGTTTCTTAAATCTTGGGTGTTTGGTTTTGTTGGGTTTTTTTTCTTCCTGTAGCTGTTCTGAAACGTGGTTGTTCAAGAATTAAACTTTAAGGTATTTCTCTTGGAGTGCATGAGCTGGCTGACAACTGCAGACATCTGCTAAGTTAAATGATGCATGCAGACTGCTTTTCCTTGCTGTCGCTCGGGTGCAAGATGTTTCTCTTAATTTGCCAGTGTAGTTGTAGCTGAGATAAGAAGCTGTGCTGGAGCACTGAGGAGAGAGGAAGTTTTTAAGATACAAATTTAATTCTTACAGTGGCGTTGCCAGAGACTCGGCTGACAGGTAAAGTCTGTTGGTGAATGTTGGGATCCTCAGCAGGGAAGAGCTAGATCCCAAACTTCGCTGTCCCAGGGAAAATGTGAGCAGAGTTGGTAGGAAGAGCTGCCCTTTGATCTCACTTTACCCAAGTAACACTCGAGAAACAATTTAGGATTTAAGGAGACTGTCAGTCTGGCTTGGTAGTTGTGACTTAGCTGGTTGTTTCTGGCTCTCTGAAGCTGGTTTTTAGTCTTTGGGGAAAGTTCAGGGAAGGGTAACTGATTAATAAAATTGCTTCTTGTACGATGAACTCGTGCAAACAGAAACCTCAGCCACGGGCAGCAAAAGTGCAGTAGTGAGTGTGGCCAGTCCTGCTTGTTTGTTACAGCCTTTATCTGGGTGGGGGAAATAGAGCAAAGTTAAAAACTGCACTTGGCAGGTAGCTTTTAGGGGCCTTGTTTGCTCATAAGGCTTAAGACAGCTGAAGGTGTCCCTCTGCTCTGTGCGGCCTGAAATGTTTGTGTTCATCTGAACTCAGCTGAGAACCTGGATGGGGTTGGTATCATCAGAAAATGAGTGGTTCAGGCCATGGAAGAGATGTAATGGGTGTGCTTTAAAAGATGACCAGAGGAGAGGGAACAAGTAAAGGCCCACTTGGTTATAGCCCAGTGTTCAGCAGTCAGCTCCAGCCACAGCTTCAGTCCCAGGTCTCCATCAGTAGGCGCACCATGCCATCAGCTGCGCCTTTGGAGATGCTTCAGGTGCCAAGGCTCCTATCTTTCCTGGGGAGGCCATGCCACTGGCCTGGGAGCAGTCATAGATTCATAGAATGGTTTGGGTTGGAAGGGACCTTGAAGATCATCAAGTTGCAAGCCCCCTGCCATGGGCAGGGGCACCTCCTACTAGCCCAGGTTGCTCAAGGCCGCATCCAACCTGGCCTTGAACACCTCCAGGGAGGGGACATCCATGATCTCCCTGGGCAACCTATTTCCAGTGTCTCACCACTCTTACTGTAAAGAATTTCTTGCTAGTATCTAGTGTGTTGTGCAAATGGAATGGGGCTCTGTAGCAATGAGGAGGTATGAATGTGTGAAGAGATGTGTCTTTGGTTCATGCCTTGTTGTGACCTTGCTGTGCCTTCTGGGAGGGCTGCTGCATGCCACATGCTGGAGCCATGGCTCCTACCCTCCCAAAGGGAATGGTTTAACGGGCAGGGCACAAATGCACCTGAGTCTTTTGCTCCTTGTCTGCACAAAGGGTGCTGTAGGCCTGGCAGAAAGCTGCATCTAGCTGAGGGCAGAGGGCAAGCAGGGACCTGCTGCAGGGGGATCCAACCTCCCTCTCACCTGTGAGGCAGTGACTGAGCAGTGTCCCTTCCTTCCTGACCCGAGTAGCTTTTTATCCTATCTCGAAAAGCAAGCAAATGCCAATGTAGATCAGGTACTTTCAGCAGTTTAAGAGCTCTTTGAGGCTGGGGAAAAAGCAATCTGATTAGGGTTACAGCTGTTTCGCTTCCTGACAGATGCACAGAGCGCTGCGGATGTGCACAGGCAGAGCAGTCTCGGTTTGCATCAGTGGCACAACCACACAGCAGCCGGCCCTGTACTGAACTCCCTGTCCTGGACACCCTGCCAAAATGTGCTTTATGCAGGAGTTTCTGTGAAGCAGGTCGCAGAGTGCATGTGTGTGTGTGTGCACATACATTTGTGTGTGCTCTGGGTGGCTGGCAGGGCCTTTGTTGTTGAACTGGTGGCCGGAGCGGGCGCGAGGCTGTAAACAAGGGTGGCTAATTATAAAGCACTCCTGTAAAAAAACTATTTGCATTTGTACAAATGGTCCTAGTAGAAGTAGCTGGGTTGAGAGTACAATGAGTACCCAAATAAGCCCAGCTCTGAAGGGAGAACTGTTTCCTGCAACCACAGCTAAAAAGCTGTTCATAACTAAATGCTGAGCTGGTGTAACTTTCTTTTCTAGGAACTCGGAATAAGAATTCCTAGACCACTGGGACACGGACCAAGCAGATTCATCCCCGAGAAGGAGGTGTGGTAGTTTTTCCAGTACACAGTGAACTTTATGCTTTTAAGGAACACTCTTTTGGTTTCAGGACAGCTGCTGAACTGCAAAACATTTTCAGTTGTGATCACATTCAGTCCTGGGGAGGCTTTGGCTACCGTTCTAGCTTACCAAAGCAGGGAGAGCCCTGGGAAGCTTTGGAAGAGTTCTGACTCCTCCTGTACTGCTGTCGAGCATAAGAGAAACCCAATCCTGTTTGCTCTAAGAGTGTCTGTTTCCTTGTGAGCATCCAGATGTAATTTCCTACTGGTCCACAAGGCACCTGCCCCCTGCTCTGGGGTTGCTTTTTCTTGAGCTGCTTCTACCGCTCTGAATAATCTGAAGCTTCACAGTGCTGTGGCTGAGCGTTTCTGGTGCTTCTCTCTTGCCTGTCTGGTAAGAGAGTTTGGAGCAGAGCAGAGGAGAAGTTAGTAATATGCCTGTGGTTTTCTAGGAATTTTAGAGCCTGAAATTTCAATTTCCTTTTATTTTTCTCTCATCATCTTAGATGGATTTTTACTACTTTCCCTTTTTTTGTTTTTGCCTTAGTAAAAATGATGATTCAGTTAGCTTTGTGATTTTACAACAAACTACATTCAGTTTGGGGCATTCAAGAAAGTAAGACATGGAAGTAAGGCGTTCGAGCCAGATGAAAATGAGAAGTCAGTGGGAAAGCATAAAGCAAAACCAGAAAGAATCTTCTTTTGCTGATGTAGCCATTTGTGATCCTCTAAAGGAGAGATGCTGAAGGGATTTTACTTGCAGTGCCATAGGTAGATGTATCATTGCCCTCAGTGCTGTGCTGATAGATTTATTTGCTGTTTCCCTGGCACTTCTCAGACCTCACTGCTCTCTCTGTTCAACCAGACCATTCAGGTGGGAAACGAGGACGCCGTGATGCACACTCTGTTTGCTGACTCCTTTGCTGCGCTGGGCCGACTGGACAATGTCACCCTGGTGATGGTTTTCCACCCACAGTATCTTGAAAGCTTTCTGAAGACTCAGCACTATCTGCTGCAGATGGACGGTCCGCTCCCGCTCCACTACCGGCACTACATCGGCATCATGGTAATGCTGGAGCGGGAGCTGCCGGCAGCAGCCACTTGGGCAGCAGCCTCTGGGCTTGTTCAGTAGCACTTAATGCTCTGGGCTGCAGTTTGCAGTTGGAAGGGCATTTCATCAGGAGCAGAGGGGGAAAGCGGAGTGGGTTTGTCTGCTTTACAAATTGTTTTGTGAGACCAGTGCTTCATAGGTTTGGTGAGAAAGAGTTGGGGGAAGTCTCTTGTAAAATATGACAATGGTTTGTTCTCAGTTTCCTTAGCATCTCAGAAACTTGGGTTTGTGTGTGTGTGTGTCCTGTCAAATACACCTCCCTCCAACTCAGTCTGTCCCATCATCCCTTTCTGAATGTCTGAATTCCAAGCAGGGTTTCTGGCAGAAGTGGCTGATTTCATCATCTCTGGTCTGCCCTTAGTCTCTCTTGCTGTGTTCATTCCAAAAACCTCCTTTTGTTTTTGCTGGTGGAGGCTGACCTCACAGCAGCCTTACTTCTTCCCCAGGGGACAGAGCTGTGCAGTATGGATGATTTGCTTCAGGACAGACATTGAATCCATGCCTGCATTTCCCCCTGGACATAAGGATGTTGCACCAGTAGCCAGAGTAGCTACAGTGTACAGTTGTGAGAACAAGAATCAAAACAGCCTGATGTGTTCATCTCTTCATTTTTTTCACTTCAGCCTTTGATCAGTGCAAGCCTTATTCTTGAGTATTTTGAGGAAATGATGACTTATGGGATTTTTCCTGAAGCTCTGACTTACTGTCATTGTTTTCTGTATCACAATTGTGCTTTCTAGGCTGCAGCACGACATCAGTGCTCTTATCTCGTTAACCTCCATGTGAATGACTTCCTTCATGTCGGTGGAGACCCTAAATGGTTGAATGGTCTGGAAAATGCACCTCAAAAACTGCAGAATTTAGGAGAACTGAACAAAATGTTGGCTCACCGACCCTGGCTCATCACCAAGGAACATATTGAGGTAAACCCTTCCTGGAGTGATGGGAATATGCCCTGATGTTTCAGTAATGCTCTCACAGATTCTTAGGGTTAAGAGCCAGACAGGGTGAAGGATGTTCTGCCTTGCTGACCTCCCTGTCAGTGTTCTGTCACTCTGACGCTGATGATGTCGTATTGCTTGTGCCCCTGTAAAGCTAACATGGTATTAACTGCTCAGAAATGATGAACAGCTTCCATTCCCAGCACAGTGACACTTCACAGCTGTCATGTCTGAATTCTGTGTGTGCTCAGATGGGCTTTTCCTTAAGCTTTGTGCTTTGAGGAGCCAGCACCCCCTGAGCCTTTCTGAGATGCTCTCAGAGGTTTTGCAGAACACTGCTGCTTAGCTTTCAGGCAGGGTTGGAGGTAGCAGGCTGGCAGAACAGCCCAGGGTGAGCTGGCCCAAGCTAGCCAGGACTGCAGCACCAACAAGCCACCAAGCAGCAGCTGCTGCTGCCCCCTCCTCTGAGGCCTACCCAGGTCAGCCAGCTCCAAGGGCGTGTGCAGCAGTGGCAGCTCTCACAGCAGGGGTATGCCCACCCTGGGCCTGGCCAGGCTTACTGGAGCAACTCCGCTGCTCTTTACCCTTTGTGAGGAGGAAGTGGGTGCTGGAACTTTCTCGGGGCTGTCTGCTATAGGTGGAGAGGCAGCAGCAGGTCCTGCTGGGAGGCAGGGTGCTGGGCTGTGGGGGAGGGCACGAGCTCTGCCAGCAGGCCCCAAACCTCCCACACTTTCCTGCCCAAAGGGGAAGTTGGGGTTGAAGCTTCTTGTCAAATGTAGAGCATTCCACCCACAGGGACAAGATGGAGGGAGCCTGGCCTTGATGCCAGGTTTTTGCTGAGCTGATCAGCAAGGAGGTACCAGGGTTTCTTGAGACTGTAAAGAGCAGCTGGAGAAGCATGTGACTGTTGTGGTTGCACCTTCATCAGAGGCGTGAAATTTCAATGCAAGTTGGTCTGGCTTCCACACAAACCATATGGAGAGAAATAGAAACCCCAGCTGACTGAAGGGCTGAGGGATAGAGGGGAGAGAAGTCATCTCCTGTGTGGCTTAACCACATGAGTCTGTGGCTGGCAGGTCACCTGGAAACAGCACACTGAGCACGTTGGTGGCAGCAGAGAGTTGGGATGTTGGGAGAATAATTTTATCTGGTGAAGAAGTGTGTTGATCAACTGAACTAAGGTGGGACCAGCTGAACACAGCTAACACTTCTGTATTCCTTTTGAAGCAACTTCTAAAGACTGAAGAGAACAGCTGGTCCCTGGCAGAGCTGATCCATGCAGTCGTTCTCCTGACTCACTACCACTCCCTTGCGTCCTTCACCTTTGGCTGTGGCATCAGCCCCGAGATCGACTGTGAGGGGGGTCACACCTTCAGGCCCCCTCTGTCAGTAACTATTGCATATGTGACATCACAAATGGTTACCACGGGGTGGAGGAAATTCAGGCCAGCCCAGTTGCAACTATTCCAGTAAGTAACTGCCTGAACAATCTCTTCCAATAGCAGTAGAACTTTATAGGTGGAGGGTGCCCCCTCCATGGGATTGAGCAGCCTAATCCAGATGAGGGTTTACCAGTTGAGCAGATAGGTGTAGGAGAAGCTGAAATGACACTGGTTGACTGGGGGAGGTTACTGAAGGAAGACAAAAAGATACAGTCTCTCAGTTGTCTATTTGTTGGGGTCTCTTGTCATTCATAGAGGCAAACTGAGATGACTTCTGGCCTTGGCTAGTCTCTGATGCATGTCCTGAGCAGCAGGGGCCAGGAGAGCTTTTGGTCATGGGTGCAGAGGAAAGTTGGCTCTTCCTTTGATTCCAGCATTCGATTTGGTTGCCTTGAGGTGTTTTGTGTGAAGGATCACAGAGATCATTGACCATTTTCTGACTTTGTCACTAACCAAGTACTTCCTGCCTGCAGCACTTCTGCTCACTGATCTGTACTTGCTTCCACTTAGTGAAGAGCACAGAGTGAAGCAGGTGTTGGTGTAACAACAGTGCTCACAGGGTATTTCCCATGCAAGTCCCTTCCATGTGAGACTTCACTGCAATAGTGTGGCTGGCATTTAAATTCTGTTTGGTGGGGCTTGCTGGCTCTCTGAAGGAGCAAACTACAAAAGGCAGAGAGGATAGGGGCAGAACTGTATCAGTTGAAGGTAACTTTTATTTTGCCTTGCACTGATGGATTTTTACTAGACCAGATCCTGAATGAATAATGTGCTGTGGTGTTAAAACAGCTCTTGTGAAACAAGCACTGGCTTTCCTTTGAGGCTTCATTAAATCTGCATTTACACTCACTCTTCCTTTTTTCCTTCAGTATGTTTCTTCTCTGCAAGCAGAGAAGGGGGAAAATTACAGTTGGGTAGTAAATTGTGGTTACTTCCTCTAGCAGAATTTCTGTTACACCTCCTTGGGTTTTTTCAGTTGTTAAACATTTAGATTAAGTAAGAGAAATTTCTTGTAGTGTGAGAACCACTTGTTCCAGAGACCTTTGATTCTTAAAACATGCTACAGCTACCAGGCATTTAACTGAGCAAAGATGATGATTAAATGTGAGCTGTTGGGTCGATACAGATCTCTTTCAAGAACTCTCTTCCTCAAAGAATTGGCATTTAAAGATGTAAATGAAGGACAGGGAATTGCAGTTAAATTTGTTGGCTTGACAACTTCTGCCATCACTGTCAGTTCTTGTCAGGTGGACATGAAATGGTTTTTTTTTCTCTCCAAGTCCACAGAGTCTGTCTGTGAAGTTGAAGCTCTTATGGAGAAAATGAAGCAGCTGCAGGAGTGTAGGGATGAAGAGGAAGCCAGCCAAGAAGAGATGGCTACACGTTTTGAAAGAGAGAAGAGAGAAAGCATGTTTGTGTGTTCCTCAGGTAGGACAGATGTGCTTCATACACATTTATGTACATTTTTTCCTAATCACTTGAAATATTACTGCAAAAGGGAGGGGGAAAGGTGTTATTAGAGGTGTCAAATCCTCACCATTTCTTAGAAGGGAAGATGATCAGGGGTGCCTTGTAGTCTTCCAGAGCAGAGCAGTGCAAAGGTTGTGGCTTCTCTCAAGCACACCATAATGCTCCCTGACCACTATTATATTTAATAGAAGTTTCCAACAGAAAATCTCTCTTGAGAGCTTGAAGTGTCATAAGAGATCAGAGTTTGTAGGCCCCTCTGAAATAAGCTTGACATGGAAATCATAGAGGTCTCTCTTGTTTTATTAAGTTCTCTGTTCCAAAATCTCCTTTGACATCTTGGTGGAGCCCCTGAGTTGGGAGCAGTGTGTCCCTTAGCCTTAGGGAACAGGGTGAAGATAGACTGGTAGACAAAAGAAGTAAGAAAAAGACATTAATCTGTATGAATCTTGAGTGGCTTTCATCAAGCTGCTTCTAAAAACCATAGCTGCAGCCTCACTGAGCTCTATCAAAGCATTTTAGCCCTGGTAGTCCAGTGCAGCTGTGTGGATTTCGAAAGCAGAGAGACTTCCCCTCTTCTGCAAGCTTTCTCCTAGAACACTTCCAGTTTGTTCTTACTGAAATGGTGTCAAATTCTGTTTGGAATGAACAGAAGATGAAGAATCAGCTCCAGCAAGAGACGTGTCTCGTCACTTTGAGGACACCAGCTATGGTTACAAGGACTTCTCCAGGCATGGAATGCATGTGCCCACGTTCCGTGTCCAGGTGAGGCTGGGGGCTGCTCTCACAATCTCTGCCAAAGGGCAAACCTGGAAACTGCTGTGCTGTGTAACTTGCTGCCCCCAAGAAGGCTTAAATCAAGCAGGGAACTGCTTGAAAGAGTCCAGCACAGAGCCAAAAAAATGAGGGAGGGAGCATCTTCCTTATGAGGAGAGGCTGAGGATCTTTAGCTTGGAGGAGACTGAGAGGTGACCCCATTCATGTTTGCGCCCAGAGGATGGAGCCAGGCTCTGCTGGGTGATGCCCAGGGAGTGGACAAGGGGCAATGGGTGCAAGTTGAGGCATAGAATCATATAATCAACCACATTGGAAAAGACCTCAGAGATCAAGTCCAACCTTTACCTAACACCTCCTGACAACTAAACCATGGCTTCAAGTGCCACATCCAATCCTTTTTGAACACCTCCAGGGATGGTGACTTCACTGCTTCTCTGGGCAGCACATTCCAGTGGCCAATTAGGAAGTTCCTTGGAAACATGAGGACAATTTTTTCCCCCGTGAGGGTGACAAAACACTGGAACAGGCTGCCCAGGGGTGTTGTGGAGTCTCCTTCTCTGGAAATATTCAAAACCCACCTGGATGTGTTCCTGTGTGATCTGCTCTAGGTGACGCTGCTCTGCAGTGGGGTTGGACTGGATGGTCTTTGGAGGTCCCTTCCAACCCCTAACATTCTGTGCTTCTGTGAAATGACAACAGTCCTGCTCCCTCTGAGAGAAGCTGCTTTGAAGCACTGAGTCTTCACCAGTTCATTTCTGAAATGCACCACTGTGCTTTTCCCCTTCTTCTAAGGATTATTCCTGGGAGGACCATGGCTACTCCTTGGTGAATCGCCTTTACCCAGACGTGGGACAGCTCCTTGATGAGAAGTTCCATATTGCCTATAACCTGACTTACAACACCATGGCCATGCACAAAGATGTGGATACCTCAATGCTGCGGCGGCGATTTGGAACTATATTCACTGTATGTTTGGCATAAGGTCAGTCTGTGCCCCTTCTCTTCTCCACACAGCAGATGTGGTAGTGTTGGATTTCATCTCTTTTCTCAGAGTGCAGCAAAGCTAGAGGAGGGAGATTCAGATTGGAAGTTAGGAAGACATTGTTCCCCATGAGGGTGGTGAGAGACTGGAACAGGTTGCCCAGGGAGGTGGTGGAAGCCTCTTCCCTGGAGGTTTTTAAGGCCAGGCTGGATGTGACTCTGATCTAGTGTGAGGTGTCCCTGCCTATGGCAGGGGATTGGAAGTGGATGATCCTTGGGGTCCCTCCAACCCTGCCACTTCTATGATTCTATTCATTAACCAAACCTACATATTTTAAAGCACAGTTTTGTATGGGGGGGGGGAAGTGTACAAATTACACAAGTATTTCTTTTGCCATGGGCACTCAGAAGCAATGCAAGTGACAGAAGTGCTGTTGAAAATGAAAGTGTTTCTCTTCTCCTCCCCCAACAGATACGATGATTATGACTATGGTGAAATTAATCAGTTGTTGGACCGCAGCTTTAAAGTTTATATCAAGACAGTGGTTTGCACTCCTGAAAAGACCACAAAAGAATGTATGATAGCTTCTGGAGGCAGTTTGAACACTCTGAGAAGGTACAGTCTGCTGAGGGACTGAGCTGAGGGACAGGGGCTGTAGGTCCGTTTGCCATGCTCTAAGCCACACTTACCCAGCTGGCATTTCAGCTTTAGCTGATGCTAGCAGGACTCTGCTCACAGGCAGTGAATTCATTAGGACTTGCCAGGCTGCAATAGTTTTGCATTTCCTACTGCATGTTTGGCAGCTAACAGCTGATGTGGACTGGGCAAGCCCTGGCCTGTCTTGGGGAGGTTAGGCATGCAAGTGGTACAGCTTCAACTCTGCTGCAGCATCTCCCTCAGCTGTCAGCATTGCCTGTGTCCCAGAGGGGCAGGGCACTGATGGGGGATACATACCTTGGCCTCAGCCCAGAGCAGGCTGCTTGCTGCCCCCGAAGTCCTGGCAGTCCTATGGTCACTTTTAGTGCAAGTAGCCCCAAAGCAGTTACTTCATGTTAAAGGCTGGCTGTCTTAACAGTGACCTCTTCCTCTGCCTGTAACACCCTCTGCTCTGTGGGTGCCAACCAGCCTTTGGCCCTTGCCTCATCAACCTAAGCTAAATTTGAACAATTCTTTGCAAGCTGCACCTAGGCTGCTGCTGAAGAAGGCCTCATGTGCCTGCAAACCTGCCTTTGTCCAGCTAAACCAGCTGGTCTGTGGAGGGGGACTGCCTCTTCCTCTGGACCTGGAGCTGTGCCCCAGTGCTGCTCTGGGTCACTCTCTCCTTCCTCAGCAAGCTTTAGACAGATCTTATTAGCTGGGTAGCTGGAAAGAGAAAAGCCTCCCCCTGCTGCTGCAAACACTGACAGAGAAACCACAGCCCCACAGCCTTCCTTGCAGTGGAGCAGGTTCCTGGGAGCAGGCTCTGAAGGTGTCACGTCTCTTCTCCCTAGGTCCATGTAAATTTGCTTCTGGTAGAAGCTCGGATGCAAGCCGAACTACTTTACGCTCTGAGAGCTATTACTCGCTACATGACCTGATGGCTGCAGCTGCCTGGAGACCTTGGAATGTGCTGCAGCTGCAGCGTGGCAGAGGAAGAGAGGAAGCCTCAGGACCAACGGTAGCTCTAAGTTAAGATGCCCATTGTGCCATAACTCCTTTAGTTTCAGCTCTTTCCGTGTTCGGAACGTCGCTTGGCAGTCGAGCGGGCAGGGGGCGTGCCGAAGCACTGCCCTGCCCCTGGTGTTTTGGCTTTAGACAGCACACAGGACACTCTGTGGCCTTGTGGCAATATAGCAAATGATAGATACATAGATCTTGTGTTAAGGCAAATACTAGGGGGAGCTGGAGCGTGACAAGAACTGGGACTCGATGACCTTTTGCTTTCCCTCCCAGAATAATTGTAGAAAATCTCGATGCTGCTATTCTGTGCTGGTGGAGTGAACAGCCAGAGCCTGTTCCAGTTAAGCTACAAGTGGAAGTGAGCACTGCTATTGTCTGAGCCTTTCTTGTGTGTGGGTTCAAATCAAAGCAAAAAAAAAGCCTTGTTCTTCAGATTTCTTTTGTCATCAGCCCTAAACCTCTTCTGTCCACACTGATCATTTTGAAACGGCAGCAGTCAATTGTTCTCTGATAGTTTAGCCTTAAAAACGCTCTCTCTGTGTTCAGCATTCTTTGGGGAGCTCCAAAGTGCAATGGGGGGGGGCTGCCTCTGGAAAGAAAGGGGCCTCAGAGCTTTTTAGAGCCCTAACTTGGCCAAGTGTCCCAGAGCTTCTTCTCCTCCTGTGGTGTTTGTTTTCAAGGATGAAGCAAGGAGGAGCTGGGACAAGGTGTGGGAATGTTGTTCTAGACTGCCAAACAGTCCTACTGTATTACCTGCCCCATGCTGGTCTCACTGATCTCTTATTGTTTGTTGTTGCAGTTGCTTAAGTAACTAGGCTGAAAAAAAGAAAGAAACAGAACTATTTTTAGTAAATCAAACCATGATTACCAATGCTGATGTTGGATCTCCAGTGGGGTTGGAGAGCACATGAATACTTTTGTATGAGTGTGAATTGCTTTTTAAATTTGTCAGTATTATGGGTATTTTTTAAATAAAGGTAACAACTTTTTCTCCTGGTGCTTTTGCTGTGGCTTTAACTTCCCAGAATCAGAAGTGGCAGGGTGGGAAAGGACCTCAAGGATCAATTCCAGTACCTGCTGTGGAGAGGGACACCACACGAGATCACATCCAGCCTGGCCTTAACAGCATCCAGGGAGGAAGCTTCCACCACTTCCCTGGGGAACCTGTGCCATCTGTGCCAGGGTCTCACCACCCTCAGGGGGAAGAACTTCCTCCTAATATCCAGTCTGAATCTTCCCTCCTCTAGCTTGCATCCATTCCCCCCACTCCTATCACTACCCAACACCCTAAAAATTCTCTCCCCAGCTTTCTTGTAGCTCCCCTCAGATACTGGAAGGCCACAATAAGGTCTCCTCAGAGCCACCTGCTCTCCAAAGTGATCAACCCTAACTCTCTCAGCCTTTCCTCATAGGAAAGCAGCTCCAGCCCTCTGATCAGACACATTCCAGAGGCTGTGCTGCTCTTCTTCCTGGCTGACTTGCTCAAAGACCATTTTAAAAGGTTTTGAGGCAGGAGTTGAGAAAACAGACTTCAAATTACAAGCATGAGCATAAAATGATGGGGGGACCCCCACAGTTTTAAAACCAGATAAAGATCTTTACTATAAGGGCAGTAGGAACACCTCTCCTCTTCCCTATGTTCTCCTCCATCCTCTATGTTGTTTCCTCTTTCCTCCCAGGTTTGCCATGAGTGTCAGTGTTCATTGTCCATGATCAGTCTCAATTACTGGCTCTAATTATTGTTTTAAGAGTTAAATTGATTTTAAATTTCCCCAGTAGTGAACTAGTTGAACTTCAGCTGCTGCAAGTCACAGGCCCCTGCCAAGAGGATACCTGGCATCAGGAGGGAAGGGTCAGGCGAGTCTGATGAGTCCAAGGCAAGAAGCAACAGGCAGCAGGAGAGGGATTTGCTACAAGGAAGTGACAAACTCAGCTCCTGGCCCCATTCCTACAGCTGGCTGTCAGGGGGTTAGAGGGCACTCAAGTGTAGAAACCCCTGCCTGCTTCCAGGAAAGGCAGGGAAGAAAACCCAACCACCCCACAGCTCTTCCCCAGCCCACAGGTACAATTAAATAAAGACTGCTGCCCCCAGGCCCGGGGCTCGGCTCAGCCCTGCTTTCTCTCTCTCCCTGCAGCACATTCTCAGAACATTTTTGAAGTTCACAGTCCCACAGGCTAAAATATTTTTAAAAGATCCAGGGTAAAATGATTAATAAACTGTCAAAAATTGTGACTAACAGGATGCATCTGCTGCTTCCTTCTAACTAAAAATACAGGATTTTCAATGTTCCAAAACCAGAGCAAAAACTTTCCTGTCTAAGGGCACAGCATCAAGCGAAGCTGTGCCTAAGGACACAGAAGACTTCCCCTCTCTGCAAGGGGAGTTTCTGCAGCCCCCTGATTCTCCTGCTGCTTTTTGGGGGGGTCAAAGGTAGAGGTGAAATCTTTGAGAAGCCTAAACGGGCCCTTCCCATCCTCCTCTCTGCAGCCACATGCAGCTACCCTGCAAGTAGAAACCTTTTCACCAACTAAACCCCTCAGGGTGGGTTTTAGCATCTTCTTCCCATCACATTTTCAAGCAGTGCACTTGACCACACCCTGCAGACAATCCCAACTACACAGAAAGCTCTCACCTTGGAGAAAGGGTCCAAAAACAGCTGGGGCTTTCCTATTCAAATGCTGAGGTGGTTGTGGTCCTGGGAAGAGGGTCTTCAAAAACAAGAAAATGGTTAAGCTGCCAGCCTGCTCCATCAGGGGTATGCTCAGAGAGCAGCAGCTGTCTGAGGCCAGGGCTGAAGGAACAAACACTGGAAGGTGTGAGCTGCCCTCCTTTGCTGCAGACTGTGAGCTCCTGCAGAGCTGGGGCTGCAATGTGCAGCAACTGCTGCCCAGCAGCAGCCTCTTGTGCAGCTCAGATGATGCAGGCACTGCTGGGACTGGCAACTCACCCCAAAAGATGTCAGTGGGGATCCTCTGAAAGGCCAGGCAGGGTGTGGGATGAGGCAGCCTGCACCAGCACCACTCAAGGGAACTAAAGGGGTGGCTGGGCCCAGGTAAGGATGCTAATGAAAACAAACAAACAAATGAACTACACTGGATTTTCTTTGGAGTCTGTGCTGAGGAGGCACAGGGCAGAGCCAGCTGCAAGTCACAGCTGCCCTCAGCAGCCCTTCCCTGTCCATCTTCCAGGTTCAGCTGAAAAGAGACACACACCCCACCTCAGGTGAGAAAGGAGCAGTGTCACAGAGGTCAAATACTCGGTTGCTAAACAGGACAGCTGAAGTCACAAGAGAGCAAAGACACCTAAGTGGTAGAAGGTGCCACAACACTACATCAGAAATCCAGCATTTGGGAGCTTCTTACCTACAGGGTGCAGAGAAGGGGCCATGCAGCCCCCTGGAGCCACCACTGGGTTCTGCTGGTAGATGCTCTGAGGCTGTTGCTGCTGCTCCTCCCAGCGCTGAGTGCACATCCTCCTGCAGCAGTCACAGCCAAACTATGAACACAGGCCAGAGCTCACACACAGCAGCTGCCAAGCTGTGCTCTGCTGTGGCACCCCCAGCTCTGCCCTGTGCTAACACCACAGCCATGCCAGAGCTCACACACACTCTGCAGGCTCACTCAATGTGATCAGTAATGACTGACATGAACAAATCCTAACTGCCTGCACACCCACCTTGACCTGAACAAAACACCAGCCTCGGGCTGCTGCCTGGCAGCCACCCAGCACTTGTCAATTCTGATCAGACCTGCTTCCAGGACCTGGCCACGGGACCTTTTCCACTGCATCCCCACCCTGCACTGCACAGCCGTGGCCACTGCTGCCTCTTAATGCAAATGCCCAGAACGAGGCCTCCAGCTCCCTCCCCTGCAGGGAGCACTCAGCCAGCAGCCTCTTTAATGACCCCAGAAAGCAAAGGCATTCTTTTTCTCCAAGAAATAAATGGGGCATTGAAGCCATTTATCTTCCCCTCCACTTCAGCTACCAGCGAAATGGCAAGAGGAGGAATGGTAATTGTGCTCTTTTTGAGCACAGCAAAGCTGTTGTTGGAGCCAAACCATACTGAGTTTCTCTCCCTGGAGTGCAGTGGTGTGGGCTGTCCAGCTGGTCACAAGAAATAACCTAAGGGACAAAAGGAACCTTGCACACTTCTTCATTGTCACTTAAGTTTCCTCCTCACCACACCCAACACCTGAACTCTGAAATCTCCCCTCCCCCTGCCCCATCAACAATGAATATGTCCACAGGAATGTAGAAGCAGTGACACTGGCTGGGGCAAAAACAACCTTCCCTGCCCTTCTACTACTGCTTTGCTTCCCAGCCTCCTCCCTGGGAAGCAGAGGTGCAAAGGCAGAGCAGCACCACTGAGGGAGCCCTGACTTGCTGCCTCACAAACCCACATTTCTCCAGCCTCTCTGCAGGGATTGGCAGGCTGCAGATTGCTCTCCTGGCACACACAGTGCAGGGTGAGGCTGCTGACCCTCGGGATCAGAGCCAGCAGCTCAGCAGCCCCTGGGCAGAGGTTTATTCTTAGTAATCTGAGGTCAGAAAAGAGACAAATGGGTCAAGGCTGGAAAGCTTTCTGCAGCCAGTTGGGCTGTTTGCTTGAGGCCAAGGATGCAGCTGCTGAGCTGATCCATGGGTGACAAGTAGGGACTTCTACACACTGAAGGGGTGAACACAGCAATAAACAAGCAGCAGTCAGAAGGAAGGTGAAGGATGTAGAGGGGTTTTTGCCCCATGAATGGAGATGAGCCATGGGAACTGATAGCAGAACACACCAGACTAGCTGAAATCTTCTGTCAGCAGGGATTGGGTGTTTTGCCTTCAGATGTGAAGTCCTAGTTCAGAAAAGCCTCTGTCTAGCACAGCTGGACCTATATCCACAAGCACCAAGGCAGCAGTTGGGAGACCCTAGCTGCAGAGTACCTTGTAAAGACAAGGGAAACTCCAAAGCAAAGAGGATGACTCCCTCCAGCCACTGACAGCATTCAATCTGAGGAGTCAGGGTTATGATGAAAGACAAGACAGCAGAATGCCCCAGCAGCACCTGGGTCACTGCCACAGAGCTGTCAAGTGTATCCAGATCTGTAGGTAAGACGTGGCTTCAGTCATGCCACATCCTTTTCTAGTGCCACAACTTCTTTGCTGCCACAGGGGTCCAGGTGGTAATTTACCTTTTAAAGATTAATAGTTCATCAAATAGACTTTGCTTTCATTTTCCCAGGCAAGAAACCACCTAATTAATAAATGAGAGTGAAGAGCTGCTTGATCACCTCAAACATCTTGTAAAAAAAGCAATGGAAAGGTCACAGGCTCACAGGATGCAAGGGGCTGGAAGGGACCTCTGGAGATCTTTGAGTCCAACCCTACTGCCAGAACAGGACCATAGAATCCAGCACAGGTCACACAGGAACACATCCAGATGGGTCTGGAAAGGCTCCAGAGGAGGAGACTCCACAACCTCCCTGGGCAGCCTGTTCCAGAGCTGTGACCCTCACAGTGAAGAAATTCCTCCTCATCTTGAGGTGGAACCTCCTCTGCTGTAGTTTACATCCATTGCCCCTTATCCTATCACAGGGAGCAACTGAGCAGAGCCTGTCCCTGCCCCTCCCTCCTGACCACCAGCCCTTAGATATTTATAAACATTGATTAAATCCCCTCTCAGCCTTCTCCTCTCCAGACTAAAGAGCCCCAGGGCTCTCAGCCTCTCCTCACCAGGCAGTGCTGCAGTCCCTTCAGCATCCTTGTAGCCCTCCCTTGGACTCTCTCCAGCAGATCCCTGTCCCTCTTGAACTGAGGAGCCCAGAACTGGATGCAATATTCCAGGTGAGGTCTCACCAAGGCAAAGCAGAGGTGGGGGAGAACCTCCCTGGATCTGCTGGACACGGTCCTCGGAATACAGTCCATGTCATGTCAGCTCCTCAAGAGACAAGATCCAGCACAGCAATGCCAGGCTTGACTGACTCCTTGACAACTACACTGCCATGCTCCCAATGGCATTGCACAGGTATGTTAGAAGTACAGATCTGTATCATCTACATCAACAACCCCCCTCCCCCTCCAAAAGATTGAAATGGAGTAATAGTTACAGTCAGGAGGAGTGATGGCTTTGAATCCTGTGAAGAAGTTTTTCTGCCACAGGTTTGAACTCTCTTTCCCAATAGAGTTTGGGGTACTCCTCTAAATCTCTGTCGAGGCTGCAGTCCCACACTAGCTCTTCATCTGTAAGCAAGGAAAATATCACCATCAGTCCTGGGGTAAGACAGACATCACCACCACCAGTCCTGGGTAGAATGACAGCTGTGCCCCCCCAGAAGTTGACTGAATGTTCATGAAATCACTGAGGTGAAGCATTCCAACCTCCAAGAACAAGGCTCAGAACCAGTTTGAAAGCTGAAGTGTTGAACCAAAGCAGGAAATTTCCCAAAGCAGAATGTGAGCAGCACTGGGGATCAGCAGGGATCACTGCCCCACAGCCAAGCTGTGCAGCCTCAGATAATTCAATTTTCCCACGGCCCTCCTCAAAACTAGCACAGTTGGGTCGTGGCCAAGCAGCATATGAACTGGCTGCAAGCCCAGCAGCCAGACCAGCACACTCTGGGGGAAGCTGGAAACTAGAGTACAGACTCGAGTCTGCAAGGGCTGCCCATGCCTCTAACTCTGGCAAGAGAGGGGCCAGAAGCCCTGGAAGCTAGTGGCGTGCCATGGAAGAGTTGACCTGTACTGAGATGCCAAAACAGCTTCCTCAGAGGCATAGTGCAGGGAAAGAAGAACAGTCTGGGAAGAGAGGGAGAAAGGAGATTTCACTGCATGCCCAAACAGAAATGTTCTCCAGACAGTGTCTCATCTCTGCTGCTGCTCCTGAGGGACCAAGAAAAGGCAAAGCTGCTGCCAAGGGCCTGGAAACACCAGCCCCCAGAAGCTCTGAGCCAACAAAGTGACATGAAAGTCAGGAGCAGCTCAAGGAAGGTCAGTGACAGCGCCACTGGAAAGAAGTGCACTGCTGCTCAGCCTGCTGCCATCAGGCAGATAGAGAGAAAACCCAGTGGTGCCTTTGCCCAGCCTCTCTGGGGCCCAGGCTCTTGTCAGGCTATTTCCACTCCCTCCTGGCTCCCTCAAACCTTTCAGCATCTTGTGCCAGGTAGGGGAAAGAGAAATGGAGGGGAGGCAGGCAAGCACAGCAGGAGAAGTGAGGTGTCTGCTGTGCCACGCTCCACCGTCCCTGCTTCCCCAGGGTGTGCCGATGCTTAAGCACAGCCCAGTGGCTGTCAGCAGTTGCCTCCTGCTTCCTGAATGATAGGATCAGAGCAACAGACGGTTCAAGGCTGTTACTGCACACAATGGAAGGAGGAAGATGTGGGACAATATTAACCAGCTGCTATGACTAAAATTTGTTGGCTCTGAACACACAGAGGAACCAGATCAAATGTGCCTTTGCTGCAGCTCCTCCTCTGCCTGGTGTGAAGAAAGTCTAACCTCCTGACTTAATTCTGACCTAGTTTTAATTAACTGCCATTACAGCTGCGTTGCAGTCCCAGTTGTAGCTGCAATTGTACATGAACTTCCACTCCACAAAAGCTGTGCTAGCTAATGAGAGTTCCAATTACTGCCCATCCTGGAACCTGCAGTCAAATTAATTAATTGCTGGGCTAAGCAGCCTTAAATGCAGAGGGGAAGAAAAAAAGTTAAGAATGTTCCAAGCTGTGCAGCATGGCAGAGACAGTTCAGGCCTGACTGTGGCTGAGAACTCTGCAGTTCTGGTGCAAAATGCTTTAAACAAAAAAAGAGCACCAATGATCCTGCAGGCCTGGGCACTGACAGAGCTAGCTGCAGCCAGTGAGTAGAATGGAATAGAATTAACTCGGTTGGAAAAGGCCTTTGAGATCATCAAGTCCAAACTATCACCCAACACCATCTAATCAACTAAACCATGGCACCAAGTCCCTCATCCAGGCTCTTCCTAACCACCCCCAGTGATGGTGACTCCACCACCTCCCTGGGCAGCACATTCCAATGGCCAATCTCTCTTGCTGGGAAGAATTTCTTCCTAACCTCCAGCCTAAACCTCCCCTGGCACAGCTTGAGACTGTGTCCTCTTGTTCTGGTGCTGGTTGCCTGGGAGAAGAGGCCAACCCCCACCTGGCTACAACTTCCCTTCAGGTAGTTGTACACAGCAATAAGGTCTGCCCTGAGCCTCCTCTTCTCCAGGCTAAGCAACCCCAGCCCCCTCCAGCCTCTCCTCATAGGGCTGTGCTCCAGACCCCTCCCCAGCTTTGTTGCTCACATGAAGATTTGCTCTGTCACAGCAAGGAATGCAATGCAAGGAACGATTCCAGCCATCAGCAACTTTCATTCTGCCCTAACTGGAAAGAATTCCTCACTAATCCACCCACTCCTGATTGTCTGAAAACAAAAGAGACCATGGGGACCTCGCTTTCTGTCCAGGTCTGACTAACATGCAACAAGCATTCACCTTTGGTAAATTTCCACTTAAAACTAAACCAGCATCAGTTAAGGTTTGCTTCAGTTTCATGCACACTGGGAAGATTTTGTTTAAAAGACAACTGCAAACGACCTAGCTAAAATAAAAACACTACCAGAGCAGTGCTCATAAAATACAGGAGGAAAATTACACAGAGTGACTGTAGGACTACTCCTCAGCAATTAAGCTCTGGGTAATTCGAAGCTAACACAAATGTACAGATGAGGAGAGCGAACTGGGCAAACAGATCAGGCTCTCAACATGGAGATGGAGACTGTTTACAAAGGCCTGCAGTGATAGAGGAGGGGCAATGGCTTCAAACTAGAGAAGAACAGATTTAGATCAGATGCTAGGAACAAGTTTTGCACCATGAGGGTGGGAGTACACTGGAACAGATTGCCAGGGAGGTGTCTGGGGTCCCATCCCTGGAGATACTCAGAGTGATGCTCAACCTGAGCTTGCTGAAGATGCTCTGGGCAGCCTGATCTGAGGATGTCCCTGCTGACTGCAGAGGGGTTGGACTGGATGACCTTTGGAGGTCCCTTCCAACCCAGACCATTCTGCGATTCACTTGTAGGCACCTTCCAGGCTGCATTTGTGGAGGAGCACACCCTAGCTTTAGGGAGCAGATGAGAAATTGTCAGGATGTTGTCCTTGCCCACAAAGAGATCATGATGAGAAAAGAGGGGCAGCCAAGAGACTCTTGTGACGAGCAGCAAGCTCACCCTGCTGCACCACACAACCCTCCAGCTGAGGGGAAGAGCCACATTGCCCTGCCTGCAGGAGTGCGCTGGGCAGGAACCAGGTGAATCACAGCTGTGCCCCTGCTTCTGTCAACCCCTGCAGGGACCTCTGAGGCCAGAGGGCTCTTGTCCAGTGGAAAGGATGTTTTGCAGGGTAGTTTGGCTTAAGCAGGCAAAAAGGCAGCTGAGAAAAGCAACATCTAAGTAGACAAACTAGAGTGGGGGTGACAGCAGCCAGCTCCACCGTGGCAGTCTGAGACCTGAGGGAACGTGCTGTGTGGAGCCGAGCACTGTGCTGCTGGGCAGTCTTAAAGCCACATGACAGACTTCCCACCCAAACTCCTATTGCTTTGACTTTGCTCCTTTCTATTTCTTTGACTAAGGAAAAGAGATGATGATGATGAATCTCACCTAGGAGTGATGTGAGCAGCACCAGCAACTTGTTGGTCTCTTCTCCAAACCATGAGGCTGCACTTGTGATGTTTTCACTGTAGTTCCACAGGGTTTTGCATATCAAACAAGCCAGCTGCCAGTCTGCAGGCCCAAAGTCTTGTAAACACTCAACTAACCTGTCAGTATCAAACAGAAACAGTGGTTTGCTCCATGTAGCTTTCTCCTGAGCTCTTCAAAATCTGGCAGTCTGGAAATGTCTGCAGGCTCCATGAAAGTTCGCAGGAAAATTTGAGAGTAAACTTTAAGATGCTGTTTTATTCCTCAGTAACCTCCTCCTTTTCCTTCAGTCCAGTTCCCCACAGCCATGAACTTGCCTTTTGCCTACACAGATGTGCCTATGTCTGCCTGCATCTATCCCCTAGAAGTCTGCAACCCAACTGACCCAATTTCAATCACACACACCACAAATCTCAAAGACACTGGAATCCCACCAAGCCCCCAGCCTGATCTAGCTGGAGGTGTCCCTTGCTCACTGCAGGGGGCCTGGACAAGGTGACCTATGAGGGCCCCTTCCAGCCTGAAGCATTCTGCAATTCTGTGAACTGAAAACAAATGTCCTAGAATCAGTAAGGTTGGAAAAGACCTCAGTGGTCATGAAGTCCAACCTGTCACCCAACACCTCAGGACTAACTAAACCATGGCACCAAGTGCCACATCCAATCCCCTTTTAAACACCTCCAGTGACGGTGACTCCACCACCTCCCTGGGCAGCACATTCCAATGGCCAATCTCTCTTGCTGGGAAGAATTTCTTCCAAACATCCAGCCTAAACCTCCCCTGGCACAGCTTGAGACTGTGTCCTCTTGTTCTGGTGTTGGTTGCCTGGGAGAAGAGACCAACCCCCACCTGGCTACAACTTCCCTTCAGGTAGTTGCAGACAGCAATAAGGTCTGCCCTGAGCCTCCTCTTCTCCAGGCTAAGCAACCCCAGCTCCCTCAGCCTCTCCTCACAGGGCTTGTGTCATGACAAGCTGTGACTGTGTGGCACAGTCAGGATGATCTCCTCCTCCTCAATCACTTCCAAATTCTCTAGGTTGATGCCATACTGTTATTGGGTTTCTTCCTTTCATTCACCCTTTTTTAGCCACTGTATGGCAAATGCCACATTCTCCACGAGTCACATTCCACAGACTAATTGGTATCACAAATGTCTCACATTTATTATTCAAGCTGCCTGTAAACTTATTTTTATTCTTCTCTTCTGGCTGTATGCTTTGGGAGTCAACTAGAAGGTGGGAAGGAAGGAAGGATGAGCAGACAATGCATTGTTTACATTGTATAGCAGTAATTATATGATGTTAGGAACAGGAAAGCACATTGTTTGATACATGTGGGTTGTACCAACAGCTTTACAAGCCCAGGAACATGATCATTCATGTTGCTCCCCATTAAGCTGGATCTGCTGTTATCTGAACATCAAAGCCACAGGGGTTGCACCCACAGCGGTTTGTCAACATCTACCACCACTTACACATCTAACTGCCTTGAACCTGAGCTCTGGAGGGAGGAGACTCTGCTGAGCACGGATACGTCAGGTCAAAAAATGGCAATCCCAGCTCCTGAAGTTCACACAGCAGAGAAACACCAATGGTGCCCACTAAGTGCAGCCTAGCTAGGAGCCAATCAAGGCAGGCACCAGCAGCTACTGCAAAGCCAGCTCTTAGTTGCTTTGTAGGGCACTTTCCTCTGCTGGTCCTCCATCAGGAGAACCTTTGGAAGATTACTCTGTGGGGTTTGGCACTGCAGCAGTAAACCACCCTAATGCTTTTGCAAGAGAGAAAACACAAACCCAACTACTGACCCACATGGAAGGCTGCTTCTTGAAGAGCAGGAGGTGCTGAATCACAGAATTATTGGGGCTGGAATAGACCTCTGAGATAATCAAGTCCAGCCTAAGACCATTGGGAAGGCACCCAGGGAGAAGGTTTCCTTATTCCAAGTTATTTGCCCCAGTGCAAACCAGTCTCATTGAAATTTTTTGGCCAAACCACTCAAAATTGCCTCCCCCCTCCGTTTTTTTTTTTTCTGGTAAGCATAATCAGGAACTTACTTCCCAATTCCTCCTTCTTCCATCAGAAGAGTTCCTTTGTTCTTATCTGCTGTGAGATTGAGCAGAACTCCACAGGCAGAAAAACAGACATCTTGGTTCTTGGAATCAAGCAAAGCAATCATGAACCTGTGTGCTGGATTGGAACAGAAGGAAGCAGTGTGACTGGCAAGAGGGACTGAACACAGAGTGGCATTACATAGACTTCATAAATACATGCACCTGGAAAGCAGGCAAATGCAGGATGCCCACCCCCAAGCTAAACTTTGTAGCATATTGCTGTGACATCTGTAGAGTATGAGCTTGGAGAAGACAAGGCTCCAGGGAGACCTTATTGTGGCTTTCCAGTAGCTGAAGAGGGCTACAAGCAAGCTGGGGAGGGACTTTTTAGGGTGTGAGGTAGTGATAGGACTGGGGGAATGGATCCAAGCTAGAGGAGGGAAGATTTAGATTAGACTTTAGGAAGAGGTTCTTCCCCGTGAGGGTGGTGAGACACTGGAACAGGTTGCCCAGGGAGTTGGTGGAAGCCACATCCCTGGATGTGTTTAAGACCTGGAAGCGTGGCTGCGAGCAACCTGATCTAGTGTGAGATGTCCCTGCCCATGGCAGGGGCTTGGAACTAGATGATCCTTGAGGTCCCTTCCAACCCTGACAATGCTGTGTGATTCTCTGACCCAAGGTAATAGCCATTCTTACACCATGCTGGACACCAGTGTTCTTCAAAACAACAGACACCAAGTTCTAGTTATAAAAGCACACAACAGCAAGGTGAAATTCCAACCAGAGCTACAGCCTCCCTCCTAACTACCACCCTCCTTTCCATCTCACAGTCAGCAGAAACTGCTAGGACTTGGCATTTGGCACTCAGAGAAGGAAGTTGCTACCTCCATGAGTAGCAGGGTTGCCCTAGACTGCACCAAGTCCAGGTGGAACTGCTGTAGCCTGGGGCTCCTGCGGGAGACAGGCAAGAAGCAGATGCTGAATGTGCAGCACCTCCCAGCACTTGCTGATGCTGAGCTCAGTAGGCAGTGGAAGGCAACCCCAGTGAGGGACTCAATCTTGCATCTTCCCAGCTCTTCCTGAGCTTGGCACAACCACCCCACAGAGTCCCTCCGAGGTGGAAAATTCAGTCCTCCGAGACAGCTCATCAGCTGCCCTCTCCTCCAAAAGCAGTGCCATGTTCACCCTCGGAAGAGGAGGCTGCACATTGTCTATCACTCACTTTCAGCACTGGTAGGGAGATACAAAAAAAACCCCAAAAGGGTAGAGGGAGCTGGTGTTTAATTAAACTCAGGACACACCTCCTGGGGATAGTAAGGAGTTGCAGCTTTCCTCAAAGCTCCTTCGACACCCAGAGCAAAAGGGCTTGAGAAGACTTGTATCCTGCTTCACCCAGAGGCAAAGAGGAGCTCTCTTTGTTGAGGCAGTCAAACATCTTTAAGCCCTGTTACAAAGTACTAACAGGCTGTCGAAGATGGGAAGCAAACCAAATCTGTGACCATGGACCTGAATAAGAATAATCCAGTTGGATTTCATTTTGGTATCACACCACTGCTAACCTGGAGGATCTGAGGAACTGAAGGAGGGAAGAGGACTTTCAAAACCATAATCTTCAGCAAAAACAAAGCTTTGGCAGTATTTACCCTGGGGGAGGCACCATGGCACATCTTTCTACTCTGCTACTTCTGCTTTAATGGAAGTGGAATTACAGAATGGCTTAGGTTGGATGGGACCTTAGAGATCATCTACTCCAACCTCCCCACCGTGGGCAGGGACACCTCTCAACTAGACCTGGTTGCTCAAGGTCCCATCCAACTTGGCATTGAACATCCCCAGGGAGGAGGCATCCACAGTCTCTCTGGGCAACCTATTCCAGAGTCTCACCACCCTTGTCCTGAAGAACTTCTTCCTCATAGCCAGGTCTAACCCTACTCTCCCTCAGCTTCAAACCATTCCCCTTTGTCCTAGTCTCTAGACACCCTCTTGAAAAGTCCTTCTGCAGCCTTCCTGAAGGATCTCTTTGAGGTATTGGAAGGCAGCTCTAAGGTCCCCTCTCGAGTCTTCTGCAGGCTGAACACCCCCAGCTCCCTCAACCTATCCTCACAGCAGAGGTTCTCCAGCCCTTGGATCATCTTTGTGGCCTCCTCTGGACTCACTCCAACAGCTCTGTGTCCTTGCTGTGTTTATGACTGCTGCTGGAGTCTAACATCTGCTAATTTGCAGAACATGGGAGACAATTCCTTCTGCCCTTTAACTGAGGCAGCTTATTACCAGCCTTGCTTTTTTAGAACCTTATTACCAACCTTGCTGTTTTAGAGCCATGGGCATTTAAACCCAGAACTCCTACAAAAAGTAACTCACCCTTTTTCTGTAGGATGAAGTCACAGATCTCGTGATGCTGGGACAGATTGCCAAAGACTCTGACAGCCTCCACAGCTCCATCCAGATTGTTGCTCATCAGCAGCTTTAAGAGCACTGCTTGTTTGCAGAGAAATGAAAAGAAAAGCAATTGCTTGTGTATCCCAAACGTGTGCTTGGCTTTTTCATCAATCAATCAATCAATCAATCAAATGTCAGTCAGAATGCAAGCAGCAACAGCCAGAAATGGAATAAATGGAACTCTGGGTGTAGTGAAGGGGTGAGCTGATGGGTAGAACAACAGCTAAATTGTGCAGGGCTTCGAAGAGGAGACAAAGAGCTCCAACATGGGGCTCAATGCAAGGGAACAACTGAGTTTCGCTATGCAGTTTTGAGTGGGCTGATGTGAAAATCCAGGAAGACAAAGGAAAAAGAGATAAAATACATGTTGCAATATAGAATTGATTTAGATCTTGAGCAGATGGTCTTAAGGTGGGATGTCTCCTAAAACTCAAATTATTTTGACACTAGCTCTATTTTCTCTCAGTGCTGCTACAACAAGCAGACACATTTTCCCTGAACAGCTACTTAATATTGGCCCTGCTCTGAAGCACTTGCTTGCTGCTTCCCTCCTTGGCAGTTTCACATATCATTAGCACAGAACTTCAGCAGACAGAACAAACCTTCTGCAGCTCCTAGGAAGTGCTGCCAGCAGGTAGGTTTTCAGTGCATGGCAAAGGAGCCATGGTACAGAAGTTGTTTTCAGTCTTCTGTGAGTACTTAGTGAACCACTGAAACCAGCCCAGCCAAGGGCTCCCCCCGCCCCAGCCCAGCCTTAACCCTTCTACTACATACAAAAAAGTAACAGGAAGAAAACCACATCTGGAAAGAAGTTGGCTTCATTCCCATTACTTCCATCTTTCAACACTGAACATGCCTTGAACTTGTCTTGGAGAGGGATCTGAGGTGATTAGTTTTTGTCTTGTACCAAACAGCAAGTATTCCCCAAGTGTCTCCTGGAGGAGGAACCCTGCTGGTTTTCCATCAGAAAGTTTTCCCTCTCCTGAGTGCAGGCAGGGGAAAGGTGCTGGGACTGGTTTCACACACCAACAACAAAAACAGGAGAGGGAGAGCAAAGGGGGCAGGCAGAGAAGTAATTTGTTTCCACATTTATCCAACTAGCAATTAGAGATTATGGCTTATGGGTGACAAAATGACTCGTGACAGAAGAGCAGAGCTGTTGCCTAGAGAGAATATGATGGCTGCCAGTCAGGGCACTTGGCTTGACAGCCAGAAGAGTTTTTTCCTACTCCTCATTCTTGTGCAAACTTCAGGCAACACCTCTCCCCCAAGTCTTCTCCCTCTAGAAAGGTAGGCAAGGCAGAGCCTCTCTTGTAGAGCATTAACACAATGAGTCCCACAACTCAGATGCAGTTCCTACACATCACTAAGATATGACTACTGTCCACACTGTCAGGGGAGACAGTCACAAACAGACATAAATCAGATTTTGCAGTGGAAAGTACCTTAGTAGAAGATATTAAGAAGAAAAAAAAACTCAATCCATGGCTTTCTGACCATGCTCTGCTTAGAGGTAAAAGGTAGCAACTGGTTCAGGCATATGGATTTTGAACAGGTCTATGGAAAACTGCTACACAGAAAACATGGCAAATAGAATAGAAGAGAATTTAGCAGGTTGGAAAAGACCTTTGAGATCATACAGTCCAACCTATCACCCAGCACCATCTAATCAACTAAACCATGGCACCAAGTCCCTCATCCAGGCTCTTCCTAACTACCTCCAGTGATGGTGACTCCACCACCTCCCTGGGCAGCACATTCCAATGGCCAATCCCTCTTTCTGGGAAGAACTTCTTCCTAACAGCCAGCCTAAACCTCCCCTGGCACAGCTTGAGACTGTGTCCTCTTGTTCTGGTGCTGGGTGCCTGGGAGAAGAGACCAACCCTCATCTGGCCACAACCTCCCTTCAGGGAGTTGCAGAGAGCAATGAGGTCTCCCCTGAGCCTCCTCTTCTCCAGGCTAAGCAACCCCAGCTCCCTCAGCCTCTCCTCACAAGGCTGTGCTCCAGACCCCTCCCCAGCTTTGTTGCCCTTCTCTGGACACATTCCAGCAACTCACCATCTTTCCTGAGCTGAGGGGCCCAGAACTGGACACAAGACATTGAACTATGTCCTGAAAGAATGAGAAACCATTGTGGGAACAATTTAGCCCCTGTGAACTTCATATTCCCCCAATAGGATACCGTAAACCAGTGTCTTTTCAGTGTCATAGTGTCATAACGCAGTGTCTTTTCTGCAGTGTCAAAACATAGCAAGGATAGCTTCCACTTTCAAAAAGATGTACAAGAGAAGAGAGTTTAGAAGCCCTTACTTTCAGCAAGGTGCAGCTTCTTGTCCTGGACAGCAGAACTCTTCACTTGGTAGTAGGATAAATTGCCGATCGCCGTCGCAGCGCTGGTGACCAATTCCTCACAGTCATCTATGGACTTGGATTCTGAGAGTAAAAAAAAATAAGTAAATAAACAACAAAACCCCTGTGTGTGGATGGAGATGAGTCACTCAGCACTGCATTCTGTCTCAGAACCAGACTGAAGCACAGACAGCTGTTGTGGGTTCCAATCCCGTGACAGAAGCTGACTGATCCAAACAGGGCAACACAGGTTACCTTTACCATCATGACTCAGGCAACATGGTTTAAGACCTACTTAGTGAAGACATTTTACAGATATTTAAGAGGGAATGGAGTAGAATTCACATGCCAGAGTGACAGACAAATACTAAGGACTGGATATGTCAGGTGCCATGAAACATTGGAAAAACCAAAACCACAACCAAACTTCTTCGAAGTATTTGAAGGGTTCTCTCTGGTAGGGCTCCTGACAGAATGCTGAGCAGTGCCAAATGACACCAGCACTCCTGGGAAGTTGTGTGTACCAATATCATCTGAGGCTTCTGGCCTCAGAAACCAAGAGTGAAACAACAGAGGGGTAAGTTCACAGGCAGAGAGAACATTTTGTTGTAAATGAACTGACACAGTGCTCAGGAAAATGGGAGGGTGGCAGAGAGAAGCTTTGAGGCTCAGAAGTGTTCATCAAATCATTAAGGCAGCTCCAACCCAGGAAGCTCCTCCAGGGCTGAAGTGAGAAGGAGCAAAGCTGTGAGTTTGCCTTGTCTGATCCCCCATGGCTGGTGGGTCAGATTGTTGCAGATAATCTTGTTGATAGCCCTCACATAATATTTGATGTTCTCATCACACACTGAGTGCTTTGAGATGTGTCTTGGCACTGCTAAACTCTCTTAGAGGAGAGCAGACTGCCCAGTTCTAGCCCATAATTAGATTTACAAAAGGATCAGTAAGTGGTCAGGGAACTGCACTCCTAAAGCCTCCATTTGGAGGGAATGGGACACACAATTCCACCTGCAAGAGAGAAAGGTTGGAAGTCTGAAAAGGAGGTGGAGGGAAAAAAAAGAGAGGTTCTTTTTCAAGGAAGCTGAAAGTTATGGATGCTGGAAACAAAAGGAATACTTGATCCAGAGCAGTCACAAAACCTGCAAACCTTACAGAACCCAACACATCCAGGTAGCACCTGGTAAGAGCAGACTTCCCTCACGGGTGGACTCTCAGGCACATGCATTTGAAACAAGATTTGTTTGCATTTCTGCAAATGTGGCCACTGAACTAAATAGAATCATAGACAAACCCCAAACCAAATGGGGTTCTTATCTTTGTCTTTAGCACCATCCATGTGAAAAGCTCTCTATTATATAAACTAAGCTGATAAATCATGGAGTTGTTAGGGTCAGAAGGGACCTCAAGGATCATCCAGTTCCAGCCCCCTGCCATGGGCAGGGACACCTCACACTAGAACAGGTTGCTCAGAGCCACATCCAGCCTGGCCTTGAAGACCTCCAAGGATGGGGCTTCCACCACCTCCTGGGCAACCTGTGCCAGTGTCTCACCACCCTCATGGGGAAAAGCTTCTTCCTAACATCCAACCTGAATCTACCCATTTCTATTTTTTTCCCCATTCCCCCTGTCCTATCCTTACCTGACACCCTGAAAAGTCCCTCAGCAGCTTTCTTGTAGGCCCCCTTAAGATCCTGGAATACTTCTACAACACCTTTCCCCAGACACTGAGAAGTCAGTACCAAAGCAGCAATGCTTCCCCTGTCTCCAACAAGCTCTCTACCTAAACCAGTTTATGACCACCAGCAAGGGAACCAGCGATTTAGTTACAGCTCAGCCTAGAGGATGTGGTCAAGGAGAAACATTCTAAACTCTCCTTACAGATTGAGCAAAGAAAACAAAACACAGATTTTTCTTACCTAGCACTGTCACAAGTAATTCTACAAGAGGATGGGCAGCTGCCAGAGCTGCTCCTGCGCTGGGATGAACGGAGAGGTTGGCCAACACTCTTATCAGTTTTATCAGCACATCTGCTGCTGCCGAAGGATGCCTTGGGTGGCTTCTTCCTTCCCCCTCTCTTTGATGGCACCATTTCTGTGCATTCAGATCAAGTTCATGGTATGTTCGGAACAACGATGTCAAGGTGTTAACGCTTCCTTTTGCTTTAAAAAGCTGCTCACGGGCCTGGTTATTCTTTGCTGTTAGATTGCCAAGGACGAAGAGGACACGGACAACCAAATCCTGCAATAAAATGAATCAGCCCTGGAGTTAACCAGGCACAGCCCAGCCTGATCAAGTACACAGAGTCAAGGGAAAAAGATATGTAAGCAGCAATCACAGAATGTTACACAGAATCACAGAATGTTAGGGGTTGGAGGGGACCTTAAAAGATCATCAGTCCAACCCTCCTGCCGGAGCAGGATCACCCAGGGCAGGGCACAAAAGAAGGCATCCAGGTAGGTTTTGAATGTCTCCAGAGAAGGAGACTCCACAGCCTCTCTGGGCAGCCTGTTCCAGGGCTCCAGCACCCTCACAGTGAAAAAGTTTCTTCCTTATGCTCACATGCAACCTCCTCTGCTCCAGCTTGCACCCACTGCCCCTTGCCCTATCACTGGACATCACTGAGCAGAGCCTGGCTCTGTCCTCCCCACACTGCCCTGCACATCTTTATAAGCCTGAATGAGGTCCCCCCAGTCTCCTCCTCTCCATCCATGCCTGTGTGAAGTGTCACAAGACATAGGTAGTAACATGCTCCCAGGGTCAAGGGGATGAATGCTATCCCTCAATATGACAGGCAGGCATTCTCCTAAGCGAGGATACACGATACAGAATTAACCAGGTTGGAAAAGACCTTTGAGATCATCGACTCCAACCTATCACCCAGCACCATCTAATCAACTAAGCCATGGCACCAAGTGCCTCCTCCAGGCTATTCCTAACCATCTCCAGGAGTGGTGACTCCACCACCTCCCTGGGCAGCACATTCCAATGGCCAATCTCTCTTTCTGGGAAGAATTTCTTCCTCACCTCCAGCCTAAACCTCCCCTGGCACAGCTTGAGACTGTGTCCTCTTGTTCTGGTGCTGGTTGCCTGGGAGAAGAGACCAACCCCCACCTGCCTACAACCTCCCTTCAGGTAGTTGGAGAGAGCAATGAGGTCTCCCCTGAGCCTTCTCTTCTCCAGGCTAAGCAACCCCAGCTCCCTCAGCCTCTCCTCACAGGGCTGTGCCCCAGCTCTGTCGCCCTTCTCTGGACACGTTCCAGCAACTCAGCATCGTTCCTGAGCTGAGGGGCACGGGGTCTTGCATCCATGTATTTCATACAGCCACTCTGGAGGACACACTTCCCCCTCTTTACTTTTTTTTTTAAACCAGGCATCATATTTTTGCTAACATCTAAAGGTCATCAAGACAAATTTTTATGAGCATTCTTACTAGACTAACCACTAAGCGCTTTCACCTTTTGCTGGCACAACCCTCAATTCACAAAGGCTGTCAGAATTTGTAACAAACAACTGATGAATCAGAAGAGAGAACTGGGGGGAAGGGGGGAAGGCAGGCAGGCTAGTTTGACTCGTTTATATTGACTTTCTAATTTTGGTCAAAACACTATCAGCCCAGCAACAGCCTTGCCCAATCAGCACACAGACAAACAGGTACCATACAGCAATCAACTGATATTTTGAGAAGTGTGATCTCAGCTGTGCTTTCCACCTACAGCCTGGCAAAAACAAACTTAGAGAGAAAGGGGGGAAAAAAAAAACAACCACCACCACCAAAACCCCAACCCAACCAACTTCTTTTTAAGCTAAGCACATCCGGTTTTAATAGCACATCACCGCAGTTCCATCACCCGCCAAGGAAAAGCCAGCTAGCAGGGGCAAAGAGGAAAGCTGGTACAGCTGCTGGTGGGTAGGGGAACGCTCAAGGGTTTGCATTCTTTTGTGAGATAGATAGATAAATAGATAGATAAATAGATAGATAAATAGATAGATAAATAGATAGATAAAATAGATAGATAAATAGATAGATAAATAGATAGATAAATAGATAGATAAATAGATAGATAAATAGATAGATAAATAGATAGATAAATAGATAGATAAATAGATAGAATGAAATGCAATGAATGTGTACAAAATCCACACCAGATGTGCAATACAGATATATAAACAACACAAACCCCTCAGACCTCCCTGGATGGATCCAGGGGATCTGCTCACCTCTTCCCCCTACTCCCTCCCTCCTTCACATTACCTCACACAGCAGTTAAAACCCCTGGCAAGGCCACTAAAGAGAGAGGGGGAAGTTGCAAGCAGAAGCAACAAAAGAAAAGAGAGAAGAAAAAAAGAGCTGTTTATGCCTCTGCTCTATATTCCCATTAGCCATCCAGTGAATTCTATAGGCCTTATCCTTATTTTCCTGTTGCACCCAATGGTCATGTATTTTACTTTCAGCCTTTGCAGTCAGGGACTGGGTTAAAGTTCCCCCTTCAAACTGTAACACTCACAGAGCAAGTGCTGCCCAAGTAAGAAGGAGCAGCTTAGCATTGTGTGCTTCTTTGCACAGCAAATGGCATTCTGAAACTGCTTGCAAGACCAAACCTGCACAAGGCCCATGGCTCCTCCTGTCCACAATGAAAAAAACACCCAAAATTTTAAATCAGTCTACTAAATGAGACTGTTCTGCATGTCCAGATGTTTGGAGTAGTAACTGCACATGGAACTTCAGACATTCGTGTAGGCTTACAAAAGAATTTACACTGATCATTTCCTTATCTTGAGGGTGGTGAGACACTGGCACAGGTTGCCCAGGGAGGTGGTGGAAGCTTCATCCTGGAGGTCATTAAGACCAGGCTGGATGTGGCTCTGAGCAACCTGTTCTAGTGTGAGGGGTCCCTGCCCATGGCAGGGGGGTTGGAACTGCATGATCCCTGAGGTCCCTTCTGACCCTACCAACTCTATGATTTATCAGCTTAGTTTATATAATAGAGAGCTTTTCACATGGATGGCACTAAAGACAAAGATAAGAACCACATTTAGTTTGGGTGGTTGGTTGGGTTTTGGTTTGTTTTTAACAACAAAGCACTCCTGTGAGGCTTGCTGTCCAGAGAGTGTACCCCAGCCTGCTTGGAAGGTTATAGAGGAGACCACACAGCTTCACTTAACCAGATTTGATGAAACATCAACAAAAAGCTTGAGAAGGAGAACTGATTCCCCCCTTTGCTTCCATCTGTGAAGAAACAGATTTCAGGTTTTTAAGGTGGCAATGGCATCACATACTCCCTGGGAATTTAACTCTTTCTTTGTCTGACAACTGCAACATAGACATTTGATTGCTGGCATGGAAGATTCTTTGCATCTCTCCTAAAAATCCATTCCCTTGCACTGCCTGAATAGGAAAGGTGTTTGCAGCCATGCAGTTGCTGAGTCACAGAACATGACAGCAGTTTATCGTGGTGATTAAACTGTACCTACACTAGCTACATGATGAACAGAGGTACAAGCTGTACAGGTTTGCTCATCAGGAGGAGAGGAAAGACAATCAGGTCAGCAATTTCTAACTAAAACTAGATTTAAAAAAAGGGGAGGAGAGTCCATTCCAGAGTTTGCACACTTTGGCCAAGTACCTGTTGTCAAGTCTCTTTGGTGCCTGGATCCAAAAGGGGAAGAGTGGTATGAAACCAAATAATTCAGATCCCGGCAGCTGACTTCTGATTGAAACTGCAGCTGTGAATGAAATGTGCTCTCCATGGCACACAAACTTCAGTGCAGGGAGTCAAAATTCGACCACCTGCCCGGCACTCTGAACTGCTTTGCATTCAAATCTAATTTACACCTCATTTCTAAATTTGGATTTCTGCTTCGTTGTGTTCCTTTGGCAGAGAATGGAGAGTTTTCTTTGCAGGGTCTGATATTCTGCTTACAGGCAAAAGAACAGTAGTCCTGCCATCCCGGAGCTAATCTCTCTCAAACAGAGGAAGGATTCATCCTGAAGTGACATTCTGGCTGTGAAAATTCCTGGTCAAACCCAGAAATAACAACTGAGCCAAAGTGAAACTTGACTTAAAGAAGAAGGAAGAGGGCATCTGTGCACAGAATGCCCTGGAAGTATCTAAAGCAAATGAAGAAGTTCTTGACTGAAGGACTTGAAACAAGGAGCAGAGGGAAGCTTTGCCACACTAACAGCAGGGAGTATTTGTCATGAAAGAGAGAACATCCTTCCCCCGCACATATGAATGCACTGGAGGAGAAGAGGCCATTAGGAGGTGGTCATCAATCCTATTT
Source organism: Picus viridis (assembly GCA_033816785.1). Classification (NCBI taxonomy): domain Eukaryota; kingdom Metazoa; phylum Chordata; class Aves; order Piciformes; family Picidae; genus Picus; species Picus viridis. Next base: position 12,061,170 of record CM066579.1, read on the forward strand.
CCAGGCTTTCTTTTCATGTATGTAATGTTTATTTTAAAGCTCACAGCTATGAAAGCACTTGAAAAAGTCTGACTGCTAGTTTTGTTCTCTCCCCCAGTTTGTTTGTAACCGCCAGGATCGCCAACAGAAAAGCCCTGACCCCACAAGCTTTGCAACCTGAAAAGTCAGAGAATCGTAGAATCAACCAGCTTGGAAAAGACCTCAGAGATCACCAAGTCCAACCTATGACCTAATACCTAACACCTCCTGACAACTAAACCATGGCTCCAAGAGCCACATCCAAGCCTTTTTTGAACACCTCCAGGGACGGGGACTCCACCACCTCCCTGGGCAGCACATTCCAACAACTCTTTCTGTGAGGAACTTTCTCCTCACCTTCCCCGGCACAGCTTGAGACTGTGTCCTCCTGTTCTGCCACTGTTTGCCTGGGAAAAGATCTGCTCAAGATCTGTGGAAAGTTTTCTAGGCACAGCCAAAAACTACCACACCTGGTGTCCAGCTCTGCCGCTCTGGGAACACACACACACTTATCCTGTCTTAACATCTCTCACACACACACTTCTTTCTTAACATCTCAGTTTTTAATCCTGAGGCTTTTTTACTGCTTTGAGTTAATCACAGTGATTTATCCTCCCTCTTTGCTTCTTCCCACAGCAGACAATTTCACTCCACGCTGCTGTTCCTTGTTTTCCTTTCAGCACATACCAACTCGGGCTGGAACTCAGTAGCTGTCAGCACTTTAAAAGAAAAAGATTAGCAGTGCCAACTACACCTCAGGAAAAACATTTGCACTCCTCACAGCTCAAGTGTTTATTATATACACTACAGCACCCACAACAACAAAAAGTTGCATTACATTATCTGTGTCCCTCTTCTCCCTTCTGCAGGGCTTCACTGAGCTGACAAGTGACAGTTGGATGCTTGTTTAAAAGCTGCAATAAGAAATAATTACTCTAAAGACACTGCATATCTAATCATCACAACATAATAACTAAGGGGTGGGTTTGGGTTGTGTTGTTGGGGTTTTTTTTAATACACAAGCTATTTCTTGACTAATTTGTGTTTTGGTAAAACAACTGACAGCTCAACACAAAAAGCAATGCTAATCCGGTGAGGAAAGAGAGACATTTTTTTTAGGATCACTAACTAGAAGCTGAAGTCTCAACACTACCTGACAACAAACAATGGGAATTTATAGATGAGCCTGCAGCTCATTAGGACACAAAGCCATTATCTCAGGAGCTTAGAATAGAATCAATAAGGCTGGAAAAGATATCAGAGATCATCAAGTCCAACCTGCCACCCAGCACCTCATGACTGACTAAACCATGGCTTCAAGTGCCACTTCCAATCCCTTTTGAACACCTCCAGGGATGGTGACTCCACCACCTCCCTGGGCAGCACATGCCCATGGCCAATCTCTCTTGCTGGGAAGAATTTCTTCCTAACATCCAGCCTGAACTTTCCCTGGTGCAGCTTGAGACTGTGTCTTCTTGTTCTGGTGCTGGCTGCCTGGGAGAAGAGACCAACCCCCACCTGGTTACAACCTCCCTTCAGGTAGTTGTAGAGAGCAATAAGGTCTCCCCTGAGCCTTCTCTTCTCCAGGCTAAGCAACCCCAGCTCCCTCAGCCTCTCCTCACAGGGCTGTGCTCCAGACCCCTTCCCAGCTTTGTTGCCCTTCTCTGGACACTCTCCAACAACTCAACATCTTTCCTAAACTGAGGAGCCCAGAAGTGGAGAAGGCTAGGAGAAATCCCAACAGCCTCCAACTATTAAATACTCAAATAAACTGTTTTCTTAGTTTTCAAACATCCTTTTTGAAGCAAACAATTATTAAGTCAAGGGCTGTTTCTACACATGCAAATGACAGCCAAGTCAATCAACTCTCAGCCTTCTGCATTGCTTTGAGTTTTTCCATCCAAATTATTTCATTTCATTTGCTTATTACTTAGAAATGCTGTCAACTATTTAACATGTTTATTGGGTAAACACACAAAAGTAGGTCACTGGAAACAATCTTACACACAGTAATACACAGGCACTTCAGAGGATTCATCCATCTAATTAAATAAATAATGGAAAATCAAGAGATGGAATAACTGACCTGCTGCTTCTGGTGGTCGTTTAGCAGGGCTAAAAACAAGTTGTAACATCTGGAGCAGTCTGCTAAAGCTGCACAGAAGTCATCATAGGAGGAAAGTTTGCTGCAAAAGTACAAGAAGAAAACATCACTGAACAAGAGTTCTTCTCCTTAAAGCCCTCTGCTTTTGGCTCTGTGCCACGTTTTCCAACAAATCAAATGGATGCCAGTAGTTGGACTTGTGGTAGAGTTACATAAGAGCCCAACAGGAGCCTGGCTCTCCTTGCCACGGTGAATTACAGGAAGAAGTGAACATAAGGAGCTTCCCAACCTGCCTGCCATATGGGCACAGTATGCTAACACTACCACTTCTCAGTGCTAAATGGGAGAACTGTAGCTTCAAGATGACATGGGAAGTCAGAGAGGAGAGGAAATAAAGAGTTCCTTCCTAATGCACATCTAGTGGAGCCTAGCAACAGCACTGGCAGAACACATCTCTCCCCAGCAAATACAGAGAGCATACCTTCTAGTCCTCAGGATTTTATGTCTGAGTGCTCCCTAACAGCTGCTCTGGTCCTACACTGCTCACCTTGACCATCACAAAAAGGGAGAAATAGACTGCCTTTGGTCATACCAGAAATGCTGCAGCCACAGAACAAACCAGGATGGCCTCATCCCCTGGAGCCACGCGGCAAACATCTGTGTTGATGCTCAATTACAACCAATTACAGCGAGACAGAGAGAGAAATGAATAAATCCCAGTAGTCTGAGCACATTCTTCACAAAGAAACTGCCTGAAGTTACTGATTGAGAGAAAATAATAATCCTTCTCTAGCACTAGAAGCCAAAGTGAAATTGAAATCTGTGCTCTGTACTGCACAGTGTGTGTGTGTGTGTATTATTCCCTCCCCCAATGACTGCTATTTCCAGGAAGCTAGTTAAATTGATCTTATGGCTAACTTGTATCCCCAGACCATGCAGTTCTCTAAACCTAAATAAATAAATATTGAAGCAGTAGGACACTTTAAATAAGACAAATTACTTTTGCTCCATATTGAACTGTAGACCAAGCAAACGTCCTTGTAAGAACTACGGTCTGAGTACCCATTACATTTAATTACAAACCCATCACCCCACTTCTCATGGCATCTCCCAAGCAAAAGAAATGCTCTCTCCTTAGAAGAGGAAAATACACTCCAAGTGCTGCAATCATTCAACTCAACTCATTCTTAGGAGCAAAAGTAGAGAACCAGATGTGGACAAGGCAGCATGGAACTGGGGAAGCAAGTTCATAAGCTCTACAGGTAGCACAAACAGCAAAGGACCAGATTTGCCTGTTCTGAGCTGTGGAGAGGAAGGAACAAGAGCAGCTGCTCTTCAAAGCACAACCTGATCTCATCTATCAAGGAGATCTCATCTAGCAGAAGTCCATGTCAGAATCTCAAGGAACATGGAGCCACAGACTCAACATGACTCAAGCCAGTAACAAAACAGCAATGGAAATACTTCATTCAGAATGACATTCATAGATGGTGCTTATTACCCAACTCCTCCTGGAATTATCAACAGCTAATTTCACAGCTCCTCCAAAATCCTTAAATTGCCTGCCAGTCCACTTAGCAATAGATATTGCAAGCTGGTGCTTGGTAACTGGAAGATTTTTTGTCTGAGAAAATGTTCAGACTACAAAAGGATCTTTTTGGGTGATTCACTCACAGTGATCTCCCTCTAGAAAGTCTATCTTGGGAAGGAGCCACTGAACTGCTCATAAAACTGCCATTCTTTCAGTGCTTCCATCTGCACACTCCAGCCCTGATCCCACAGATGCATCTCCTCAAACACTCTGTGACAGCTCCAAACAATGCACACTGACCACATTTTCTCTTTCCTCTACTCTATTTCACAATATACCATCCCTGACACAACTGAAGCTTGTGCAATGTGTCTCTCTTTTTTTTTTTTTTAAAGCATGGACTAATATATACTCAATAATTCATGCAGCTCCGAAATGCAAGCAGCACTGCATCTGGAGAAGAGCAGCTTCATGTGTTAGTAGAGGTTAGGGGCGGACCTGCTGGAGAGCATCTCTCAGGAAAAGGACCCAGAAGTGCTGGTGGACAACATGAACCAGCAGCGTGGCCAAGAAGGCCACCTGGGGTGCATTAAGAAGAGTGTGGTCAGCAGGTTGAAGGAGGTTGTCCTCCCCTTCTACTCTGCCCTGGTGAGGCCTCATCTGGAGTACTGTGTCCAGTTCTGGGCTCCCCACTTCAAGAAGGCAAAGGAAGTGACACCATGTAGTGAAAGTGTGAAGGATTCTCAGAGAAATGCCTTAACAAGAGATGGACAACAACTGGACAACCATAACAAGCATTTTCAACTATTAACTATGTCTCTCTAACATAACCAGAACAACTAACACAACCATCTGGAACCATTAACAATCTAAAACTACAACCACCATTTGGAACTAGTAACAATCATCCTAACAGCAGGAGGTTCCACATAAGCATAAGGAAAAACTTCTTCACTCTGGGGGTGGCAGAGCACTGGACCAGGCTGAAATCCCAGTCAGAACCTGTGGGCTCAAGGAATGACAATGCAACAAAACATTTTCCACAGGGACAACAAACCTGAGTTTGTATGGCAACAATTAAACAATCCCACCAGTATGAATGAAGACACAATGATCACACAAAAATCATTCAAAACTACATGGAGCTTTAAAAGAAACAAACAAAAAACTCCAAACAGACCAAAACAACTCCATGCAAATCACAGAAACGTTCAGGTTGGAAAAGACCCGTGGGATCACCAGCTGATAACCCTGCTTCTACAAGGTTCACCCCTAAACTGAGGTTCACCTTCCCTAGTTTTGAAAACAATCAAACAGCTCTAACACTTTGTAGAATAAGTGGTTTGGGACTAAAGAGACAAGCTCAGGTTTCCCCTCTTTAAGAAAGAGAAGCCCTCCAAATCTTCCAGATACTGAAAGCAGTAGCAAAGCCAAGTCGCAGCCAGAAAAGGAAACCTCTCTGTATCATAGTATCAGTCAGGGTTGGAAGGGACCACAAGGATCATCTAGTTCCAAACCCGCTGCCATGGGCAGGGACACCCCACACTAGGTCAGGCTGGCCAGAGCCCTACCCAGCCTGGGCTTAAACACCTCTGGGGATGGGGCCTCAAGCACCTCCCTGGACAACCCATTCCAGGGCTTCACCACTCTCATGGTGAAGAACTTCCTCCTCACGTCCAGTCTGAATCTCCCCACCTCCAGCTTCATTCCATTCCCCCTAGTCCTATCACTACCTGATATCCTGAGATATCTGTGGTGGGTTGAAACTAAAACTACCACATTCTCAAACGTTTTTAGAAGTTGTAAAGCTCCTTTCCATTACTCTCCAAACAGAGCTCATGGCTGAGGCACCAGGATGTGCAGCTACCCTTGGTGAAAGCAGCCCCTAGCTCACTTCTAGCTTACTAACTCAGAAAATCTTCCCGTTTCAGTGCTTGCAGCTGCCCTCTCCGAGATCACTTGAAGCAGTTAAGACCGACCTGGCCGCAGGCAGCGGCAACACTGCGTCCTACACCTACCTGAAGGTCCTGAGGATGTAGGCAGAGACATCGCTGTCCCCCGCACGCAGCTCCAGCGCCACGCTGAGCTCAGCGGCTGCAGCAGCGCCCAGCAGCTGCTGCCTGGCCGCAGGGCAGTCGGCCAAGTTGCGCAAAGTCGCTGTCAGCTGCACACAGGACACGGAAAGATTTATTAATCACAGCCACTTGCAGCAGAATCCACGCTGCCTTGGAAATTTAATAAAGCTCGGGTCTCATTTATAACGTCCAAGACAGCCTGAACGCCCTGTTAATGTTCTGCAGGTACCTGCCTACCAATAAATTATGAAAGGAAATGGCCAGGCAACAAAATTCATAGGATCGTAGAATCTTTTCAGTCGGAAAAGACCTTTAAGATCATCCAGTCCAACCATCCACCCTCAGCACTATATCTCTGCCTCTTTTAAACTCCTCCAGGGAAAGGGATTCAGCCACCTCCCTGGGGAGCCTGTCCCAGTGTTTGGGAACCCTTCCAGCAAAGGAGTGCATAGAATTGTTAGGGTTGGAAGGGATCTCAAGGATCAGCCAGTTCCAACCCCTGCCATGGGCAGGAACACCTCACACTAGATCAGGTTGCTCAGAGCCACATCCAGCCCGGCCTTAAAAACCTCCAGGGATGAGGCTTCCACCACGCCCCCAGGCATCACCACTGGCTTTAGCAATCCCTACCAGCATTAATCCTTATGTTGCCATGTGAAAGATCAAATTCACCCAAACAAAACAAATGCAACAGCAGACAAATGCTATTTTTGAAGGAGAAGACATTTAAGAGCTTTTCAATTAAAGAACATGGAGTACTTGTTAAGTCTTGTTAGTAACACTTCAAAAGCCTTGGCTTTTGAAAAAGCATTGCCATATTTCATATAAAAATAATCAGACTGTAAGGTGAAGAAACAGAACATGAGTCAAGCGTGACCTTGGTTTCATGTCTCCCATTAAGGGAAAATAATTATTATTACAAACATTTTTGTTCTTGTGGGAGGTTAGCATAAAACCCATTGTGTAACAGGGAAGAAACCAGAGAGGAACTTTATTCCCACAGAAAGGTCCTGGCAAGATGATGTCTAGCACTGCCATCTGCTGATCCTGCAATCACACAGCTAAGGAATGAAGAGCTGGGCCCAGCCACCTGAGACTCTTCAGCTCTCAGGAGGGAGAGGTGGCAGAGGGAGAGACAGAGAGGTGGTTTTGTCCTCCAGCAGAATTTGCTCTCTATTCCTAAAACACCTGCATTTATCCATTATTTCTTTAGGTCACTGAACATTGATCCTTTTTTTGCTGCAAGTTAAAGTATGCCACAAAGTCTTTCTTTATGCTGCAGACATGAATCATAGGGAGAAACTCTTCTCAATATGATATCCCTGGAAAAAAAGGGGAATGACTTCTGTATCTCCCTGTGATGACTAAACAAGTTAACTCATATGGAAGAAATGGTGCACATTGATGAAGGTCTGGTGAAGGCGCACAAGGATTTGGTAGCAGCAAGCATCATAACTTTTCTCACAAGAAAAATTAAGTATCTGTATTTTACCCTGGAGAAGAGGAGGCTCAGGGGAGACCTTATGGCTGTCTACAACTACCTGAAGAGAAGTTGTAGCCAGGTGGGGGGTTGGTCTCTTCTCCCAGGCAACCACCAACAGAACAAGAGGACACAGTCTCAAGTTGCACTAGAGGAGGTTTAGGCTGGACGTTAGGAAGAAATTCTTCACGGAGAGAGAGACTGGCCAATGGAATGGGCTGCCCAGGGAGGTGGTGGAGTTACCATCATTGGAGATGTTTAGGAAGAGACTGGATGGGGTGCTTGGTGCTATAGTTTAGTCGATTAGATGGTGCTGAATGATGGGTTGGACACGATCTTGGAGGTCTCTTCCAACCTGGTTTAGGTCTCTTCCAACCTGGTTTACTGTATTCTGTTTTACTGAAGGACAACAAAAGATAGCACCCAGAACATTATCATTGCACCATAAAGCAATAAGAAGAAAACTGTTTCATTAGGTAACTGGGAAAAGATATTTGCTAACTTCAGAATGTCTAAAGCTCTTTCAAATTGCATCCTGGCTTGCATCAGGAACAGTGTGGCCAGCAGGAGAAATACCTGGTTATGATAATTAAATGCTGGAAGGTCAAAGCTTCAGCTGGGGTTGCTTAGTAAACTTATTTTGAAGGGAAAGAAGCCTCTTCAAACATAGGCAGAGATCTGTCAGGGGGCACTTGACAGGCTTAGATCTTATCTCCTCTAACAGACTTTTAATTTGCTCTTGAAGTCTGTACTTTAGAAATCAAAGTAAATGCTAACCTGGACTAATAGGTGGCCCAAGCTGGAGAAGTGTCTCTCATTGTCTTTTATGTTGTTAATCTGCTTCATTAACTGCAGCAGCATTTCAACAGCTCCTTTGTTGATCATCTCATTAAGGAGTACTGCATTCCCAGACAGGAATTTTACAGCTCCCGTGCAATACAGGAGGGCTTCATTGTTTTTTTGTAGATCTGCAGTTCTCAGGACCTCCAACAAACAGTCTAGAAGGGGGAAAAAAATCATTAAAGTCTAATATTAATGATTAGATTTGACATAGTCCAGGCATTGAAGAGATTCAGGAGAAAAGTACATTCAGACTGGGGGACCTTAGAGCTGCCTTCTAAGACCTGAAAGGATCCTACAGGAAGGCTGCAGAGGGACTTTTCATGGGGGTGTCTGGCAATAGGACAAGGGGGAATGGTTTGGAGCTGAGGGAGAAGTTCTTCAGGACAAGGGTGGTGAGACTCTGGAATAGGTTGCCCAGAGAGATTGTGGATACTTCCTCCCTGGGGGAGGATGGATGAAACCTTGAGCAGCCAAATCTAGTTGAGAGGTGTCCCTGCCCACGGCACAGAGGTGAGCTCTGAGGTCCTTTTCCAACCTAAGCCATTCTGTGATTCTATGAGTTCTAAAAAGTGGGCTGGAAAGAAAAATGATATTTGGATTGAAACCAAGAAACAATTATTGCTGAATAAGAAAATGGACCTGACCTGTGTGTGCCTGGACTTCTGTGTACTAAGCCTGAGACACTCTAAACCTGAGGTACTCTAAAGAGGTTTATTCCCACTACTTCCTTAAAAGAAAATTAAAACAAAATGTCTCAAAGCATCTGAAATAGAGCACTAAAAACAACTGTGGATGCTGAGGTAGCAGAGGGGAAAGAGATCACAGGAAACCTCCCTGAACAACATCCCTACTGCCATCGTTAGCCACAGAATACTGCACTAGATGGACTGTTAGGCTGACCTGGGAGGCAATTTCTAGTGCACAACTAAACTAACTCTGGGAATGTTTCTCGAAAGAGGCTCAGTCTCCCCACTGAATTTCCACACCTAACTTCTGCATCCAGTTCTGGAGCCCCTATTACAGGAAGGATGTGGACGTGCTGGAGCATGTCCAGAGAAGGGCCACGAGGATGAGCAGAGGGCTGGAGCACCTCTCCTACGAGGACAGACTGAAGGAGTTGGGGCTGTTCAGTCTGGAGAAGAGAAGGCTCCGAGGTGACCTCATTGTGGCCTTCCAGTATCTGAAGGGGGCCTACAGGAAGGCTGGGGAGGGACTTCTCAGGGTATCAGGTAGTGATAGGACTAGGGGGAACGGAATGAAGCTGGAAATGGGGAGATTCAGGCCAGATGTGAGGAAGAAGTTCTTCACCATGAGAGTGGTGAAGCCATGGAATGGGTTATCCAGGGAGGTGGTTGAGGCCCCGTCCCTGGAGGTGTTTAAGACCAGGCTGGAAAAGGCTCTGGCCAGCCTGATCTAGTGTAGGGTGTCCCTGCCCATGGCAGGGGTTGGAACTAGATGATCCTTGTGGTCCCTTCCAACCCTGACTGATTCTATGATTCTACAGAGGAACAGAACACATACCCAATAACCTGTCCTGCTGAAGGATGGAATCGTTTTGGCCATTCCTGCAAATGTGAAATGCAAGCTTGCAAGCGCTCAGAAGATTTTTCCCAGCCACTTTCATCTGCAAAGAAAGGAAGGATAGAAACAAAAGACCCAAAAAATCACAACTAAAACCTAGATATCAAAATGCACCTTAACATTTTACAAGTGCAGACAGCAAGGCAAATTTGTCTTCACCAGTCAATTCCAGCTGAAACCCTGCCACTGCACTGAGCCAAACCGTTCGCAGAATTGAAGGGCTCTGAAACCCAACTTGTTTAAGCTCTGCTTTAGGCTGGATGGTAGGAAGAAGTTCTTCCCAGAAAGAGAGATTGGCCATTGGAATGTGCTGCCCAGGGAGGTGGTGGAGTCACCATCCCTGGAGGTGTTTAGGAAGAGATTGGATGAGGCGCTTGGTGCCATGGTTTAGTTGATTAGATGGTGTTGGGTGATAGGTTGGACTCGATGATCTCTCGGGTCTTTTTCAACCTGCTTAATTCTATTCTATACTTAGCAAACTGTTCTACCCTTTTACCAGTGGCTGTCCAGACATGCTTACTAGAAGCTGAACTAATAGGTCTAAAAGCACTAAGTTAATTGAGAGTTTTAACCAGAGGTACTAGAGGAAAAGATAATTAAGCTTACTCACTTCCAAAAAAAAACCCCAAGGTTTGGTATTTTCAGATAAAAATATCAAGATACTGTTCAAAACTAATGTGGTGGAGAATGATAGAATCAATAAGGTTGGAAAAGACATCAGGGATCATCAAGTCCAACCTCTCACCCAACACCTCATGACTCACTAAACCATGGCTTCAAGTGCCATGTCCAGTCCCCTCTCGAACACCTCCAGGGATGGTGACTCCACCACCTCCCTGGGCAGCACATCCCAATGGCCAATCTCTCTTTCAGTGCAGAATTTCCTCCTCACCTCGAGCCTAAACTTCCCCTGGGGCAGCTTGAGACTGTGCCCTCTTGTTCTGGTTGCCTGGGAGAAGAGACCAACCCCCAACCTGGCTACAACCTCCCTTCAGGTAGTTGGGGACAGCAATAAGGTCTCCCTGAGCCTCCTCTTCTGCAGGCTAAGCAACCCCAGCTCCCTCAGCCTCTCCTCACAGGGCTGTGCTCCAGACCTCTCCCAGCCTCATTGCCTTTCTCTGCTCAACCCACCACAACCAATAATAATTCACATAATATTACCAGGGAGGGGCTGGGGGAAAATATCAGATTTTTTTTAAAAAATATTTCAGGTAATTAAGAAAAAATCAGAAAAATATTCAGAAACAAAAAGTATTTCAGATAATATCATCAAGATATGAGCCAAAAGAACCCCTAAGCTTCATTTCCACGTGGAGCTTTTAATTGTTATTTTAATTATTGTTTTGTTTAACCCAAAACTTCAGGTAATAAAAACTACTTCAGGCAATCCAAAAAAATTGAATAAATATTGAGGAAAAAAATACTTCAGATATTAATATCAAGATATCATTCCAAAACCTAAGCATTCTTTCCATGTGGACCTTGTAATTGTTGTGGTGTTTAAATCCCATCCTAAGACACCGTCTCTTTTCCATGCTCAAGAGGGGATCGGATGTGGCACTTGGTGCCATGGTTTAGTAGTCATGAGGTGCTGGGTGACAGGTTGGGCTTGATGATCCTTGAGGTCTTTTCCAACCTTATTGATCCTATGATGTCTAAGCAATATTCCTGCCACCAGCTCTCCTAGTTTGTGTCCCTCCTGCCTCCCTCAGGCATCACTGCTCTACAGAAATAAACCCCAAAAAAGGCTCTAACAAGGCCCAAGCTGGATGAATGGTATCTGTGCTTAGGAAAGGATTAGACACAGTTCCAAAGTATGACATGAAAAGTTCAATGCAAGCTGTAATTCATGATCTTGAGCTTCATGTCCTACAACCCAGAACGTTGCAACACTTACAGCCAGGATGATCTTCGCCAGCTTCAGGCGAAGAGGATCCGAGTCGATGTCTACAAGTTTATATAACCTCTTCAGGAGCATACTTCTCCCTTCAAACCTTTTCCCAAGCAGATTTCCTTCACTCAAGGCTTGATAGAGCTTGGTGCAAGCAAGACAAAGATTTTCTATGTTGTCTTCTACTTGGAGGAGGTGGAAAGGGAGGGGAGAAAACAAGGAAAAAACAGTTATTAGTGTCACCTTTTCCAGAGCACTTCAATAGCCAACTGAATCCGCACCAGGCTGTAATGAGCACTGCCAAAGATGCTGTAAAACAAAATCAATCCCCTCATTTGACACTCACTTTTAACCACTGGTAAGATCCTTTCTATATTCCCACCACTCAAGCAAATATAAAGTCTGTAGAAAGCAATTAAATCACAGAATCAATGAAGTTGGAAAAGACCTCAGAGATCAAGTCCAACCTGTCACCCAACACCTCCTGACTAACTAAACCATGGCTTCAAGTGCCACATCCAACCCCTTTTTGAACACCTCCAGGGACAGCGACTCCACCACCTCCCTGGGCAGCACATTCCAATGGCCAACAACTCTCTCTGTGAAGAACTTTCTCCTCACCTCCAGCCTAAACCTCCCCTGGCACAGCTTGAGACTGTGTCCTCTTGTTCTGGTGCTGGGTGCCTGGGAGAAGAGAACAACCCCCACCTGGCTACAACCTCGATGGATTTCAGAGTTCAGTCTTTCAAGGCATAATTTCTTCAGTTGTGCTTCACTCATGACATACTTCCCAGAGACATCTAACACTTTAAACCCAAGCTGAACTTTTCATCAAGATTTCCTCAGTTTTCTAACATTAATTGAGACCTTCAATCAAGTCTATGCTTAAGATCGTGAAGCACCTTAAAGTTATCACAGAATCACAGCATCAGCCAGGTTGGAAAAGACCTTCGAGAGCATTGCCTCATTTCTGACTAACTTTCCAGTATCTTAAGGGGGGGCTACAAGAAAGCTGGGGAGGGACTTTTTAGGGTGTGAGATAGTGACAGGACTGGGGCAACAGAGCAAAACCAGAAGTGGGTAGACTCAGATTGGATGTCAGGAAGAAGTTCTTCCCTATGAGGGTGGTGAGAGACTGGCACAAGTTGCCCAGGGAGGTGGTGGAAACCTCATCCCTGGAGGTCTTTAAGGCCAGGCTGGATGTGACTCTGAGCAACCTGATCTAGTGTGAGGTGTCCCTGCCCATGGCAGGGTGGGGTGGAACTGGATGATCCCTGAGGTCCCTTCCAACCCTAACAATTCTGTGATTCTAAGCTGGCAAAGCTATGTTGCCTAAAATAAGGTGATTTAATCAGACAAGATCTTCTCTAAACCAGCTTTTTTATATATATATATACATAATTACAGAAGGTTAGAAGGGACTTCAGGAGGTCATTTGGTCCCTTGCTCAAGTGGGGTCACCTAGAGACAGCTGCCAGGGCCAGCTTTACACTGCAAACACACTGAAAGCATTAAAGGCTTTACAGTCCAACTCCTGTTATTCTTTCACAGCAAGACACAAGGGGGTCTCATGTTTCCAGCAGGGAACAGTACACAAAATACACCCTCCCAAGACCAGTGTTACTCACCATTGTCCAGTTCATGCAGAACTGGTAGAATCTTCATATGCCAAAAGATTTCTTCCTCTTCCCATTCATTTATTCTTGTTTTGCCCTCCAACCCTCCAAAGTACACTGAAAACAAAAGCGCACATTCAGTGAAGGTTTCACCTTCTGCTCAGATGAACAGCTACAAATCCTTCATTCATCAGTCAGAAAGTGTCTCCTACCGTTCATTACTGGCTTGAATGTGAATGCAAAATGCAATGCAAACTCTTCACAGCCTCATCATCACACACAGAAATGCTGTACAGCATGAAAACACCGAGAGGCTTGCATCACGAGAACAGCATCTTGCACCACAGAAAAAGGTCTCCTGAGCATTACTTGGAACAGTGGAACAATAAAAAACCACCAACAAAACTTCCTGACTGTTTTAAAAGCTTGCTCTTAAAAAAATCCAGGCTCTGTGATCTGTGTTAGCTTTAACTCCTTACCTACCTTTCATGCAGAATAAACCTGTCAATTCTCTCTGCTTCAAGAGATTACACAAAAATGCTGCTGCTGCACAAGGCATACACTGGGATGTTATTACAGTTGGTGTGTTCATGTCTACATATCAGTGTAAGTATATCTTAACAGGTAATACAATTACCATCACTTATTTTGCACAGCTCTCTTATTTCCTAGATCTGTTAATAGCCTTTTTGGATCTACAAGTAGCTTAATTAATAAACCACTATGCAGCACTTGCAATTGAGTTGAAGTTCTGCACCAGACAATGCAAGGGCACAGCTGAAAAGAGAACACTAAAATAGTTTGCACTGTCCCTTCCTACCACAAAAGCCACATACTGACTACTTTCTTTCCAATTTGTAGCTACTTAAACTGAGAGAGGAGGCTGACTTCAACTAGGCATGTGCTTAACTTTATTGTTCATAGACTTACAGAATAGTTTGGGTTGGAAGGGACCTTAAAGGTCATCTAGTCCCAACACCCCTGTCATGGGTAGGGACACCTTCCACTAGCCCAGGCTGCTCAAGCCCTCATTCAGCCTGGCCTTAAACACCTCCAAGGAGGGGGAATCCATGACCAACCTGGGCAACCTGTTCCAGTGTCTCAGCACCCTCACTGGAAGGAATTTCTTCCTCATTTCCAGTCTAAATCTGCCCTCCTCAAGCTTCAACCCATTCCTCCTCATCCTATCACTACAAGCCCTTGCTAGAAGTCCCTTTCTGGCTTTCTTGCAGGCCCCTTTCAGGTGCTGCAAGCAAGAAACAGAATAGTTCATGTATGCATTTGCAGGCATGACCAAACTTCCAACTAGAAGTAAAATTAGCAAAGCCATTCAGAACAAAAAGTTCTGATTTAATTTCAATTTTTTTGTGCCACTCTCCTGCACTTATCTCTCATTCATCAGAAAAAAACCAGAGCAACCTAGAAGTCCTAATGGCATAATTGAAAATTAAATCATTCTCCTGGAACTGGGGGGGGGGGGGGGAGGGGACGACAGAATCAGCATTAATCCTAGCAATAAGAATGAAGAGGAAATCACAGGATCAAAAAGGTTGGAAAAGACCTCAAAGATCATCAAGTCCAACCTGTCACCCAAGACCTCATGGCAACTAAACCATGGCACCAGTGCTACATCCAATCCCCTCTTGAATGCCTCCAGGGATGGTGACTCCACCACCTCCCTGGGCAGCACGTTCCAATGGCCAACAACTCTCTCTGTGAAGAACTTTCTCCTCACCTCCAGCCTAAACCTCCCCTGGCACAGCTTGAGACTGTGTCCTCTTGTTCTGGTGGTGGTTGCCTAGAGAAAAAACCACCCCCCTCCTGGCTATAAGCTCCCTTCAGGTAGTTGTAGAGAGCAATAAGGTCTCCTCTGAGCCTCCTCTTCTCCAGGCTAAACAACCCCAGCTCCCTCTGCTTCTCCTCATAGGGCTGTGCTCAAGGCCTCTCACCAGCCTCCTCAAAATAGAGGATTATAGAGAAAAGCAACATCAATAAATGTTAAACTTGTATTGTGTTTCACTCCTGACAGATTCCTAAGGTGCTGATGGAGAGTTATGGCACTAACTGTGTTTAAAACGTTACACAAACTGTCCTCAACATTCTACTGGAGTGAATCACACTTCAAACACACTCAAGCAAAAGAATTCAGCAAGCTGAAGTTCTCAGTGTTTCATAGGTCTTAACCACAGCTTTGCATTCTGGTCAAAGGAAAAAAAAATATATAATCACTAATCAGTCTCCATTTATTGGTTGCTGTTTTTAGCATGTAAATACAAGAGCCTTAGCAACACTGAGCTTTCAAAAGCTGTGCACTGCCTGACTTACCACGTGTAGCCTTTACACAGAACACTGAGTGGCTGGGAATAGATCAATATTAAAACCACTCTACCTCCTCTCCAGGAAAATGTGAAAGCATAAACACAAATCATATCAGAAACAGAAATAAGCTGTAAATGAACACTCCCCCCTAAGGGCTGCACTACAGAGAAGAAATGATTGGGAATTCCTACTGCTCTCCCACTGTTTGCTCTTGGATTAAAGATGAAGTATGGTCAAGGTAAGGAGGCTGGACAGTGGTTGAAGGGGGAGATAGAAGGTAAGGAGGCTGGACAGTGGTTGAAGGGGGAGATAGAAGGTAAGGAGCAATCCTAGTAACACACCATTATTTTTTTTAGTAGCACATACAAATTAAAACAGAGAAAATACAGCCCCACAGAATTCTAACTCCCATGACAGGGTAAAATATTTCCTCCCTCCTCTGAAGGAAAACACAAGCAGAGCCTACTACAGCTTTCACCAGAAGGAGCCAGAACAATGCTGCTTCTCAGTTCTAGACAAACAGTAATAAAGCATAAAAAAGGCAGAGCAGAAACTTCAGGTTTCTACACCAGACTCTTCAAGCATGCACTTGCCACGCATGAAACGTGCCAGCTATGAGGAAATATCAATCAAAATCTGTTAGGTTAAAATGAAGAAAATGCATCCCCACAGGGCAACCCAGAATCTGTTCTCTTCAGCACAAAGCACAGCTTGGCATAAATTCCTTAGTTTCTGTGCAACTCTGCCTGTTTGCAACAAGTGATGGGCAAACAAGGTGTTAATGGATTGGCAAATTCCTAAGCCTGCATATGGGAAGAATGAGAGACAATATCAACAGATTTATTTTAGAATGTGGATGTCTTGAATGTTGTCTCTCAACAGTAAAAAAACCCACCAATAAATAAAAATCCATACATCTAGAATAAAGAAAAAGTGAATAAAGAAAGAGATCCTTGATCACAACAGTTTGATTGTTTGACTGCTTTTATGGGACACTTGGTGCCATGGTTTAGTTGATCAGATGGTGTTGGATGATAGGTTGGACTGGATGATCTCAAAGGTCTTTTCCAACCTGGTTAATTCTAGTCCATTCTGTTCAATTCTATGATAGGTTGGACTGGATGATCTCAAAGGTCTTTTCCAACCTGGTTAATTCTAGTCCGTTCTGTTCAATTCTATGATAGGTTGGACTGGATGATCTCAAAGGTCTTTTCCAACCTGGATAATTCTAGTCTATTTCCCATTCTATCCTTTTCCCAGTTTTTTGTCTGAAGACTGCAAGAAATGCCTTCCAAAGTACCTGTTTCTGGTCTCTTGCAGCCTGTACTCCTTGGCCATGATGAGTTTGTGCCAGGCTTTGTCCCTGGGTCACTGCAAGACACAGCACAGACAAACACAGATCAGGACTCGGCGTTCAACGTGCACTCAGAACGAGAGCTGCTCACCGATACCTACCTGGAAGAGCCTGGAAGTTATTTTAGTAAGTCAGTAGGTCATCCGGTCGCTGGAAAGGACAGCGTGGGTTGGAGAAAGCTGCTGCGGAAATACCGACAGGCACCACAAGAGGGCAGCATTATGGAACGCAAAAAGCCTTTCCACTCGCACGCTCAAACTGAAAGCGAAACCCAGCCGCGCTCGGCAAGAGCCAATTCTTATTTCCCCGTCACTGAATGTAAGCTCAGCTAGCCTCAAACTGTAACTTCATCTGGTCACAAGGACAGTGGGGTTTGTTCGATTTTTTTTTTTCTGAAGGAGTGAACACCTTGGAAAGATGTGACGAGAAGAATGTCCAAAGAACCAAACACTGGAGAAGCAAGAGAATAACAACTTCACTCACCTCATACTAACCAAGCTATCTTCAGAAATCACTGCCTTCAGAATTCTATGTAAGCATGGCAGTCTCTGCCTATATGAATGTGGATGCCTGAGCTTGCTGCCCTCCAAAAAAGAATTCTGTAACCATACCCTGTCTGTGCCTCTCCCCCTACAATGCATATCCATAGGATAAATCCAAGAAACCTCAAAGATAGTCATAGATTCATAGAATGGTTTGGGTTAAAAGGGATCTTAAGATCATCTAATCCCAAATCCCCCTGCCATGGGCAGGGACACCTCCCACCAGCCCAGGTTGCTCAAGCTCTCATCCAGCCTGGCCTTGGGCACCTGCAAGGAGAAGGCATCCACAACCTCCCTGGGCAACCTGTTTCAGTGTCTCGCCACCCTCACTGCCCAGAATTTCTTCCTAATATCCAATCTAAATCTGCCCTCCTCAAGCTTAAAGCTGTTCCCTCGTGTCTTATCAGTACAAGCTGTGATAAAAAGTCTCTCCCCAGATTTCTTGTAGGCTCCTTCAGGTACTGGAAGTCTGCTGTAATGTCTCCCTAGAGCCTTCTCTTCTCCAGGATGAAGAGCCCCAACTGTTGCAGCCCACAAGTTGTGTCAGGACCAGAGGCAACCAAATAGAACAGACACTGAAACAGAGGATGTGGAACACTAATCAGATAGAAACACCACATGTGACATAAAGGGTAAGACCACATCAAAGTCTGAACTGCATTAAGATAAAGGCTTGGTTGGAAGACGATTTGTACAGCAGTACCAACCAGTTTAGAGACCTAGGTGAGCAGGAAAGCAGATTATTGTACTGCTGATGTTCACACAACTATCTGCACTTTTGGGAAACACCCTCCCAAGTTCAACAGCTTCCCTGGAACTCTCTTTATTCTCAGAGAGAACGCACTGGCCAGCACATAAATTGCTTCTCTTTAGGGAATATGCACAACTGATGAATTCAGTGAGAGATTATGAAATCCCTTTACCCGTCCTTACCACACTGCCAACTCCATTTCAGTCACAGAAACTTTTGCCTTCTGTATTTTTGGTTATCTTTTCATTTTCATCCAGGGCTGAAACTTAAGCAGCAATATCTTGTTAAGAACCAGGCAGTTAAAATGTAATCAGCCTACTCTGAAAAATAAGTTACCTACTATTGAAGGGAACTGGCTTGTCAAGAGAGTGGTTGCCTTGGAAACAAAGTCAATTGGCAGAAATCTGATCATCTGATAAGGGACTCATCAAGAAATCAACTGACAGAGGCTCTGATGATTTAGAGAGGGGAAAAAAATCTGGCAACTGGATCACTTCTATCCTTCTCAAGGAAGGGAGATCATAGTAGCCTCTCTGCTTTCTACAGACTATGAGGACTTCCAAAAGTAAGGTGAGTCAGCACTGCAGTACTGTGTTCAGTATTTTCCCTGGAGAAAGAATGCATAATCAAGTGAAAGCTGCATTTATTCACAAACTCTGCATGTTTAGCTGTTTACTTGCTTGTCCTTGCCATGAGAATGGTAAACCTGCAAACTCTCTCCCCCTTCAGTGGCATTCCAGGGAAAAACTGCATTTCTAAGAACTGCATCCCAGAGGGAGAGACTTGGGCTAGTTGTCTCCAAAGAAGCTGCACACAACAGCAAGGTCTGATCCACAAATGGGTAAAATCTCAGCACAGGAACAGTGCTTCTTCCTCACACTTCAGAATCATGGAATCAACCACATTGGAAAAGACTTCAGAGATCATCAAGTCCAACCTATTACCTCATACCTAACACCTCCTAACAACTAAACCATGGCTCCAAGAGCCACATCCAAGCCTTTTTTTTTTGGACACCTCCAGTGATGGTGACTCCACCCTGGGCAGCACATTCCAACGGCCAATCGCTCTTTCTGCGAAGAGCATTCCTCACACTCCTTCCTCATACTGCAGAACCTTAAACTGAGAACCTGACTTGTAAAAGAGCCTGGCAATGGGCCTGAATTTTGGGTCACACTCTTCCCTACAGCTAGACCCTCAGCATGGTCCCTGCTATGGTTTTGGTCCAAGAAAGGTTGTACCCTCCCTGACAAATGCCTGGGCACAGACAAGCAAAGGTAAGGACATTCCCAGCCAACACTTTGTGTGTGGTAGGGAGGAGATTAAAACCACTTTCATTGCATGAATATAACCCATGACACAGCAGGTGGTCACCAAGCCAGAGACTAACTCCTTCACTTAATTTTTACTAATTATTAGTACAGACACAGCCCTGGTGCCCCAATGGTTATTTAGTTACCAGTCAAGAGGGAGACAGAGCCCAATAGTAACAAGTTAATGCTTCTCTACAGAATTGTCTCCAACAAGCACCTTTGATCAGTGAGGTAGTGAAGCTTAACTAGAAGGGGGGGGGGGGGAAGAGAACATGATCATCTCTTCTGAATTGCCAAACTTGAAAGATTCCCTCTATATGCTACCCTCTTCTCCCCTCATGTTAAGGCTCATGTAGCACCTACATGTTCATAGAATCAACCAGGTTGGAAGAAACCTCAGAGATCAAGTCCAACCTATTACCTAATACCTAACACCTCCTAACAACTAAACCATGGCTCCAAGTGCCACATCCAAGCCTTTTTTAAATACCTCCAGGGACAGGGACTCCACCACCTCCCTGGGCAGCACATTCCAATGGCCAATTACTCTGTGAGTTGTTCTTACAACTTTGGAAGGCAAAACTAGAAGATATATAAGTAGGAGAAAACCAGAGGAGCACAGTAACTGAGGTAGAATATGAGTTTTTGAGGAGCAGGAGTAACAGGGAATGGAAAACAAAAGATAAGGGCAGTGGGCATAGTATCTGCCAGTGCCAAGATCTCACTTGGCTTTGCTCCTCCAGAGGCTGTGAGCCTCTTCTCTTGCACCCATGTGAACTGAATCTGTGGACTCTCTTAAAGTAGAGATAAGAGCTGGGACTATCCCATGGAAACCACAAAGGCCACTCAGATGCAGACAGCGCATAGCAACGAGGGAGCAAAACCCGCGACTGAGACTGTAACTGTAATTGATACCAACGAGAGGAGAAAGGAGCAGTAGTAGAATGGCACATCATTTGCAAAACCACGTTGACAAATAGGCCAACCACTCTCTGACTCATCCTGAAGATGAGCAAATAACAATCCCTCTCTAAGCACAATCATGGGCATAGTCCGTTACTCATGACAGCTCCAGCGACAAAAAGAATGTAGCCCTGTATTTACACAGGCTGCTGATGAAGAGCTTCATGCACATGTTAAATAGCATGGCTAAGAAGAACAGTAGAGGCTGATGAAAAACTTCTACATCCTTTTTTTAATCCTTCACAGCCTGTGCATTCTCTGCCTCACCCTGAAAATATTAGCAATATCTATTCGTGGCAGGTTATCTTTAAGCAAGCAGACAACAGACAGCCTAATTCTAGCCATAAACACCAGCCTAAATATATTGGAGTCTGAAAACCACATCATCATCATCTTCCTATCTTGACTCTTCCATAAGCATTCTCATTCTAAACAAAAAATCAGTCTAAATCCATCATTACTCTGGTCTTACCTAGACTGAACTGGTCTTTCTTTACACCTTTCATGGCACTCTCTCCCATCCTAGAACTACCATGAAAATGGTGGTAAGGACTCTCAGGGTCTAGATCTCCCAGATTTCCATTAAAGTGGAAATTCCCAATTTTCTATCAGCATCCCCTAACCTTACAGAAAGGGAGGCACCCTCCTGGAAGGGCAGGTGTCATTCTTTCTTTGGGAAACACTGTAGAAAGCTCTGTCTGAGAAAGCTTCCCCACCACTGGATTGCTTCTTAAATTAATGGTATCAATATCTACCGGAACTGAGAGAAAGATTAGTTAGGAGTGGATTCATTTCCTGTGTCCATGTCTACATGAGAGCTCCAGAAGCTGTCAAAAACAAATATATATACACAGACACAATGAGAAAAGACAAACCCTGACAGAAGTCTGGAGAATCTGCAGCAGTATCAGCTAAACCACACAACAAACTGATACCTGCACCACGGCATTCGCTTCAAAGATTCATCCAGAGCAAACCAGGATGGTTGTTCCCTGTGGGAAAACAAGAAATCTCTCTCTTCTGTAGGAATCCTTTTCTCTGAGGAGAAAAGGAATTAATATTGTGGGCACAAAATAGTTCAAGCAGACAGAAGGGACTTCCACTATTCACTTGTCCCTTTTATCATTTTCTACTGAAGCATTCCAACACTGAGAAGTCCAAGGAAGAGAAGCCAGTCATCGTAGACTTGTTAGGGTCAGAAGGGACCTCAAGGATCATCCAGTTCCAACCCCTGTGCCCTGGGCAGGGACACCTCACACTAGATCAGGTTGCTCAGAGCCACATCCAGCCTGGCCTTCAAAAATCTCCAGGATGAGGCTTCCACCACCTCCCTGGGCAACCTGTTCCAAGGATTCTGTCAAACAGGCATTTATTAAGGGCAGCAATGGTGATGAAAACCAGGGCATAAGATATCTTCTTTATAGCATCTTCTAATCCTTTGATAGCTATTTATAGAAACCACTTATTAAAAGTCTAGAGCAGGCCACCTGGGAATCAACTGTTTGCCACCAAGCTTTTCCTCATTGAGGGCACCTACGTTCCTAAGGAGTCCTGGAATGACATCGAAGCTTTCAGAATATTGAGACATTGGAAGAGGAGAATAAAAATAATTCATCTTTTCTCACCAGGGAAACTGTTGCTCTTCATCAGCAAATCTGCCATCCCTGTTGACACTCCTGCTGAAATATATGAATGCAGAAAACATCTCAGAAGTTTCATTTCTGCAGCAATCACAATAGATGGCACGGCACAACGGCTGGCAGAAGATGTAAACAAAACTCAGCTTCCTGATGACTGGCTGTCAGAAAGTGCTCCTTGCTTTCCTGAGGCAGCATGCCAGTCAATTCAAATCTGTTCAATTAATACACCTGTTCCAGTCTAACTAGGTGGTGATTTGAGAAAGACAACTGCCAACAAAATGGCAAATAAGTCCTTTCTCCGAAAGGTCAACTTCTCTTTTTGTTCCCAGTGTCTTTCACAAAGCAGCAGTGATTTCATTAGCACTGTTCACTCTTTTCAGCAGTCCTTGGGACAACAAACCAGCCTAAGATGGAAAAGGAGCAAGTCTCTTACTGGAATAAAACGCTTCCCTTCTGTTCTCTTTGAAGTCAGTGTAATAGCATTAATGGCAGGAGTCTGGCATGCTCTACAGTGTCACCATTAACACAGAAACGGCTTCATTAGAAAAGTTCTCTTGGTACCTGCATAGGAACTGTGGGGCAAGGGGAATAAGGAGTCTCATGCCCCTTCTCCTTTACTATTTCTGTCATCTTTCTGCTCAATTCTTGCAAGGATCTTCAATCACTGGGATAAAGAACTGAGGCAGGCACAACTGCTTCACGTAGCGAATGACAGGAGTCCAGCTAATAAATGTTTGCACATTTCTTCATCCTATTATTCCTGAACACAATGTACTTTAAATAGAAAAGACCTTTTTACCTTATGTAAGGTGCCTCAAGTATTTATGACATAGGAGATGCAACCTAATCAAAGCAATCATCTAGTGCCTGAAAATATGTTCTGCTGAGAAAGAATGGCAAAGCTCTGTCAGTGCAGTGACCCCTCTGTGGCACTGGAATCTTTTATGTACAGCTCCTATCAAGACCAAACTGAACAAACTATATTGAAGGACAGGTTGGTGCTAACTTTCAACTGCCTTGTCAGATGAAGAATGACATCTCTGAACTCAGAAAAGGACATAGATCAAGGCCTGCCTGACTCATCAGTAGTATCATCTGTGAATGCTGAACCAATATTTTTATTGGCACAAGTATTAGCAATGAGTTAGAATGCCTGAGAACAGCTGGGATTACCTACAGCCATTCCATCAGACAACAGCACAAATTGCTTGGGCTGGTAATAGATGAGGGAATCTTTGTCCTTTACCAAAGGCCTTTCATATGAAGCAATTTCTTACTGACAATTTTGGGGCAGGTTAGTCTTCTGAGAGTAGAAACTTCCTAAGAACATAAGGGGGAAAAAACATTTACGCTTAACAGTTTTGTTTTAATGCTTTAAAACAGTGAAGATTATGTATTATCTTCAAATTCCATCCACTTTAACCATTTTGATCTTCACACAACTTAATGACTAGGAAGAAGGTTGTGTGGAAGGCACACATCATCATATTCAAGCAATACCAACCTTCCTCCTCTCAGCTGAAATAAACCTTTCCCTGCTGTCCCTTTCAGAAGGTCCTCCCTCTCTGATCTGCTGATATGCTCATTACAAATTAATTGTCTGCTTTCATCACTGAATGCTGTGGATGACCTTTGCTCTGCCAAGCAATTCTTAGGACTTCTGCAGAGATTACTCATTGCAGTTGGCTCTTCAGATTCCAGCTTCTCTTGATCTGAAATAGCCAAAAATAAGACATTTTGTACAAGTGTTCTGACCCAGTGCACCCAACAAAGCTCAAAATTAATTAGTCTGTCATATTGCATTATCAACATTTGCTTGTATCATCAAAACATTGCTTGCATCAATTGAAAAGGTGAGAAAGCTTAAGACTACTTAGAGCAAAGTGATGAAACGATGTTGGTATGAACTTTACTTTCACAGTATACTGTGATACTGTGAAAGTAAAAGTTCTTACCAGCATCATTTCTTAAAGTCTTTCAGGTTTGTGTTTTCACATTTTAAATCCTTCATTCAAAATGATTTTATTTTTACTCCATTTTGTACAGACAGGAGGACTGTAGCTTGTGAGAGAAGTGATGATCAGAGGGCTGGAGCACCTCTCCTATGAGGACAGACTGAAGGAGTTGGGGCTGTTCAGTCTGGAGAAGAGAAGGCTCCCAGGTGACTTCATTGTGGCCTTCCAGTATCTGAAGGGGTCCTACAGGAAGGCTGGGGAGGGACTTCTCAGGATCTCAGGGAGTGATAGGACTAGGGGGAACAGAATGAAGCTGGAGGTGGGGAGATTCAGGCGGGATGTGAGGAGGAAGTTCTTCCCTATGAGAGTGGTGAAGCCCTGGAATGGGTTATCCAGGGAGGTGGTTGAGGCCCCGTCCCTGGAGGTGTTTAAGCCCAGGCTGGATGAGGCTCTGGCCAGCCTGATCTAGTGTGGAAAAGAGCTCAGAGATCATCAAGTCCAACCTATCACCCAACACCTCATGACTGACTAAAGCATGGCTTCAAGTGCCACGTCCAATCTCTTTTTGAACACCTCCAGGGACAGTGACTCCACCACCTCCCTGGGCAGCCCAAACTCCGGTTCTCAACTTCTCCAATTAGTAAAATCAACTCATTAAAGCTAATGGATTAAACTCTATATAAGGGTACATGACAGGAATATTTACAGAGTATGTATGTAATAATGAAGTTGAGGAGGGTTTGGGTGCAATTTCTTTTGCAATGAGGTTAAAAGTGGGATAATGCTGTTTAATAATGGATAATTAGTAAAGTGACAATCCCAGACAACCTGAAGAGTTGTCATTACTGCAAGTGAATCTCCATTAAAGAGAGAGTTCCAGCACATTTTCTTGTAAGCCAATGTGCAGGAAAACAAAGTGTCAACTCATTTCCCATCTGCAAGAAAATTGCTTTTAAATCCCACATTTAGCGACCTCTATTAAGTCACCACTAATGAAACTCTTTACAATAAATACAATGTAGTTGGAGGCCTGTCAAGACACATCACTCCTTTTCACTCCTCCTTTTGTGCTCAACAATCCACCAGGGAATCTCCCTAGATGATGTCACCTCATTATCTCTTTAAGCATTTAGTGTTCATTTTAGCCATTGAAGAAAACTTCCTGTAAAGATTACATTAGGGGGAAACCCTGTGGGGAGGAAAGGAAGGAAACCTGGGTGGGGGGAAACAAACACAAAAGAAAAGGAGGAAAAGGAGGAAAAGAAGGAAACCTAGAGGGGGAAAACAAACACAGAAGAACAGGAGGAAAAGAAGGAAACCTAGAGGGGGGAAAACAAGCACAAAAGAACAGGTGGAAAAGAAGGAAAAGAAGGAAACCTAGAGGGGGAAAACAAGCACAAAAGAAAAGGAGGAAAAGGAGGAAAAGAAGGAAACCTAAAGGGGGGGGAAACAAGCACAAAAGAAAAGGAGGAAAAGGAGGAAAAGAAGGAAACCTAAAGGGGGGAAAACAAGCACAAAAGAAAAGGAGGAAAAGGAGGAAAAGAAGGAAACCTAGAGGGGGGAAACAAACACAAAAGAAAAGGAGGAAAAAGGAGGAAAAGAAGGAAACCTAGAGGGGGGAAACAAACACAAAAGAAAAGGAGGAAAGTTGGGGGGGATAGGGGTGGGAAGAAAAGAAACCTTGGGGGGGGAAAGAAAAAGGAAACCTGGGGAGGTGGGATGGGTGGAAAAGGCATTTGAGTAGCTTTCAACTCACTTCCAGAAGTGAAAGCCAGCATAATTTTTGGAAATCACCTCTCCAAAACTGCCTTAAAGCCATTCAAATATTTGTTTTAAATTCAGTCTGAAAGCACAGCAGGTCCTTTTAATAAACTAATTCATGTAATGACATTAAAACCCATCATGCAGTTGTTTGTGTAGGAAATAGGTCTCACTCTTACTCTGATCAGGAGGAAGCACTTCAGCTGAAAGGAAACTTTGCTGAGGTCTTCTAAACAAGCGTGCCCGAGCCCTGCTGACTTTCCCAACCTCTGCAGCATCAGCAGGAGGCTTGGGAATGGAAATGGGAGAGTCTCCATCTTTTACAGAAGCAGGTAGCACTGGTTTCTGTGACAGAGATAAAGAAGATGTTGGAATACAAGCACACTTCATTTCATTTTCAACCCAAAACAACCAGAAAACCAAATGATTTCTGCAAAGGGTTCAGTTCAGGGTAGAATAGGTAAGGGTGACACAGGTTTGCTCACTAAGGAATTTTCATATCTAGAATCTAATCATAGCATTCCACTCACCACGCCAGACACCTATAGCGCTGTCAGCACTGAAAGAAGCTTCTGAAGATCTCTGGGCAGCCTGTGCCAGAACTTCACCACCCTCACAGGAATGTTTCCTGATGCTCAGAGGGAACCTCCTGTGTTTCAGTTTGTGTCCATTGCCTCTGATTCTGCCACTAGACAAAGAGTCTGGCCCCATGCTCTTTGCACGCTCCCCTCAAGTGGGGATACAGCCAATATAGCCTCCTTATGCACTGGTAAGATGCCCTCCCTGAGTCTGCTCTTCCTCCAGGCTGAAGAGTCCCAGCTCTCTCAGCCTTCTCCAGTCACTTCATCACCTTTGTGGCACTTCACTGGGCTCTCTCCAGTTGCTTGTGTCTCTCTTGCACTGGAAACCCCAGAATTAGACACAGTACCTCAAGCTGTGACCTCAGCAGTGCTGAGCAGGTGGGGAAGAATCACTTCCTTCAACCTGCTGGAAACACCCCCAGTGCAGGCCAGGATATACCATTGGCCACCTTCTCAGCAGCAAGGGCATGCTGCTGGCTCATGATGCTCAAGACCTTTTCTTATCTTACACAGGAACCTGGACTCCAGGAATTCATCTTCTGGTTCTTGTTAATGTCATTTACAACTGTCATGCAATACAGCAATATTTAAAACAGCTTAAATTATTTTCAAGGGGTTTTTTTTGGAGGGGAGGCGGGAAAAAAACATGACAAAACTGACTTTGTGGGTTTCAGAGTGACATGCCAACAAGCTCCCACTTCTCCCCAGCCCATGCAGACCATGTCCTTTCCTAACACTACCAGTGCACCCATTTTTATCTCAGTGATGCAAAGGTTTCCAGAGTACTCACATGGTCCAACGGGCAAAGACGAACCCCAGACACTGGTCTCGGTTCAGCCAAATCAAAACTGGATGCATGAAGACTTGCACAAAGAAATCAAACACATCATGAATAAAGCAGACACTGTGTGTGTGGTGTTTTGATTGCATGCTTTCTCCCTCTGCCAATGAGTATGGGGAAGAGGAGAAAGAAGAGTGACAGCAGTTTTACACCACTACTCCTCTTATGTGAATGCTATTTAGCTTCGGTATCTGGGACTCCAGCAGCAACAGGGGAGATGAATTACAAGATCACCTGCACACCTGCCATGACACCATTTCTTTTTCATACACATCTACAAGAAATTCTCAAATGTAAGCTTAATTTCATGCATCCAACTGTGGTTAGTGCCCAAGCACAAGATGCAGAACACTGCAGGGCAGAAGCCTGTGCAGGCACGAGCATGCTCCTTCCCATACACAGCCAGGACAAGCATGGATGTCAGCCAGAGGGACCTCATTACCTGGTCACCAACAAACAGCAAGGGCACTCTCAGGCTCTCACTCTCTGCAAGGGCACAAAAGGAATATTGAATACATTGAGTGCCTCAGGTCATGCTGCCATGAAAACAGCATGGACACCAACTCACAGGGCCATTTAACCATGCCTCAGCATCCTCTCTGGCATGCTTGACACCTAATATGCTAAATATAGCTCATATCTCCTCCTCACAGTCATTACAGAAATGGAATACAAGGAGAGCTAAACAAAATATGATTGGGGAAATGGATTTAAAAAGCCCAATGTACTTTTCTTTCCCCACCTCTTTGTCCCAAGAGACAGCTCTCTTGAGCTCTGTGAATTACAACTCGTAACAGAAGTCCACACAGAAATACTTCTGAAGTAGTAGAAGTTCGGGATAAAAATGAGCATTTAATATCTAATTATAGGTCTTGAAGTTTGAAAAGAACCCAACCAACCAACCTGAGAAATCCCTGGAAAGGAAAGCTCTATCACAGAGGCCCACGTGGCAAGCTGCAAGCTTTCAGAGATTCTAGGGAAAAGCTAAAGACTACCCAAGTTAAAAGCATACCATTGTCTTAAGGAAAAGGTGAGTTACAGATCATTTTCCTATGCTATCCTCCACTACTGTAATGATTGCTTCTGGTAGCTCTAATCCATGGGAACCTCCTGGACATATAGATTAACACCGACATTAGAAGGCGGCACATGATGTGATTAGGAATAAAGATTAACATGGTGTGGTGGTGGGGAAATAAACCACCAGAACTATAATTACAGAATCCAATCTCTTGTTGCTAAAGAATAGTATTACAAAAATCTTAAAGCCACAGTACCTGAAAACTGAAGGAGGTCTGTTTTGAGGAGCTCGTGAAGACGAGGATCCAAAAAGTTTCCTTTGGTCCTCTGCAGGTGTAAGTGGTCTCCGAGTTCCTAGCGTCCGTAGAGCATTTCTGGCTTCATTTACAATCTCAGAACTGGTCTTCTGCCTTGGCACTGATAGCCTGCAGGAAGGTTCTGCCTTTCCTGTGTTTCTACACTCCGAAGCTCGCATTGCTCCACGGACAAACCCTGTGCAATAGATACGGAAGGCATAGAACATACACTAGTGGTGTCCCCCGGGGATCAGTGCTGGGCCCCATGCTCTTTAATATCTTTATCAATGATCTGGATGAGGGGACTGAGTCCCTCATCAGCAAGTTTGCAGATGACACCAAGCTGGTGGCAGGAGTTGATCTGTTAGAGGGTAGGAGAGGTCTGCAGAGGGACCTCAACAGGCTGGACAGATGGGCAGAGTCCAAGGGCATGAGACTGAACACATCCAAGTGCCAGGTTCTGCACATTGGCCACAACAACCCCAGGCAGTGCTACAGGCTGGGGTCAGAGTGGCTGGAGAGTGCCCAGGCAGAAAGGGACCTGGGGGTCCTGGTTGACAGTAGGCTGAACATGAGCTAGAAGTGTGCCCAGGTGGCCAAGAAGGCCAATGACATCCTGGCCTGCATCAGGAACAGTGTGGCCAGCAGGAGCAGGGAGGACATTCTGCCCCTGTACACTGCACTGGTTAGGCCACACCTTGTCCAGTTCTGGGCCCCTCACTTCAGAAAAGTTGTTGACTGGCTGGAATGTGTCCACAGAAGGGCAACAAAGCTGGGGAGGGGTCTGGAGCACAGCCCTATGAGGAGAGGCTGAGGGAGCTGGGGTTGTTTAGCCTGGAGAAGAGGAGGCTCAGGGGAAACCTAATTGCTCTCTACAACTACCTGAAGGGAGGTTGTAGCCTGCTGGGGGTTGGTCTCTTCTCCCAGGCAACCAGCACCAGAATAAGAGGACACAGTCTCAAGCTGCACCAGGGGAGGTTTAGGCTGGAGAGGAGGAAGAAGTTCTTCAGAGAAAGAGAGATTGACCATTGGAATGTGCTGTCTAGGGAGGTGGTGGAATCACTGGAGATGTTTAGGAAGAGACTGGATGGGGTGCTGGGTGCCATGGTTTAATTGATTAGATAGTGTTGGATGATAGATTGGAGTTGATGATCTCAAAGGTCTCTTCCAAGCTGGTTAATTCTATTCTAATGCTAGTTTTAAACTGCTAACTGTTCCATCATCAGTGGTGTGGTAGTTTAAGGCTATGCCTTTAAAACTTTTTCAGCAGAAAAGTAGTGAAATGTAAATAAACCACTACTGGGTGTGAAAAGGGAAATACAGATAATTTCAACCCACTACAAATGGTTATGCTACCACAACAAAGTTAAAAAGGGTATTGTAACAAAATCCTAGGCAGTGCTGAGGTAGTGGCAAACAAGGCTCGTTGATGCTGCATCTCCCTCGCTAATTTCGCAGTTCTGTATGAAAACACTGAAGAGCAGAAAGCATCTGCCCTGAAGGGCCTTTAATTCCTTAGAGGGAGCTAAAACACACCACACACAGCACCACAATGCTTTCTAGGCCAAATATGATACCCTCCAACACTACAGAAAATCTGTTTCTTAACACCTGATCACATATAAAACATCACAGCCAAAACAGGAATTCAATAATATGTTGTCAAGAGACACTTTCTTTCCAATGAACTTGGGAAATACCCAATGTAAGTCATCAATCTTACCAAGGGCAGCTTCTTGATAAGTCCAAGCAGTATTATTATCAGCAACTGAAGCACAGTCACAGCCAAAATGCCTTCAGCTTGATGAAATTCTGAAAGAGAAATAATCACAATGAAAAAGAAAGGAAAACAAAGTCCGGAGAAACAGACCCCGCAGCCGAGCACAGCTCTCGGTGCAGCCATCAGCCACCACAGCCCCGAGCTACCTTCCAGACGAGCGACACCTGTGGAGCTAAAGCCTGACCCACCCAAACCGAGCGCGGCTCTCAGTGCAGCCATCAGCCACCACGGCCCTAAGGTACCTTCCAGACGAGCAGCACCTGTGGAGCTAAAGCCTGACCCACCCAAACCGAGCACGGCTCTCAGTACAGCCATCAGCCAGCACAGCCCCAAGGTACCTTCCAGACGAGCGACACCTGTGGAGCAAAAGCCTGACCCACCCAAACCGAGCACGGCTCACAGTACAGCCATCAGCCAGCACAGCCCCAAGGTACCTTCCAGACGAGCGACACCTGTGGAGCAAAAGCCTGACCCACCCAAACCGAGCACAGCTCTCGGTGCAGCCATCAGCCAGCACAGCCCCAAGGTACCTTCCAGACGAGCGACACCTGTGGAGCAAAAGCCTGACCCACCCAAACCGAGCACAGCTCTCGGTGCAGCCATCAGCCAGCACAGCCCCAAGGTACCTTCCAGACGAGCGACACCTGTGGAGCAAAAGCCTGACCCACCCAAACCGAGCGCGGCTCTCGGTGCAGCCATCAGCCACCACGGCCCCAAGGTACCTTCCAGACGAGCGACACCTGTGGAGCAAAAGCCTGACCCACCCAAACCGAACCCGGCCGTTCCCCAGAGGGCACAGCGGGCAGCCAGCTACCAAGAAACGGACCAAGGGTTCTCTCTCCGGCCACGTCCGCAAAGCCTCCCACCCCACTCACCGCACAGCCGAGCCCCTGACGGCGACCGTTACGACCGGCAGGGCACCGACTGCTGGCCACAGTGCTCAGCCTGCCCAAAGGCACCATCGAGCCCTTCTCCGTAGGGATGGAGGGGGAGGGCCTGCCACCGCCGCCACCGGTCCCCGGTCCCGACTTCTTCCTCCCCTTCCGCTACAGGCGAGCCCCGTGCCCGACGGAACCGGCGCCCTCTGTTCCTATAGCAACCCTACACAGCATGGCCACCGGGCCCTGCGCGATGTGCTGCCGCCTGGGCAGTGCCTCGGGGTCAGACGGGACCCTCACTCAGCTCCGCCGAAGGAGAGCGCGATGCTGCTGCCGCCGCCGCAGGACTGTTAATGCCTCGAGCGCTCGTCCCAGCCGCACCTGCGGCGCTGGGGTCCGGCAGCCCGCAGGCTGCTCGAGCGCCGCGCAGCACCGGCCGCGCATGCGCCGCATGACCGAAGTGGCCACGGCGAGGAGCTCCCGGAGGGTTGGGGGCGCTGGGGCAATGCTGCGGAGAGTTTGGGGGCACTGGGGTAGTGTTGTGGGGGTCACAGCCACTCCCTAAGCAGGCTGGCAACCCCGCACCCCGGGGCAGTGAGGGGTCCTGCTGCAGCGCTGGCCCCTCGGACCGTGGTTTTCTGGGAAGAGCAACACTCTCTAGCGGTACAGGCTGGGGGCTGACCTGCTGGAGAGCAGCTCTGGGGAAAAGGACACGGCAGTGCTGGTGGACAAGACTGATCATGAGCCAGCAGTGTGCCCTTATGGCTAAGAAGGTCGGTGGCATCCTGCGGTGCATTAAGAAGAACGTGTTCAGCAGGTCGAGGGAGGTTCTCCTCCAGGTGTACCCTACGCTAGCAAGGTCTCACCTGAAATACTGTGTCCAGTTCTGGGCTCCTCAGTTCAGGAGGGACAAGAAACAGCTGAGAGTAATCCAGTGACCAATCTCACTAATACTTGCAAATACCTAAAGGGTGGCAGGAGGATGGAGCCTGACTCTTCTCAGTGGTGCCCAATGACAGGGCAAGGGGCAGTGGACACAAATTGGAACACAGGAAGTTCCATGTACACATAAGGAAAAACTTCACTTTGAGGGTGGCAGAGCACTGGCCCAGGCTGCCCAGAGAGGCTGTGCAATCTCCTCTGGAGATTCCAAACCCACTTGGATGTGTTCTGTGTGTTTTACTCTGGATGATCCTGCTCTAGCAGGGGTTTGGACTAGATTATCTTCAGACATCCATTCCAACCCTTACCATTCTGTGATTCTAGTGGAGCACACTTTCTCTGTCCTGTCGGGGCCCTCTTTTAGGGCATAATAGCAGGTGACAAAAGCCCAGGTTAGGGCTGATACAATTTATTCAGTTTGGAAATGCTGGAGGTGACCCGTTACAATACACTCTCTCCAGAGTTCAGGTTTACAGACTGGAAACAAACATTTAAAGTTTTCCACAGTAAAACAAAAGCAGGGGATTAGGGCATGGTGTAGCAGTGGCCAGGATCACACCCATCAGGCACCAAGAGTCAGGTCAGATTGCCCATCCTTGCCAGGCCAGAAGCACTACTGCACCCTGCACCTCCCGTACACTCTTGTTGATGGTCCTGTCTGAACAAGACAGCGTTACTGGAGCAGTTCTGCTAGCAGGAGCTCTTGACATGCAGTGAGTGATCTGCAGAGGGCTTCTTCATAGGCCCAGTTACACTGGCGTCGTGCAGCACTTCTGACTAGGCTGCAGAGCATCTGTCCATCTTGCTCGTCTTATCTTCACCTTACCACTCTCAGTCCCCTCTCTGCAGCACACCCAGCTTCCAGCAGGCCAGCCTCTGTTCACCAGCAACCTCTTTCACTCCTAGATTGATCTGCAACACAAATGTAGCTTTAGATGCAGCCGAGACAGGCATGAGCTTCAGTCTGGTTGCTGGCAGTAGAACTTCTCTTTTAAATTCTGGACAAAAGATCATGTCCTGCAGTGACAAATCAGTTCGCAAATAAAATACTACTGGGAAAGAGAGAGAGAAATATCACTGATAATTATTTTTATTTCTTTTGCTAACACTGGAAGAGAAGATAAAAACTAGGGAGGGGGTATGAAGGTTGTGAATCTACTTCCTGTGTTTCTTGCAAGAAGAATGTGATGGCTGCCCCAAGTGGGAAAAAATGAGGCAGCATGAACTTCCAGACCCACAGAGAACAGGAAATCACAGAGAATGGGAGCTGAAGTGTTGGGATCATAATCTCCAGGGAAGCTGTGGTTTGCTGGAATAGTATGAAAGTGAAAAGAAATTAAATGTAAGACTGGCTACAGGGTAAAATTGACTGCTAGGATAAAAATAACTTAGAAAACAGTATTTTAACCACCAGAGTCAAATGCTTGGAAACCAAAGTGACCACTGTACCATTAGCACAACTCTTACACTCCAAGTCTCTAGAGCTGTAAAGAGGAATGGACATGGAATTAGGGGGAAAAATCCTTATTCTAATACTTTAAGTGTTTTTAAATGTTAGGTAACTTCAGGTATGAAATAGTTCAGATGTGCAAGGACAAGGGTTTGGAAGTTTCATATCCACCAGAATATGAAATTTCATTTTCCCTGAGCTGAAACTGCATTTCCTGCACATGTGAAATTGTGATGCTTGGCCTTGAGTGGTATTTTACTAACAGAGCTCCTCAAGGATATATCTTGAGTCATATTTTTATTCATTACCTTAAAATAGGAAGATGGAGTTTGTTAATGAAATTTGCTGATGACAGGGAAGTGGGAGACATCATTAATATGGAAGGGGTTGGCAATATGATACAGGAAGACCTGAATAACCTTGAGAACTAGAGTAATAGAAATGGAGTGAAATTTAATAGTGCAGATTGCAAGCTTGTGCCCATGTGAACTCATACAAATTTCCTAAGTTACAAGGTCATCAGTTCAGGAACAGAAATATGCACATTGTGCCTGGAAGTGCAAGTTAGCTGCTGGCTACAAATGTTAAGGGGATATGAAAAAGGCAAATGTGATCCTTGGGTTTAGCGGGTGAGACATTTCCAGCAGACAGTGTGAGTGACGAGGTGGTGCTGAGTGCCCCTCTGCAGCTTGGTGCCACCCAGAGCATCTGTGTTCAGGAGAAAGGGATTGAGATGGGGAGGGGGCAGAGAAGAAAGGGATTGAGATGGGGAGGGGGCAGAGAAGAAAGGGATTGAGATGGGGAGGGGGCAGAGAAGAAAGGGATTGAGATGGGAGGGGGGCAGAGAAGAAAGGGATTGAGATGGGGAGGGGGCAGAGAAGAAAGGGATTGAGATGGGGAGGGGGCAGAGAAGAAAGGGATTGAGATGGGGAGGGGGGCAGAGAAGAAAGGGATTGAGATGGGGGGCAGAGAAGAAAGGGATTGAGATGGGGGGGGCAGAGAAGAAAGGGATTGAGATGGGGAGGGGGCAGAGAAGAAAGGGATTGAGATGGGGAGGGGGGCAGAGGAGGGTGGTGAAACTGATCAAAGGACAAGCCTGTCATGGCATGAGGCTGCAGCAGCATGGTTGTTTATTTAGCCAAAGTGAAGAGTAAGAGACTCTCTCCATATCATCTCTTTTAAAGATAAAGAGCAATTTATGCTAAAAGCCTTTGTCAATTCAGGAATAAATGGGCATTATAGGACCTGGAGAATTCAGAATGCAAGTGCTTAAAAGGGTTGAAACCCACTGAAGAGGTAAGATTCTGAACCAGTCTCTCAAAACCCAAAATATATTAAAGTTGCATAAAAAGAATGGGGTGAGGTAGTTACCCAAAACCACTGGAGCTGAGACTCGGTTGTTCCATTCAGTATTCCTGTGATAAACTTTTAAGTCATTTAGTAGTCATTAAAAAACAAAAAGGGGGGGTGGGGGGAGCAAAAATAAACAGCCTTCATTTCTAAACGAGGTAGTTTCTCTTGGTAATATGAATAGAGTAGAACAGACCAGACCAGGTTGGAAAAGACCTTTGAGCTCATCGAGTCCAACCTATCACCCAACACCATCTCATCAACTAAACCATGGCACCAAGCACCACATCCAGCCTCTTCCTAAACACCTCCAGGGATGGTGACTCCACCACCTCCCTGGGCAGCACATTCCAATGGCAAATCTCTCTTTCTATGAGGAACTTCTTCCTAACATCCAGCCTAAACCTCCCCTGGTGCAGCCTGAGACTGTGTCCTCTTGTTCTAACAGTACCAGCTCTGAGGTCAAGAAGAATACATGTGGAATTTTGTATTTCTACTTACAGAGCTGAAAAAACCCCAAGTATTATTTCTCCCTCAGGTAACACTGGAGTTCTTAAAGCATTACTTTTTTCAGCAGATCACTTGCTGTAAGGCCAGTCACCTGCCTTAGTCAAATTGACATTTTGAAGGCTCAGGAAAAAAAGAGCACAGCACTGCAAGCCCTGAGAAGCAAGCAACTGTTTTCACCCTGTGTGTGTGTCTGTGTGTTTTCCCTGTTATGGGTTGTTGTGCAACAGCAATAATCTCTATTGCTTTGTAGTATACTCACAATAAATGGCTTTTTAGATTGATTACATGCCTCAACTTCGCTTTGGCTATTAATCAATCTCAGCAGCTGTTTATTGCTTTGTACATTACAAAGCAATAAAGATTATCCCTTAAAGAGCTGTTAATGCCCCATGGAAAAGTTTGGAAACCATTATTTTTAGAAATAGTGCTGCTGATGTGTAATTTTCTGGCTTTTCTTTCTTCCTTCCATGTTATTTTAAGAGAGCTCAGTGCTTGTGAAACACACAACCATGTGTCTACCATCTTTCTTGCTTTGTTAGATTCCTTTCTAGTGCCTCCCATATCCTTCCTAGGCTGCTAAACACGATACCTTCAGAGCCAATAGTGTTTGGTGGTGTGGTCTGGATTTGTCCTGAGTCAGGAATGGATTCTGCATGCCAGGGAAACATCCTCAGGACATCTCAGCATCAATATTATTCCTGCTCTTCCTCAAGTTTGGGTTTTGGTTTACCTTTTTTTTAAAGCAAGTAATAATTGTAGGGCTTGCCTGCACTGAAAAATAAACCAGTAAAATGTAGCAATATGTTTATGAATGCAAAGCTCTCTGTGGGCAACCTGATCTAGGGGGAAGTGTCTCTGCCCATGGCAGGGAGTCAGAACTAGAGGATCCTTGAGGTCCTTTCCAACCCTATGATCAGCAGCTCTGAGTCATCCAGGACAGCTGACTGGAGCTGGCTACAGGTGTGTCCCAGACCCCGAGCATCACACTCAGGATAAAGGCAGAAGTCTGCTGAGGAGAGGGAGAACTTCTGCTAGACCTTCTCCTTCTGTTCTTTTTCTCCTGTGCCTCTTTCTTCTCCTGCTCTTGAGGACAGTCTTCCTGATTAGTGTGACTGCTGCAGCTTTGCCGGGCTAAGTGTAACTTTATGTTGACATTGGTATTAATTCTGCTATTCCATTAAATCCATTTTCATTTCAACCTGTGGGTCTTTTCTCCTCTTCCTGATCCCTCTTCCCTGCTGGGGAGGGATCACGGGGTGATAGAGCACCTCCTAGAGTTAGTAGTCCCATGTATGGACTAAACAGGTCTCCTGTCAGTGCAGTCTTCAATCATGATTTAAGGAAAGCCATTCTAGTGGTGAGAAGCTAGGTTACATTTAGCCACCTGGATCTTTTCTACTGAAAGCATCAACAAAAACCCAGAGTATCAACAAAATTTTGTCATAGTCACCCTCTTCTTCAAAATCCAACTGTTACCTGCTCATTTGTATCACAAATACTAGGCCACTAATCAGCCATCAGCTGATGCT
The DNA here is from genome assembly GCA_033816785.1 of Picus viridis. Taxonomy (NCBI): domain Eukaryota; kingdom Metazoa; phylum Chordata; class Aves; order Piciformes; family Picidae; genus Picus; species Picus viridis. The sequence goes on from CM066579.1 coordinate 12,098,084, forward strand.
GAACTTGGTTCCAGTCTCATTGTCATTAATAATAAAAATACAGAAAATGCTTTGCCATAAGTAGAAATATTCTCTCACAGTGGTAGTGTAACCTAGAACATGCAAAAAGAAGAGGAAACAGGCATAAATAAATGGCAAAGTCAATGTGGTGACAGAAAGCTTATCTGAAGGTAGACAGAACCCCTCCCTTTTATTTTTTTCCTTCTGGTTGACATCCACCCTATTATTTTTTTTTCAGTCATCAAAATATTCCTAGAGGACAATTTCACATTTGGTTAGTAGGTGAGTGCAGTCCATTCACCTTAGGAGTCTTCAGTTGTGTAAAATGAGTCACAGGATTAGAAGCAGCCAACTGACACAAGTGAGAGGAGAAGGCTCACTCATCTATGTACAGCTATTTTTAGTAGCTGTATCAAGTGCAATGAATAAATGAAGTAGGTAACATGCCATGATGAATTTTCCTGGTGAACCTCATGTACAACATCTAGAGAACTTACTGTGGACAGAGGGTATGTAGTGGAAGATTACTTATCTTTTGAGACGTCACCTGTCATCCTCCCTACTTGTGAGGAGAAGACAGAGGATGCAGGCAGTGCAAAGAATTGCTCTTAAATGATGCAAAGATTCCTATTCAGCAAGGTTCAATATTATCAGCAAAGCCAGGACTGCCAGATGCTGTGAAATGTTAACAGTCAATGCTGCATTTAAAAAGCCCTAAAAATAGCCCCATTATAGATTTTGTAAGATTTTTCAGCAACACGTAAGTCTAAATTTGATGGGAGTAAGTGCAAGTTGCTAAAACCAATGCTAGAACATCTAATTTATTTTAATTTCCACAATATAAATACTTTAAAAGTATATCCCTTATTCTGAGAGCTGATGGGAAGCCCTGGGCACAGCTAATTGTGTTTCCATCCTGGAAGGTAGCACGGCTGCAGTGCTGCTGCAGCATCACTCAGCCTGGTCCAGGCAGGATGTACCTAGCAATCAGATTAGACTATTGACAAAGATCTGTGCAGATACATTTTCTCCAGCTGTCCCTGTGGTAGTTAGGAATTTCAGTTTCTTTACTGCAATTAAAAAAATAAAACAAACCCAAGCAGTCCCCTTGGCATCAAAGGACCAAGACTTGTTTGCTCTACATCACTGGTTTAAAAGCGATCAAGTCCTTCACACATTAAAAGGATCTGGCATAGATTCAAGCAATGAAAACTTGTCCAAGATGTTTAATCTCTGTAGGTACAGGAGGTCAGTCAGTAACAAGACTACCATTAAGTGTACTCCAGAGTAATGCTAGAAGAATTAACCTTTCTCATTTGGCAGATGTTTAAACATCGTCCTCAGGCAGGAAGTAAAATGATCACACCCCATGGAGTCTTGCAGCTGCTGACGCCTTCATTCCAAACCTGGGGCAGTTCTGAAAAGTAGGCATGTTTGGTAGGCTAGACTGTGAGAAGCAGATGAAACCAACACTGCTAGGTAGGAGGGGTTAAGCCCCCCAGTATTTCTTTCAGCTCCTTTTACCACACCACTTCACACTTGGGACAATTTGCACACTGGTAAAATAATCAAGGGCAAGGTATTTAGTCTGGATTCTGGCTTGTCACTATTCATACTGTTGAGCTGTTAAGACTTTGGCTCAGGCACAGGAGCCCATCAGAAAGCTTTTGACCAGGGCCTGTTCTGACAGCAGAAGGGGTGATGGTTTAAACTACAAGAGGGAGATTCCTACTGGAGAGAAGGAAGAGATTTTTGATGCTGAGGGTGGTGAGACCCTGGCCCAGGTTGCCCAGAGAGGTGGGAGATGCCTCATCCCTGGAACCATTCCAGGTCAGGTTGTTTAGGGCTTTGAGCAGCCTGCTCTAGTTGCAGATGTCCCTGCTAACTGCAGGGGGTTGGACTAGATGATCTTGAAAGGTCCCTTCCAGCCCAAACCATTCCACGATTCCATTAACCAGGAAGGCTTCCCACTGGGCATTTCAGCATGTTCTGGCTGTAAGAAGCATGAAATGCAGCCATGCAGCACGGGTACCAGAAACATCCATAGGCAGATATTACAAAGCTAATCACCTAACTAACTTTTCTTTTTGTGAGTTTTGCTTGCTTTTACCTCAAATCCTTTGAGTGCAATTGTAACTTCACTGAGCTGAAAGACTTGCTTGTGATTTCAGTGAGACCAGGATTCAGCTGCTGGACTTGGAGACGTTTCATTCCATGGCTGCAGCACACCATGCTTCCCATGTCTGCGAGGAGCCTAAGTGTCTGTGCAATGTGAAACTTCTGCAGCACTGGATACTGGGGATCTGCCCTGCAAGCATCACAATGTGACCAAAGAGGACCAGGCCTCAGATACAATGAAAAATGTTCCTCCCATTTCTCCTATTTTTTAATCCTTTTCCTCATTTCAAAGGACTCTCTGATATTTTGCATCTCCTACCCCCAGAGGAATATGGCCAGCTGAGCACCAATTCCATTTCAGTAGCTCATCCTAGCAGTCTCCAGTAGCAGCATTTCTTATTTAGTCCTGTTTATAGCAAAGTGAAGAATTATCTGAGAGCACCATATTTTAAATAATTTCAATTATGATGCCATCACTTTTTGTAATGAATGGTAGCAGAGGAAAACAACAGTCCATCAGTGTACCAGTGGAAGAAATGACTTGTGATTGGGTGAAAAATGGAGCATTTTCCCCCTATGATTGAAGGCATTGGAGAGAAGGTTCTTCATATGAAAAGTAAAATTTCACCAATAAATCAGAAAGAGCAGCTTTTAGATGTGTGCTCTATACTTTCATTAAGATGCTTTTTTTCCCTTAACTGGTGGAGTCTCTTTCTGTTTTGTAATTAACTTATCAAGGAGTAATGGTCTAATTTTAAAGAGCTGACTGGATGACAGAAATACTATTTGTTCTAAATTGAAAATATTTCAGCTTCTGCCAAGACTAGATTTCTTTAAATTACCCTTTAAAAACATTGATTTCTAATACCATATTTCCTTTTCTCAATAAAATAGAAATGTGTGTCCAGAAGAAGCTGGTTTTAAGGAGGCACTGCTGAGAAACAAAGCAATTCTAGTAATATGAAGCTCTCTCCAAGGAGCTGCCAAAAATTCCAGGCTCCAGTTAATGCTACAAGTTTGGTGAGGAGTCATTTTTTATTATCCACCAGACTGAGAATCTGAAATTAAATGCTCAGCAATATTTGTATAAATGAAGAAGCCCCCAGCTCTGTACTTTTGACATAACTAGGACACTCCAATGTAACAACTTTATGAAGATTAATTTTCCCCCAAATTAGTGCCTGATCAAAACATATGGCTTGGGTTTTTTACCAGGTGAAAGAGCTGTGGGCTCATATATAGGCTTGTTGCATTCATGGCATATGATCAATGCCACTTGAATGATGCCCCGTTTCATTGCTGTTATCAAGGCAATACAGAGCTAAATGTAATAGCTGAAATATCCTTTACCTGTGCTAACCTCACACTGTGTGGTTGATAGCAGAAGCCTCATTAAAGTTATTTATTCTATTTGGAAAGTAGAAGTTGAAATGTCTGTACTTGGGCAGACCAAAGGTCTTCGTAGCTTCGTTCCCTCTTCCGCACTGCAGCCAATTGTGGGTCCTTATGAAAAGCTCATTAGACACAGAAATTGATCCTCTCCAGGGCATATCCTGTAGCTCCCAATAATTCCAAGCTGGAGATTTCTTTCTAGACTTCTGTGTAATGGTCTTCAATAGACCTGTATCTCAGATAGCTCCAACTCCTTTTTAACCGTTTTTTGTTACCATAACAGTTTGTGTGTTCTACGCTCAGGGAAAACTGCTTCCTGTGTTCTAAGCCTGCCAAGTGGGAGTTTCACAGACTCCCATTCAGGTCTCTTACTGTGAGAAGCCATACAAGATTGCTGCTCCTGTGCCCTAAGCCCAGTCACCATTTTCATAGATTTCTTTCATAGCACCCCCCTCAACTACTCTTCCTCCAAGCAGAAACATCTTAACCTGTTTACTTTCCATCTCCTACCTTCTCACATGGAAAGGTCTCACAGCTTTGATCATTCTTCTTAATCTTCCTTATAACCTGGAGAAATAAAGAGGAATGAGGAGAGTGCTACACCAGTGTTTTCCATTTATTCTCAGTTTCTTTCCTTAGGGTTTGCCTTTTTATCATTTTTATCAAACTGGTCAAAATGATTCCATGGCCTCTTTCTTGAATGGTAGCCAGGTTATTTTAGGCACAATTAGTCTGTATTAAAAAGTTAGGATTTTCTTCAATTACCCTGATTTTGTCAGCTCTTCAGAAAATTCAGCTGTTTGTGGGGTCCTACAACACTTTATAACTGGCTTTTGAGTACCCTGAAGAACTTAGCATCCTCAGTAAACCTCATCACTGTGTTCTTCACCTTTTCAATATCATTTCGTAATAAAAGACCAGCACCAGTGAAACTGTAACAGATCTCTTGTGAAAACCCTTGTACTTTTACCCATTGCCACACAGCCTTTCACCAGTTCCTGAGCCACAGAATATTTTGTCTCTTACCTCATCAGAAACACAGGTTTTAATGAGCCTTTACTGAAGGATCTTGTCAAAAGCATTTTAGAAGTGTAACTGGATCCCTCACAGCTCCTTCTGTGTGCATGTTCATGCACTCATCTTAATGAGCTCTAATGGGGTTTTGGAGTACTGCTGCTCTCAGGCAAAGCCAGGCTGACTCTTCTTTTTTCTATCCATTACTGTATACACTAATTCTAGTTTAGGTTACAGTTTTACTTCATTTTCTTGGTACAGAAATCAGACATTCTGGCTTATGCTTACCTAACACATGGCTGGGCCTTAAAGGAAATCCCAAACTCTGCACCTGTGATTCTTCTGATTCTTCCTGGGTCAATTCAAGTGGCACACCACAAGAAGCCAAACAGCAGTTCCACATTTTAGGTAAGCTGGAATTCAGGATCAGATACTGTCAAGTCCTGGCAATTTGCACAATTCATTTTTATCAGTCTAAGATCTTTTTTTCACTGAGAGATTTTACATCTTAAGTCATCTGCATTGCTGCTAAAGAGATGGACAACCTTACATCCCTCCCCACACAACACATTCTTATGTCCTGCCCCTTTGCTGGGGGCTGGTATTGGCTCTCATGGGGTTGCACAGTCAGGGAAGGATCCTCAGTGGAAAGGAATCCCTACTCCCTCTCCAAAAGCAGCTGCTTTTGCCAAACCTGGCAGCTGAACCACGATTATGTAACAGTAGGACCACTTGTGCTGCTGGCAGGTGTGGGGCACAAAGGAAGGATACAGCAAAACGGCCTGGGAGCAGCCTAGGCTAATTGTGGAGCTGCATCTTGATACTTCAGCTTGAGGCAGTTTACTGTCATTCTGGTTTTACTCATCTATGTGCATGAGGGATTTCCACAGAAACCCAAGCCAGCAGAAGATTTAATGATACTGTTGAGAAAGGAAATAGAGTGATGGTCTTTGAGAGGGCAGGAAGCCTCTCTGACCAGCAGCACCACATGCAAAGGACACTTCCCTTTGCACTTACAAGTACAAAAGAATCACCCAGCAACTGAGAACAGTGAGAACTCTGCCCCATCCGACTACCAGGTCATCTGTTACAGATGTTAACCCAAGTCAGGCCACTGGTGCAGCACAGCTAGAACTTGGGCTGTGACTTGTGGCCTCGCAGGATACTGAAAGCCACAGTTAGTAGTCAGAAGGTCGATGAGGAAGTTTATCATCAGATCTACTGCTAATAAGTCTTAATTTGGGAGAGCACTAAGTGGAGTAGGACTTGGTCAGAAGTAAATACTTGGTTTCTGTACCCTTCCCTGTTATTCCCATTGTACATCCAGAGATGTATTATGATTTTTATCACCAGTGGAGGAAGAACAGTGTTCTGAGCTGGGGCAACGAAGGACAAAATGTTGCTCAAAATCCATATTCCCATCAGGTCTGGGATTTTCTTGTATTTCTAGGGATGAAAGTCACCCAATCTGCTTTCTTAAGTTTTGTTGATGCTCTTTCACCTTCAAGCACATTGCTACATTTCTTTAATGGCAAGAATAAATTCAGCAATTGTGCTTCAAAAGATCTTGCATTTTTTGGGAGAGGGAGGGCATGAACCTCTGTGATGGTACAGCCAGGTGGTGTCCTGTAAGAGCTGGTGAGATTATACAGCTTAGAAAATCTATTGCTTTAAGTATCTACAAGAATACACAGTTGCTGAGGTTTTGAAACTGCTCTGTCCTAATATCACAACATTTGTGCAGTGAAGGCTGATGCAGTTTATGGTCTTGTGGTGAAAGTCCAGACAAACACTAGAAGTGTTGAACACTGGTTTTACAAAGTAAGAAGGAGGACTCCATGGCAATTGGAGTGAGTCACTGACAGTATTTCTCTCAGAAATATTCCACCAAAATCTCCTAAAAATACTCCCTACAATCACATGCTATTTTTAAAAGAATGCATGACTAAAAATAAAGACTCTCTGTATTTGTGTAATACCTAGGAACTCCAGTCATGAATAATAAGCCAATTGTTGTGTTTCTCCAAATACAGAGCAAGATGATGACACTCTTGGTCACAAAGACACTGCAATCCAATTATTAAGGGAAAGAGAGGTGGATGCAGAGAGGGATAGGATTTATGAAGGCACAGCTATGATGGTGAGTGTAAATCCCAGAATGTCTGCAGCTAATTTGTGGCTGTGTTTTGGTGCCTGTGGTGGTAAGGCAGTTTTGGAGAGTGGCTGGAAGAAGGATAGCACTTCAAATGGTCTATCATACACGTTTGTAAAGGACTACTCAAACTTCAAGGTAGTGAGGAAGAAAGCATTTTGAAGAGTGAGCTGGAACTCAGCAAAGTATTATGGAATCACTGGCTGAGCAAAGACAGGAAACAGCTTCCTTCAAAACCAGAAAAGACAACAAAGGGCTTCTCAAACCACTGAATCTTTCACTAATAAAGCTACAAGATGGAGAAAGTCCAGGTAAATTTCAATTGTTCAAGTCGACTGGACTAATGTAGAGATAACTTAGGGGAAGATTCAGCCAGCTTTACACACTTCATGGGTATCAGGACTATGAGGAGACCAAAGGCTGAATGAAGAGCTGATTAGTCATCCAAGTCAGGAGAGCTTGCAAGAAATACATAGAGCTGGGGTTTATTTATGCCAGGAGACAGAGGATATTATCAATGATGTGGACAGGTCAACTGGCCAAGATTTTAGTTTGCATAGGAAACAGAGCTGGAATGAAGAGGAAAATGTTTGACTCTATCCATGTTAGCATTAATCCAGTTGCTCATCTAAACTAGGCACAAAGCTCCATACATATAACCTCTAGATGGACCCAAAGATGTAGAGGCAGAAGAGGCTACTGTGCCCAGCAAGCCTCCTCCCACTGAGCTATGACCTCAATGTGTCCAACAGTCACCCCTTTCTGACTGCCACTGCCCTGGGAACCAGAGCTTGAAGAGAAAGGAGAGAGTGCAGGAAATCCTTACCATTAATTGACCTTGGTTCAGAAGCCTTCAAGCCAGGCTTGAGCTGACTCAAGAGACTTCAACATCTTGTGGTTCAGGTCAGGAAGGACTAAATGCACACTTTAATTATTGTGCAATAATTGGGTATGTGTGAAGGAACATGGATATTTATTACTTCTGTGAAGGAGTGATTAATAATGCAAAGAACACTACAAAGTTACAGAAGAGTGGCTAGCTCTGCTTCCCCTCTCCTTGCTGACAGGGCTGGTGGTTGCCAGTCATCAAGAAGAGTAGTGTTAAGTGCACCAGTTCCAGCTATGTAAGCTTGGGCCCAGATGTCCCTGAATGTAGGGCTGTGTCACTGTCCTTGAAGTGGAGGTGGATGAATTTTATGAGGTGGACAGCACCATCCTGGTTGGCAGTCTGTTCTACAAGCGTTGCTCAGTGACGGGTGCAGCAAATCACTGGGCAAGTACTCCTGTATTAGGTTAGTTCTATTACTTCTGCCAGTTATGGTTTCTTTGTAACACTTGCTTGACAGTGGTTGACCTAACAAAATGTATATCCTGGAAAACTACACAGCAACATAATGAAGGGCAAACTGTGAGCCTCTGACATCAGCCAGAGTGACATCAGCTAAGCAGGCCAAGGCAAGGTAGGGGCAGCTGAACACTGCAAAGGACTTTGCCTGAGTCTTGGGGGACAGGATCTGTTGTTCTGGCCTAAATAATCCTCACCCAGCTTCTGCACCCTCTTTGCTTTGTAACAGGAGTCACACCAGTATCCTTTTCATCAGAGAATAATGAGAGGCTCTAACAAAGCCATGAGGAGGGCTTTTATCCTAGGCAGAATTGAAGTGACAGAGGAAGACAGTTATCAGGTGGGAAGGAGACAGTTGGGAGCTTTGGAAACAAGCTGGAAACTCTAAGAACACGCTGAGCCACTCCTGGAGAGGAAGAGACAGGAGCAGGTTGAAAGAAGGGAAAGAGACCAAGTACAGCCTCCCTCTCTCCAGCAGGTTTGGCACAGACCCATGACACCCTGCTGGCTTTTCCCAGATTCCCTCCCCATCTCTACATGTGTCTCACAAATACCCCCGAGATTTCCCCTTCCACTCCCAAGAACCTGCTTGGATGCCACAAAAGCTGAAAAATGGCAACTGCTGCCAAGGAGCTTTAAGCTGCAAATGCCTAACAGCATTCCAGCCTGGAGGCTTGCCCCAGGCAAGTAGGTCTGAAGAGCTTTAACCCAAGCTTGCTCCCAAACAAGAAACACTATAGTTTGACAGCTAGAGCTGTTTGAACCACAGAACCAACTGTACCGTGGCTCTCCTCTTCCTTACTAAGCTTCCTTCCCTTCTGCCAGCCACTTACTAGACGATGAGGGACCACAGGCACCAGCATCTGCAGATGCCAGCAGCTGGACTGTCACTAGTGCTTGTCTCCACGTTGCAGTACCAGCTTGCACATTATTTGTGTTCTAGAAATACTATAGGTAAAATAATTATAAAATAAGTCTGGCATGCTAAACAAACAGCACTGGTACACTCTTCAGCTTCCCACAAGCTCCAGCATCCCTAGACAAGAGTCTTAAACTGTATCATAATGGCAAACCTCTGTCCCATCTTTGCACTCCATGCTTGTCCACTTATGCTTATCTCCACTGCCCTCTGTCTTCCCCTTCCCTATGAATCCTCCTTCATCTTCCAGCTGTAGCTGTGACCATTCTGCATGCCATTCAGACTCCCTTCCCCAGAGTCCTTCAAATAACTCAAAAGTGCCATAAACCAGCATTAGAGAGTCATAACAAGCAGAAAGCAAAAGTTGAAGTGATGCTAAGTGTTCCATGCTGGACTCTCTGGTAATCAGACAAAGGCAGAAACTCTGCACAGCTTAGTCTCTTCAGCATTTGAATTCTGCCTGATCAACAGCATGTGACACAAGTTAATATGCAATACTGCAGCTAGTAGGAATTGTCTCACAAGATTCTCCAGCAGCATGCATCTCCACACATCCAACCAGGTTGTTCTGCTGTGCATGTTATTTCCACACACACCTACAACGTGGTTATCTCTCTCCAGCATCTTATCATAGCTGATTTACTGGTAAATTAAATTCACCTAAATTAATAAAGAGTAACATGCACTGTCAGCTCCCTGCAGCACAACACAACTTCTTCTTGGGTCTCTTTGAGGATGCCATCGAGTGTTTCACCCCATTTTCTGAGCAGCAGCTGACTTGCCAGCAAAGTTTCTGCTTAACACTCCTTGTGCTTCTTACCCTGAAAAGGTCACATAAGATTCAGACAAAAGATGAAGTGGGACCACATATTTTCTTATTGTCCCCTGCAGCCTAGGCTGTCACATTCTATAATGACACCTTTATAAGTGCTGTGGTGCCATGTTACCTATCAGGTATTGAATGCACAGAAGCAGGCTACCGAAGCTCTTGTGACACCAGTGTGCCCATAAAGACCTCTTTTCTCTGCTTTCCCTTTTTGATGCTGGTATTTGGATAACTTAGAAATTAAAACTATATTCTCTAAGTGATCATTCTTATCAGACAGCATGAAAAGGGTACTTATCCTTTCTACTAGTGTCTGCTTTGCTGTCTCGTGAGCACATCTCCTTTAGTTTCTCTGTTATAAATCCCAGTGTGTGGATTCATTATGGACTGGGGATTTTTTTTTGTGTGCAACTGAGTTATGATTCCCTTGGAAAAACAAAACCAAGCCAAGACACCAATCAAACACATGGACACAGCTCTTAAACAGAGAAGTAACACTGGATTCTCTCCAGGGACTTTTGCTCTCTGTTAGAACAAGTTAACCCAGTAGCTGCTCAGTGTTCTGTACTGCTCAGGACAAGATGCTGTGAGTGCTCCTCCTTGCAGGTGTTGCCTCCTGAATGGCTGATGATTCCATTTCAGCCCATAAATTTGATATGCACTTCTGCATGCTGAATTGTATAAATTGAAAAGCACTGCATGACTTACAACTCGTAACAGAATAATTATTCACGGGATGCAAGAGAAGTTGAGGTACAGAGCGTGTGTACCAGAGCAAAGATGCACATTTATATGTCAGAAATTAAAGATCTAAGGAAAAAGCACTAGAGACATTTTCCTATCTACTCAGGAGTCAGACATCATTTCTGCTCTTGTGTTAAAATTATCACTTTCCTTATTCCAAACCAGGAATTCCACAGAAACCAGAGGAATATAGCATTTGAAGTGGTTGTAGAAAGACAAACAGTCCCCTGCAAGCATGGCAGAGAATACACAAATCAGCTCCGAGAGGCTGTGTCATGAGTCCTCTTATGGCATTAAGGTGAAATCTCTCCTCCAGTAAGTGAGGGCAACGAAACTCTGATTTCCTCAGCAATTCTTCTAATGGCTGACCATCAGGCAAGAGGTGGACAATCCCCACCTCTGCTGGTTTGCAGCTCTATGCTGAACTCAGTAAGCTCCACGTATGCTAAAGATGGAGCTGTCTTCATGAAGCCATTAGACACAGGATTAAAACAGTGTCACAAAGATGGTAGGAGTCTGCATATGCTCAGATGATGAAGAGGTGATGAGTAGTTTACATGGATTTGCTTTTTTGGGCCATGGTGCTTAAACCCCACCTAGCTCATACTTTAGTACCAATGCATACATATGCACACCAATAGGATCTAGGCTTTACCACAGATATTTTGGGCAAGAATTTATATTAAATGTCATGCTGGTATTTACTGTAACATTCATCTCCAGACTTAAATTTTATGCTAGCTATTGAATAGGCTGTTCTTCAGGATTGGGGGAGAAGGAAGACACTGAAATGTGAGAGCTAACCTCTAAAAACAACAACAACAAAATCCACCTACTGGGAAATTCAGCTGGCAAGCTTCCCCTTATTCTATGGGTTTTAAAAGGACATGCCTCTCAAGTTCCCTGCCCTTTATGGAAAATTATGCAGAGATTAACACTGCCTGCTGACATGACATCACATCACACTGTCCTTCACCCCAAATCTAGGAGTAATTGCCCAGACAGGCTTGTACCTTTTAAACCAGACTTTGTTACATATGTATAGATGAGTTTAATGAAAAAAAAACTAAGAGCAAAGTTTTACATAGCCTTAGGAACATTGTAGCCAGGAAATACTACAGAAAATTCCTCCTATTTAGAAGACCATTGGCCTCCTTTGGATGTCCTTTCAGAAGGCTACTAGCCTTCTTTGGTGTCCCTTGTGGTCCTGAGCTACTAACAAATAAAACATCCAAATCCTAGTCACTCAGCTTCAAGCTACAATTCAACACCATTTTAGAAATACTGATCAATAACATTAAAAAAACCCAAAAATCTTACAAATCTCAGTGATGCTAATTAGTCCCTCAAGTCTTTGTAGACAGATTGGTCTGTTCTCTTCTGCTCCCTGCACTTAGCACAGAAGAGTTCACCATCCTCAAATTGCAAATGAGCAGCGTAAATGTTAACAACGTTTCTGCATGTTATTTTCATTGGCATCAGGCTCAAAAACGTTTTGGACGTGGAAGAGCTTTTGCAGGCCTCAGTGGGGCTGCAAGGAAACACACATTTCCCCATCTGATTGCCAGAATGGAGAATTAGCTTCACTCAAGTCCCTTGATCTTTTCCCCTGCAATCCTTCTTGGCTTGCCTAGGGTTCTGCCCCTTAACAGACCACTGAGTACAGTTTCAATCATCTTCTTTATAACTCCAGACAATCCCCAGCACCCTACATTTGTCTCTAGCAAGCTGGAAGAGACTTTCCTATAGGCTTCACAAGATGCTTATTGCAAGGGCTAAGCAGGCAACACTGGGGAAGCAGCTGATGTGGGCAAAATGTACAACTGAGCCGCAGTGCACACAGAGATAGTGCGCACAGGTAACGGTCTCCTGTACAACAGCTTAGAAAACAAACTGGATCTGCTGCTTGTGAAATTAAGAAAAGGACTGCTCAGAGCTCTGAGCTACTGGTGCTACACCACAGGAGAAAACTTGGAAGTTAGCTTCTGCTCTAGGAGAACTTTTGTGTGTTGTAAGCACATTTGGTTAATCAACATTTGTCTGTACTCTCTAATCTAGGCCAATTTCTTCGGGCTGAGGAGCCCACGTCTGCATTTTTTGGCATACTAAAGCCTCCTGCTGACTGCCAGGAGGGCTATTAGGTCCAATGCACATGAAGATTGAAGCATTTCATTCCTTCAGGAATGGTGCTGCCAATTGCAATGCTAGGAATACAAAACCATTTCAGAATCCAAAGCTTGTCTCGAAGACAGGACAAAACAGCTTTCCAGGAAAACAGATGTGACAGTGATCATTCCGTGTGGGTTTCCAAGGCCTGCTGCCACTGCCCACAGCAGAGTCAGGGACACGCTTCTGACACAACCTACAGTGCAAAAAGTCTCAGTAAAAAAGACCTGACCATCAAAATCAATTAAAAGGTGATGTTATGCTTCATTCCATGGGGGGGGAAGTCATTAGTAACTCCATGTCTGCGAGGAAAAGGTTAAATCTAACCAGCTTTTTGTGTCAAATGCTTTGTTGTAAACACAATTAGTATCCATTGGTACCCAAGACTAATTCATGCAACAACAGCTGCAGCAACAATTTTTTTTTTTTCCATTTTTTCTTTCTGCCTGAGAAAAATCTACACTGAAATGTGGAATAAGGCTGTGTCAAAGGTAAAATAAACAAACTATCATAGCCAGTGCTGGCCAAGAAAATAAGGTCCAGCACTGTGATGCTTTGTACTGTTGAATCACTCACTGTCTGGTTTTTATATTTTCAGCTTGTGCAGATTTTTTTTCCTCTTTGTGAAGTCAAATGTCTGTTGGGACTGGGAGTAGAAGAACAGTTGTGGTTAAACCCTTTCTTCTCTCCAGCCCCATTCCTTGGCTAATCACACGTAAAAGAAATAAACTATGAAGCTTTTCTTCCAGTAGTCAGAGCATCACAAAGTAAACTGTGATTAATCTGTAGCAGCAGAACTGTCCATTTCTTCCAAGCAGATGAAATATAAAATATGCAGCAATGCTTAGAGCACTTGCTAATTATTTAACAGGGGGATTTTCCACACAAAACACGCTGAAAAATTCAAGAGCTTCACCAGTTCTGACCAAAACATGTAAAACAGATTTTTATCCACGATAGATGAAAGCAGCAGGCTGCAACTTAGCCCATCGTGCAGCCTGAATCTAGCTTAATTCTACACAGTATTATTGACCCTTCTGCAAAATGTATTAACAGGATAAAAAGGGGGAAAAAAATATACAGTACCACATATTGCTGGACTGAAGCAGGAATGGTTTCTGAAGACTGGCCAGGGAGAAGCCGTGTCAAGACCGGGAGGTGACTTCCAGTTTTGCCTTGTCCCAAACTCAGTTGCTTTCATGCCTTCCGGTTTCTTCATGCCTCAGTTTACTCAGCCTTAGCAGCGATCTTTGTAGCTGAGGTGCTGCAACACAGTAATTTCCAGTGAGTGTCATCTACTGTAACATTTTATTGCTCATCATTCAACATCCCCTTTCCTTAAGTGTCCTAAAATTTGAGGTTTGTTGGGTTTGGGTTTTTCTTTTTCAATGGAGCTGCACCCATCAGTTTATCAACCAGCTGTGCTCCCCTTTTGAGCTGATGTCACCGATCCACTATCCACCCGTCTTCCCCTGCAGCGTGTGCTCCTTTCGTAGGGGCTGCAAATTTCACCTGCCATTAATTTTGTTCATTCAGCAGGGGTGTTTAGGATCACAAAACAAACAAAGAGGAAAAATAGAAGACTGAGGAAATGTTGCTATTCCTATGTACCTTCTTTCTCCAGACTTTTCTTAAACAGTTATATAGGACTTGAAAGAAAGGGTCAGGGATTGCGGCCTTCCAGGGTCACAGGAAGAGAACAAGAAAAACTTAGCGATGATCAAAAATGGAACAGGTTAAGCTTTGGGTTAGCCAAATAAAGAAATAAACTGAAGGTACACACGATGACAGTCTTCAAAACATACAAATTCTACAGTAAAAGGGAAAGGAACAACTTGTTCCCTACATGGATAGGACAAGAAGCAATGGGGTGTTTTGCACCTGAAGAGGTTCTGATTGGAGGCAAGAGAAAACCATCCCTAAGCTAAAGGAAAGTGGAGCACTGCAAGAGATGCCTGGGGAGGTTATAAAGTTCCATCCTTGAAGATCTTTACATAATTTGGGTACTTGTCAGACTGGATTTAAGGCTTTATGGCAGTAAAACCACAGGATGGACCAGGTGAACCCTTCCCATTCCCTTCTGTCCCAGTAAGTTTACACCACAGCTATGAAGCCCAGAAAGATCCAACCATCTTCCCCTCTTGTTGGATGGTGCTGATATACCTGAATCCAAATTTAAGGTTTATACTACTCCAGGCCAAGGGCTCTGTCCATTCCAGCTGTTACTGCCCCCAAAATATCCAGGTTCATTTTACAAAGCAAACCATGTGCCAGAGAAGGGTTAATGCCTCCCTCTTCCCTGTTTTGCCCAAAATGCCATCTCCCAAGTTAGAGAATAATTTATTCTCCACTCAACTCTGATCATAAGATTAGTTCCAAGCATATGAGCAAGATGCATGAGTCAGGAGCAGGACCACCACAAACACCTCTGCCCAGCTTTTCATTTCTTGCTGGTGCCTCTCTGACATTTCAGAGAGAGGTGACACTCCCCAAGTCACCCTAAAAGTAACACAGCCAGGGACCACGGGAAGAAAGTTCCATCAAATCACAACAACAAAAAATATTATTTCCTGAGCCTTGAAGGCAACTCACAGAGAATGTGGAGTGGGGGATGGGCAAATACTCACTGTAGTGAGTTAATCTTTATTCCAAGCAGTTTTCCAAATAGGGAAAAGCCAGCAAATGACAAGGGGACTGCAAAGGCATATGGAGTCAGTTCCTGAAAAGGATTCTCACATCCTTCCATCTGACTGTCAGTGAAAGAACATCTTTAAAAGAAAGTCAGATTCACTTTGGGAAGCTCACATTATGACAGAGCTACCCTCACACAAGCCACCTCCATGGTCAGCTTTCCCCTGCTGTCTCCTACCTCTGTTGCCATATCCTGCCACAGCAAAGAAACATCATTTCAAAAACAGCTCCTTCACATTTTACAGTAGGGGCTTTTCATCCTTCCTTGGGGGTGCCAAGTCCCCATTATGGCTTGAATTGCTAAGTCCTAGGTCAAACCTGCTCTCTCATGCTAATTGTGACTGGAATTTTACGAAGCTGCACCTCGACACACTGCAGGCTGTTTGCTCCCACTGTCCTGTTTGGGAGGCTGTTCAGACCCCCAGTTCCCCAGTTATCAGCAACCTCCTCACTCCTGGTTTCCAGTCTTAATTTCCTCATAATAAACTTTCTCTGATACCAACAATGTTCATCTTACCACACCCTAGCACTCCTTTTAGGGAGCTCCTTCCACAGATGACCACACCACATCTTTCTGCAGCCACACAGCTAAGCACATCTTTAGGGAACAAAAATGCCTGTAGTTACAGGCCAAAACCTGTGTCACAGCACACACCCATCAGCAAACTGAGAGCAGCTTGCAGTCTGTTACCTGATGGTGATGTGTGCTCCCATCACAAGTGACACACCACTGTATGACAACAGATGCCTGTGTTTTGGTCACCTTGCGGGTCAGGTTGGGTCACGTAACAGGGAAGGAGCTGTGCAACCATCAGGGTATTAGGCATCACGCTGCAGGCAGGACATGTCTCTGGTCAAACAAATCTATTTGAATCCCACTTCCCAGCTTTCATTAGGCTAAACAAGAGGAGCTCCAAGACAAGTCTCCAGCACATTGAAGCACAGAACAAGTCACATTTTCTGCCGAGACAAACCAACACGTTTGGATCTTGGCTTTGCTTATTTTGTTGTAACATTACACTATTTCAACTCCATCTGTGACTGCTGTGCTGGGAAGACAATAGAAAACACACCACTTGTGGCCGGGAGCATCTATCAAGTTTCAGCATCTCTCAGTCCTCCCTGCGACATACAGAACAGGACCTGCCACAATCAGAACCCAAAACGCAAAAGGAGGACTGGCCAGGAGCCTGCACCTGCTATTGGTGTGCTCCACGGCCCAGAAATGCACCTTTAAACCAGCAGCATCAGATGGGAGATTGCCCACCTGTGGCAGCCCTGCAGAAGGCTAGGAGGTGCTTTTCTGATGAAATTCAACGCACTCGCTGCCTCTGCAGCAGCTCTGAGGCCGTGAGGAGGCACTGGAGGAGAATCAGAGCAGCGCACAGAGGTGCTGCGAGGTTAACTCCTCCCCTCGACAGTTGCAGAAGTATTCTTAATGCGCACAGTAGCCCTTTTGCCTTCTCTGGGAAAGACGGCTTAGCGTGAAACTCGGCGCAAGTAGCCGGCCTGTCCGACAGCGCTCAGCCTCAGCGTGCGCCATGCCAGCGCCTCGGATTAACTCACGTATTCCAGCACCACCGCCAGGACAAGCGTCCTGCTCCGAGTTAGCGGGGCTGCCGCACCCCAGGGATGTTTCGGCATGACATGCAGGTGCGCCGGGATACTCTTGCTGCCCTTTCCCTCGGTGGCACGACCGCCCTGTGACTAACGCGGCCTGACAAGCGCGGCCACCGCGCACCGCCTCAGCACCAACCTCCCCACTCCCCCCGCCCGCCTCAGCGCCAACCGCCACCCCCGCTGACATCACCGAGATGGATTTAAATAGCTCCACGGCCCCCTGCCTCCCGGATACAGCGCTGTCCATTGGCTGCGGCTTCAGCCTATCGCCGCGCTGCGCCGCTCCCCTCCGCCAATGGCGAGGCTGCCGCCGCCGTGCACCTCCCCTGTCGCTAAGGGAGGGAAATACAGCGCGGCGCGGCGGGCTGTCAGGTGCGCTGGGCTGCGCTGCGCCCCGCCGGCCGGGGATGGGGCTCGGCTGTGGGGCTGGCGGGCTGGGTTTGCTTTCCTTAACTCCCCCTTCGGCTTTTATCCCAGCTTAGGCGAGGCCCTGTAGCTAGCCGTGGTGCCGGCGCGGGAAGGGAAAGGAGTGTGGATAGGGGCAGTTTTCGCCTTTGTTTTAATGGCTGCAGCGTCCTTGGGGCGGTGAAATGCTGGACGAGCGTCGGGCGGAGGGCAGCTTCGTCGAGCTGCTTGCTCGGGGGAGCTCAGAGAGAGAGAGACAGGGATCTGGCAGTGGCGACCTGGGGGGTAGCCAGGCTGCTGGGGCTCGGCGGATTTGTGGGAAGAGGACGGGATGAGAAATAAACGCACCTGACAGCGGTGTTAGAGGAGAGGTAGGGGAAGGAGGTGGAGAGGGGCCGGCTGCCCCCATGGGCTGCCGGAGCCGCTGGATGTTCGGGCTCCCCGCCGAGCTGCAATGGACGCTGCCCGCCGCTGGCCGCAGAGCGGAGCCGCCCCGCCACCGCCGCCGCCGAGGGAGAGCTGCTCGCCAGGAGCCGGCCCGCAGCGCGCCCCTCGCCCGGCGCCGAAGAGGGTCCGGCGGTTTTCCTCTTCGGCAACGCTCCGGTCAACGTAGGCTCTGCAGCCGGCCGCCCAGATAGGTTGCGTGGCAGCCACTGCTCGAGCAAATAGGTAAACACCACTGTGTAGATGTGCTGTTTGGAGAGGAGAGAGAGAAAAAAATAAAATAAAAAAATACGAGAATGCGGATGTTGTGCTTGGCACAGGGACTGGCGCTGCACGGGGAGATGTAAGAGCCTCTTCTGTGCCTTGTGCGGTGGCGAGATGTAGCCTGGCGCAGATGAAATCCTTACGTAAGGCAGGCTGGGCACCTGCTGGGCCGTGCATCGCCAGGCGCTGCCCCGCCAGAATTACCTGGCTCTGGCCCTACCATGCCGCAGCCTGGCACTGCGGGTCCTGTCCTAAAAGCAGACTTCATCTGCCAGAGCTCTCCTATGCAAGAGCTGCTTAGCGTTGTGGAGCAAACAAAAAATCAGTTGCATTCCAAACTCAGAAAATTGAACTCGTTTCACCGGTTACCGAGCTTAAAAGCTTGAAAGGAGAAGGTATAAATTTTACTTCGCAGCCAAGCCGTACTAGCCTTGCTTTAAAACGTTTCTACGTGGTTGCTGTTTACTGCTTCACACCCTCCAAACATTTTTGACTTGTTTCTTTCCCTGACCCACAATATGTGTTAATATGGTGCATGAAAATAAAGATGTCGGTGTGCACACTCCAAAAGGCAAATGTGTGTGCAAGAACTGGAGGCAAACCACAGGACAGGGCTGAGACATTTCTTGGATTTTATCTCACTTTCTACCTCTGCCTGCATTTTAGAGCAAGGTGATGAACTTTGAGCCTTGCTGCTTTTCTTCCCCTCTTCCCCATTCATCCTCGAATTAAGAGCAAAACTTAAATCACCCTTTTGCTGGGCAGATTTTTTAAGGTAAAAGGATTCCTGTGCAAAGTGAAACATAAATTATTGTAGGAGAAGCTGCAAATATTTAGTGTAGAGGCCCTGGTGAAAGTGAAAATAAAAATCCAAGGAATACTGTATCCTTCCCTGGAACAAGCAGCCACGTTAACCAGAAATGTGAGGTGCCTGTGTATGTCTGTGTGATGTGATGAAGTTTGTGTCAAGGTTTCTTTCCATTTTTGGGAGAGGGCAGCCTGTAACAAGAAATCCTACCCCCCCTTCCCCCCCCCCAGCCCTCCTTAGGTTTTTGTTTCCTCCTTTTCCTTACCTGTTATCTGTCTCGATGAAGGATGAAGACTGTGAAGCCTTGTTTCCCCTTGTTGTTGCAGAATTCCTCGGATGAATCAGAAGTAAGCACCGAGAGCATTTGATGATCTCTGTGGGAGGAAGGCACAAGCCACCAAGGCCCCGTTCCCTCCATCTTGAGCCTTCTGTGGTGATTTGCAGCAGCACAGGGAAGTATGAAGCACTGAGGGACTGAAGTCAGTGTTTAAATCTGACTTTGCTTCGCTGTAAATGACCATGCAAGATTCAGATCAGCAGAGAGGCAGGGATAGAATACCAGAAGTACTTAAGGTGCCTCTTTTAAAAGTTCTGGTTTGAGATGGAGGAGTGATTTAGAAAGCGTGGGGATGTTTACTGTCCTAACAGAAAGTGACGATCCACATTATTTATATGCTAGTTACTTCTCAGCTCAATCTGTATCGCCTTTTAGTTTCAGGGGAGCTGTATTGATTTCAGTTAGTTAAGGAACTAACCCAGTTAAAGTTTTAAATCATAGGAATAATACTCACCCTCTCCGTCAGATTTGCCCTTCATGTTACTTGTGTTTCATAATCCTCCTAGCTCTCCATTTCATCATTACAAGACCAGCATTTCTACTGGGGGGGGAATAAAAAAAGAAGAGAGGAAGAAAACCTTCCCTTTATTTTTCTTATTTAAATACATTTAGGGCACAGGCTCGTCCGAATCTTTTTTTTTTACAGGCCGATTTAGTTTCATTTCCTTACTCTGGTAATTTTTAGCTCCAGAAGCTGTCAGAAAAAGAATGTTTGGTGCACCAGAACCTTTTAGGGTTTTGATATAAGACATGATATCACGAGTAACATCGCCACTTTTGTTATTTTTCTTACATAGTAGCGACAAGATTGAATCACCATTTTTAGCTATTCTTCAGCAGAACTTGTAATCTATCACTGTGTCAGCTCAACAGCAGTTTTCTCTTCACACTAATGTGAACCAGGAGGTCCAGCTATCAGTGATTTTGACAATTTTATTTTATCTGAGATTGCAGGTGTTGCAGAAGTTTGAGGAGAATGAGTTATAGGACCTATTACATTTTCCTAAAGATATACAAAACACGAAATACATCACCTAAAACACTTCAAACTCATTTGTACCAGCTAACATCCCTAACTTAGGTGTTTCAGCAGCCTTCAGCTATAACCACTCCAATATTTGTCTGGTAAACAGCAAGCAGAAGATCAGATATGGGTCCCCTATTTTTGTGGATACCTCAGATTGCCCTCTGTGTTGTTACATAATGCATCATAAAGAAATACGTGCTTTCATTCTCTTTAAATCACTCTGGCATGGATAGCACTAAGCCTTCCTTCAAGTCCTCGTTATGCAAGTCCTTGCTACTGTTAATAGCTGTCAGCTCTGCCTGGTTACTTAAAAAACAAGGTAACTGCAGACTTTTTTTGTGAAGCTCCTTTCATTTCTGACACGTACAGTGAGTCAGGTCCAGGTGCGTCTCTCCCTGTCTCAACTGCAAACAAATCACTGTGAACAGTTTTTCCCCCATTAGAAGGAAGTCCCATTCATTGCAGCATACCACAAAGTACGCTGATTCTTTTTGTTTAGTGGTGTCTGTGAGCACATTATGAGTATCTGGATGCACTTCTCCAGTGTCAGAGCACAGTGGAACAGCCTGGAATGCAGTTAACATTTTAAGTGTCTGCTGGAAAACGCAGGCACATAACGAAGCACTGAGGAAAACCCAATCCGTGGCGTAGTTAAAAATCTATGACCAGTGCAGCAAAGCTATTAGGTAACAACAACAGCAACAAAAATCCATATAAGCATTAAGTACTATTATTTAAAGTAAAATCTGTGTTGTAGAAGTGTGAGCAGCATTCAGGTGAAATGGGTGAGACATCTGCAAAGAACAGAGAGAATCCTGTTTGCAAACTACCGATGACGTGCTGTGTTGCTTTACTTGGGGAGCAGAATTCTTTCTTGTCCCCTCACAAAGGCATGAAATTAACAAGCAGCACTTCAAACCACAAATCAGGCAGCACAGCTAATTCTCTGGGTTTTGTGGGTTTTGTTTTGTTTTGTTTTTTTGTCTTTATCAAACATTGGTAGGGGGGAGAAAAAAAAAAGATCAGGAGACCTGTCTGGATTTTGCGGCATCACGGAGATCATTCCGGGCATCCTGTGCTTTAACAAGGCCTCAGGTTTAGAGATACTGAAATGGGAATAGCTCAAAATTAATAACAGTGACTATGTAAGGGGAAAATGCAGTTTATACTTGCAGAAGCATACAATTAGTAACTCAGTCATGTGTCACCAGGAAAGGAAAGGTTTGTTTCTTTTTCTCTTCATAGCTCTGATAGTGGGACTGCTGCATTTTGACGTTTTTGTACCTTTTTGTTGCCTCTAAATCTGGAGCCCTGGCTTGTTTCCTTTCCCTTTTCCTACTCCTAATTATTTTTTAAAGTTCATCTGTATTCTGCTCAGTTTTTTAGTATGACACATGAAAAATATATACTTTTTTTTTCTTTATTACTCCTTCTGCAAGCAGTAGGTTGGTGGGAGGAGGGCTGCGGTGTAAAGTAGTGTACCTACAAATTGTACTCCAGCGGGAGATTAAATAAGCAACAGCAGAATGACTGAGACAAGTCATTTGTCACAGATGTTCACGCAGTTCTGGTGTTCTGTTTTAAGCTGGATTCATCAAACATGATAAGGAATAATTTCTGTCTGCTGTGAAGTTACCCTTCAAGGAGTCTAAGTGGGCTAAGTTTCAACTGTGGTTTGAAAACATAGGGGAAATGTTACCGGGCAGTCGGCAGCTTTGATTCGGTAGCCGGCGTGGGCTCAAGGAAGTAAATTGGAGAAGGCTGCTTTTGCAGCATCAAAAAACATCTGTCAGTTCAGAAGTAAAAAGGAAAATCCATCACAAATATATTACTGTGGAGCAGAGTTACTTCAGCCACAGGATGTTTGGGGTTTTTTTGTCCCCTTATGGAGCACAGAATTTTAACGTAAAGGTCTGGGTTACGTGTGTTATAAAGGGTACCGATGCTGTCGGAGAGCGAGCGTGAAGCGTTGATGTGACAACCTCTGGTACTTACCTGGCATTTACTGACTGCTTTGACACTTATTTTGTGAGTTTGTAACATAAGTTTAGCAGTAAAGCTTAGTGAAAATGCACGAGGTAAGCATTAGTGTAATGTTTATTTCACGGGGGTTTTTTTTAGGTAGACTGATTATCGTGTTTAATAAAGTCGAATACAAATGAGAAGGCCCAGGACTGAGATGATTTTTTTGGAAGGAGATTTAAAAATAAATAAATCAGACTCACCCTTAGTTTGTGTTGGTTGATCTCTTTTGATACAATTTTCCCTTTTGTAAGCTCCTTCCTGTCTCACTTCTTTCAGAAATACTCTGCCCCTGCCCCGAAAAGGGAGAAATAGAATGGCTACAATTAGCTTCTCTTTACTGGAGCAAAATGATTCTTTTATTTTCTTCCCTCCCCCCCCCCCCAAACAGAAATCCATGCTTTCATTTCCTGGACTTCCTGATAATTGAACTTAGGTAATTTCTAAGAAGACAGGTAGTAGTGTCCATTTTAATGCAGCTTACTGCAGTACAGCAGCTGTAACCCAGCGTTTTCGTTGTCAGAAAGGCAGAGTTGTCAGCCTGTTTGCTTTTTGAGTACCTGAAAGGTGAATTTGGGGGAAATAAAATGAATAAATTTAGATATAATGTTTGGCTTTTTGGTCTTTACATCCTTTGGGGTTTTGGAGGTAAAGGCTTCATAGACTGATTATCAGAAAAATTGAGGCTTACATAATCAAGCCATACATTTTTCTATTGCCTCCCTTCCCCCATTTAGCTTTTATTTTACTCTGGGAAAAAAGGGGGAAATGTTGGATGTACAATTGCTGTGACATGCTGATTGCATCCACGTTTTCATGAGGCTGCATAGCTAAGCTATTTAGTATGTATTTAGGAAAAGGAAGCAGTAAGCAAAAATGTTAGAACCTTCAGATGGCTAAACTTGAAAATGATAATAATGATTAAACACAATGTTCTCTAATATCTACCTAGCTGAGTCTTCTTTTCTTTGCAAGGGGAATTAGGGAAATTTTGTATATTTCATATTCAGAATCAGAAAAATAAGAACCTCTTTCTTTCTTTTTTTTTTAACTCATCCTGAAGCTTTGGGAGGGAGTTGGTTTTAATACCCAGCTTTCAGAGGATGAGCAGTGATTGTTGTGGACAAAAATATATAGCAAGTGAATGAAAACTCTGCCCTGCTGGATAATTAGAAATTGAATTAATTGCAAAGAATACTATTAAAATTTTATCTAAATATGTTAAGATGAGCTCTTACCCATAGGTGGCAGTCAGCTTTCACTCTAGTAGGGATGCCAAACTTTTGCTTCATGCTGTTCATACTGATGCTGGAATAATTTTGATGGGGTATGCCTGGGTGCATGCACCTCAGTACATACATGTCTTTATGTTGGGAATGGGAGAAGGAGGTAAAACTAACCCCAAATTGCTGCACAGAAGCAAAAGGAATGATCATATTCTGCAGAAAAGATCCAGGCATGGTTAAAGCCACACAAATGGTTTTTAAATCCATCCTTTGCTGATGCTTGTCTAAATGAAGCAGTGATAATTGGAGAAATGAGCCACTCCAGACTGAGGAGAAAGGCAAGAATCTCACCAGCCTTAGAGACCACGACCCTGCACTCTGCCCAATCCTCCAGACCATATTTCTGTTTCATTGCTCATTATCTGTACACTTCAGAAGCACGACAGCCACGACGCTCTGCCCTGGAAATCCCAGCAATAAGCTCCTTCAAACGTCGAGCAACGTACAGAAAAGGTGCTCCTGGCGAGGCTGTCCTCTGCCACGGAGAGCCAGCAGAACCTGTGGGCTGCAGCCCTCTCTCTTTGCAGTTGCCGTTGACACGGTGGCAGCGCTGCGCAAGGGGAGGACGCTGCCTAGGAGAGCAGAGAGCGGCTTTGATTTGCCCTCAGCTTTTTTAGGGCTTTCTGCAGTTTATGGGAATTTCCTTTTGCAATACCACTAAGGAGGCACTTGGGACCCCACCAAAACTGGAGGGGATAGAAGGAGCTAATAAGGCCAAGTCATCTCAGTCTAAAACAAACAGAACTTGTGAAACTGCACCCGAGATGCACCGAGACGACCGTGGCTCTTCTGAGAAGGGCTCCAAGCAGAAATTCACGAGTAGGTAAAGTCACGTTCTTTTTGCTATCACAGCTACACTGGATCTCTTCTCAGTTAACATTGTGTCGAGGTCAGTCACTCTACACTTTCAGCAGAGGTCAGGAACTAGCATTGTACAACATGGAAAATTGGCAAAATATACAATTACGTGTTGCTGCTACAGCGTTTTGCTGTGATGCAAGATTAAGGGCTCAGAATTGAGCAGAATGGTGCAGTATTATTAAAACAGAAGGCCTAATTCTCCTTATGCAAGAGTCACAGCAACACACAGCATTGTATAAGCCAGAGCAGGCAGTGTGATTTCATAGGCAAGCATGGCATTTCCACATACGTGCAACCACGGCGTGACTAATTAGGTACTTGCATATGCACGGCCCCAGTTGTTCCCCAACTGTAATAATTAGGAGGGTTGTTGCGCTCCACCTTAATTCACACTCTTGTGTAACACTGTTGAGTACAAGATAGCAGGTGGTGATACACTGGCTGGTGACAAATGTGTACATTTGATAGGAGCTTTGGAAATCACAGCTTTGATAGTCGGCTCTGACCTCGACATAGGCAAGACTGGAGAAGACCTCCTCAGGCGCCAGGCCTGCTCCCAGCTGTGGCAGGCAGCCATGTTGCACTGCTCAGTTTCCTTGCAGAAATGCCAGACTCCATCTTGAAGCTACCCTTGCCGTGAGGTTGCTCCTCGTTCTCTGCTCCTCTCGTGTCCAGCTCAGCCTCTCGTGTTCTGTGTGGCCTCTGACTTCAGTTTAAAGAGCATTTCCCTCTCCCTGTGCAATGTCCCTTCTCATCTGTCACCACGTCAGCTTCACAGGCTACTGCCAAGCTCTGTGCAGCCAAAACAGCTGTGCCATACCTGTGGTAGACAAGGATGCTTTTTCCTGACCTTTTTTCTCACCTTCCTCTGCACCTTTCCCACTTTCAGGAAATCTCTTTGAACATGCAGGGCTGGCAGCAGACACCATACTCCAGATAATAAGGCACCAGGGCCTCTCAGGATAACATTAATACCTTCTTATCCCTGCAAGATAAACAGCAACTAATATTTAGATATATTTTTTTTTGTTGTTAATTTAAAATGTTTCTATTCAGAGCTCCCTGCTTTCAGCATCTCACAGGCTTTGAGGACTGACTGAAGCACCCAACTTAACCTTTTTTTTTTATGGATGCTGATAGCAAAAGCTCTTGCTGTTAATTTCTGGGTTATGACCTTGCCTTTTGCACTCTGACACTGGTGTTGCATGACAAGGCTGTCAAAAGGCTTTTTTTTTCCCCTTTTAATAAGAAGGGTGTGATGAATTTAATCCAAGCCAGGGGCTTCCCCTGAATTTCCTGCCATGTCCAGATTTGCTCAGGAATCTCCACACTTTGCACAGCTATGGACGTGAGCTGGGACATGCACCTGATAGGGCACAGGGCTGTACAGGTGAGGCAGCCTGGCTTATGAAACAGAGTTGTCTCCACTATTACCTTACCTGGGGCACACCATGGTGTGTTATTTCAGGTAAGCCTTTAGAGTGTCACACAGTACTCCTGACTCGCTGTCCTGCTCTGGCTTCATCTGACAGCTCTGGGAGCAAGAGACCAAATTCTGAACTGTTTTTTCCAGGCTCAGCAGAGGAGGTGGAGTTAGAGTCAGGTTATGTTGTTTCTATTGATCCTGTAGGTTAACCTCCAGCCTGGGAGAGTGAGCAGAGAGCAGGTTGTACAAAAGCTGTGGCACTCCTGAATAGCATGTAGTAACACTTATTTTATTTACAAATCAAGGAATCTGGAGGATTTCAGTGGTTGGGGCTGTGGAAGTTAGTAACTCCACAAACTCAGTGTCAGGTTGGAATCAATGATCTCCAGAGCTCCCTTCCAACCCCTACCATTCTATGATTCTAGTTGCCCCTAATTAAACATCTGTTTTTCTTTCTTTACTTTGTCTTTCCTTGTAATTTGCTGTATGAAATCTGTATTGTGGCATTTTTAAACAGTCTTTTCACCTGATATATTTTACTTCTGGCCCCGCAGGACAGCTGAGAAGCTTGACCATGATGGTTTACCAAACTGAAGGTCTTTTGCTAGGTTTGGTGTATGCTGAGCTCCAGGATGCTGAGCCAAGTCCATCATCTAAAATGGCTTTCATGGCCTTTGCTATACAACATTCCAGCCCTTTCTGTGCCCTTGTTTTGTGTCCCTGGGTGATCATTCCTAGGCTAAGGCAGTCAGTGAAGATTAGCAGTAAGATCTATCTGGTCTATTTTTTTTTTTTAAGGGAAGTCTGCTATCAGCTTTCCTCTGGCCTGAGACTTCCCCTTCAAAACTACTCCACAAGCTCTCATTCATATGAAGAATTAATTCAGTAATTGCTGTCTTCCTTAGTTTTTGGGGTTTGGTTGGGTTTTATTTTCAAGTAGCAGATTAACAACTACTTTCCTGAAATCCAGGCAGGTTAAGTCAGCTCATATCCTTGACGCAGGGGGTGGAAAAAAAGGAGTTTGGTGGATTTTTTGGCCTAATGTGCCATAATGCCTTCTTAGGGCAGCTTTGTAGTGGTTTTCTTATTTATTTATCCAATTTATCCTGTGCTTCCTTGCGTCCAAGTTCTTGGTGGGCAGTCCCAGGTTCCACCCCCCTTTTAACCTCTGATAACTTCCAGAATCCTATTGGAGGGGGCTGCTTCTCTACTTGGATTCAAGGACTGAGCTGTACAAGTTTTCCCACCCAGAAATAAGGCAAGCTAAATGAAGTTTGTTTGTTTTTCCCCATTGTCACCTCTGTGTAAAAGATTCAAGGAGAAGCTCGCTCACAGGGATGATGGTGAAACATGGGATTTTCTTGGAGTCTTTAGCATGTAGCTGAGAAGATCATAAACATAAGAACCCCTCTAAATCCTGCAATTTACTGCCCCAGGACTTTCACACTGCACTTCTAGCCCAGCCAAGGGCTGCCCCTATCTTGGAGGTTTTATAAAGTCTTAAAAAGAAAGTGAGGATAGCTAAGCAACGTGGTTAAGGTTGCTACGAGTTAAAAGGCATCCTATAAACCCTTGAAATTACGCTCAAATGAAGGAAATGCAGAAGGACATCTCTCTGTCGGGCTATGTCTCTAAAACCACTATGAACTGTATCAAAAAATGAGTTCAAGGTAAAATTCACTGGCTCACAAGGCACTAATTCTTAGCAGTGGCTCCAGAGAAAGATCCAGGTGATTAACAGACCATTAGGCCTGATGAGCAAGCCAGGTGAGCTGGTTAAAGAAAAGAATTAGTGACCAAATGGGTAAGTAAATGTGACTTGGGGAAAGAAACAGGCAGCTCCTGCGAGGAGAAGCCATGCCTTGCAAGTTCCTCTGCATGGGGAGAGGGAAACCTGGTGGGCACACCTACGACACATTGACAAAGGACGTTTGACAGCTTTTACCAAAGGCTCTCAAAGTCAGTAAGCTGTGTGGGTAGCTTCTCACGTGGGCAAACACGTGAAAAGAGAGGAAGCAAAGCGCAGAAGTGAATGCTCACTTCTCATGGTGATGGGAGACAAATAGAGAGCCCTCGACCAGCATTATACAGCGTGCTGGGAAATCTTCTGGGAAGGGGCATGAATAAACATTGCAGAGATTACTGCCAGCACAAAGACAGCGTGAGAGAAGACATTGTGAAGCTGAATAACAGAGCGACAAAACAGCAGATGAACTTTGGTGTAAGTTAACTGCTTGACAATCCTTTCAATGAAGGAATTTTTCCTACTATCCAACCCAAACTTCCCCTGGCACAACCTGAGGCCGTTTGCTCTTGTCCTGTTAGGAGAGGAGACCAGCACCCCCTTGCTACAACCTTTCAGGGAGCTGTAGAGAGCTGGAGGGTCTCCCCTCAGCCTCCTTTGTTCCCTCCCAAACCCTGCCCTCCAAACCCTTCACTGCTCTTCTCTGGAGGCTGTAGCAAGGTGGGTGTTGATCTCTCCTCCCAAGTAACAAGCGATAGGACGAGTGGTCCTCAAGTTGCATCAGGGGAGGTTTGGGTTCTGTATTAGGAAAATATTCTTCCCTGAAAGGGCTGTCAAGCCCTGGAACAGGCTGCCCAGGGCAGTGATGGAGTCACCATCCCTGGAGAGATTGAAAAGACAGATAAATGTGGTGCAGAGGGACATGGTTAAGTGGAGACTTGGTCACCCTGGGTTAACAGTTCACACTTAGTGATCCTAACGGCCTCTTCCAACCTAAACATAGAATCTATGATACGGTGGCCATAGAGATAAAAGCAAAGGGTGGCAGAGTACAGTAATCTTCAGGATGTGTGGCCTCATTATCCTCAGCTGCTGTATAAGCCTGGTACAATAGTTCCTACTGCATCTTCTTTGAACTTTAACTACACCTTCTTTAGGGCAGAGAAACATTTTCAAAATTGCCTGAACATCATAGCATTCTTTAAAGGTGTAATTTGCAGCTCTTCCATCCACTACTTTTAGGGCAAGTCAGTAGTTCACTTTCCCCCTGATTTATTTGTCAGTGCCATAGGGATAACTACATTTGCCTGCTGGCATGAAATGCTGGAGGGTCCTGCAATTTCTGCAGTTTATCTTGATGGGGAGCAGTATCCTCAGATTGCAAATACATTAATTCCCTTCCTGGAGCAGGAGGTTTTTTCAGGAAATAGAAGCCCATTCCCAATCAGCCAAGGAAATGAGGGCAGGCTGGTATATCCAAAATGAGCCCAGGAATATGCAATTTTAATATAAGATGCAGATGTAATGTGGTTGAGTTATCCTTTTCACATTCCCTTGGCATCCAAACAAAAAAAAAGGGGCAAATATTGTTTGCCTCAAGTGAGATAATATTTTGCTTAGGGTTAAAGTTAAACCAGCCCCACTGAGTATGGATAGCTGGGATTTAAGAAGATGTCAAGGCCACCTATAACCAGGATTCCTCTGGTGGGGGTCACCCAGAGACAATTTAGTTCAAACCTTTCCATTTTTAATAGCCTTTACAGAAACCAGGTCTCAGCCAGCACAGCTAGGGACCAGACTAACTCTGCCATCCTTTGTGCTCCTCCACACCTGCATGATTCCTGGACTGCCAAACCCAACACGTGGTTTAAATGATTTTTAGATGGCTCTCCTAGCAGCAAGAATGACCTCCCAGACTAACCACAGCCTGGATTTCACACCAAAAAAAAAGCTGGGTATGGGGACAAATACATAAGTATCTTGTTCATCAGATTTGCCTTCTGCTTGGGGATAGAAGGAAGCTCACTGGGTGCAGAACAGATTTCATTCATTTCATAGATTGTGTTCTGCACCTGATACAAGCATTTGGTTTGCTGAATTTTCTGAACTCTGGAGAGGAAAAAAAAAAAAAAAAGGATAAAAAAAATAGATGTTTCCACATAGCTGTCTTGCCAGAAAACAAGCAAACAAACTGAAAAGCCAACACACCTCCAGCCTGGCACGGTCCACCTGACAAGGCCAACATCTCTAACCTGGCACCGTCCACCTGACAAAGCCAAGATCTCTAACCTGACAAAGCCAAGATCTCTAACCTGGCACCGTCCACCTGACAAAGCCAAAAATCTCTAACCTAGCACCATCCAGCTGACATCAGCCACTTTGCTCCAGGAATAAACATAGGCTGGACCTGTTCTATCACCACAGATGAAAAGCAAAAGCAGGTTTTCCACCACTCAGGCTTTTGTCCAAAGAGGATGTCCTCCTTTTTTGCACACAGTAGTAGCACCTGAGGGATGAGGTAGGTTTCATTTCCTGGTGACACATGAAACACCCTTTGGGTGCAAAAAAACAACAACCCAGGGTAAGTATGGAAGAAAGAAGTGGAGACCAAAGAGTATTAACTACTGATGAACAGCACAGTCCTTAGGAGGATAATTTTTCTCCTCTCAAATCTGGAGCCCGTATTCAAATCTCTCCCAGCAGCACATGCATGACTGATACTTACTCAGCTGATAGTGCCAAGCAGCAGTGACCCTGGCACCAATGCCCAGGCAATATTTACAAAAGGATGAACTATTTTCCAACAATGTCTCCAATGTACTAAGCACAAACAGGCTTTTCTTCGACATCAGGCATGCATGTTGTCTCGTTCCAGCGCTTTCTGTGCGTGTACAAATGTATTCATTGTGGACAATGCAAGGAAAATGTCATTCTCTATTTATATCCCACTTTGCCTTTGTCCTCTTTACAGTATCTCGGGGCAGTGATGCAGAGCAGAGCCTTGCTCTCAACCCATGCTGCTTTCCTCCTCATCTTCTTCCAAACCTCTCTCAGCCACAGAGCTGCAGAGAGTTAAAAGCTTCCCTACAGCAGATTTTTTTTTTTTCCTGAGACACAAAGATCAGTCTCTCTCTTTCCACTTCCCAGCAAAGAAGATCTAAGTCCTGCCTCTTGCTCCATCACTCGGAGCACATAATGGTCTTGGCAGCAGAGGCTGTGGTGGTAGCAGTGTTTTTGAGTCATGTAAGTGGATGCACCTGGTACATCAGCCTGAATAGGCAATGTTAAGGCAATTCTCCCCCAGTAATGCATGAAACCATCCACTTCATGAGCAGCCTCTCTGGGATAAAGGCTGCCTTTTTGTTGGCTTGGATAAGTTCCCCAGTATGGTCAAAAAGGAATAATGGAGGACTTCAGAAGAAGGGCCCTTACACAGAAAAGAATTAATCTAGCAGCAGAGGGGCAGGGAGAAAGATTTAGTGACACTTGAAAACAAAACAAACCCCAACCCCCGAGTCCCAGGACTGAACTGAAAGCATGGCTTCAGACTAGCGCTGTGTAGAAGAAATCATCTGTCCTGAGAGCAGCATTCCTGGGCAGGTTGGACACATTTTTGGGTAGGCATTAGGAACATTATTTTAAGTGACATTTCAGGAAATGCTGTTCTGCTTTTCAAGCATCGCCTGATTTTTCTCCAGGATGGAAATTTCCACTGCTCTCAAGTGTGGCATTCCACTCTGATAAGCTTCAGTTTATTGGTAAACTGATAAGCATCACTTCAGCAGTGCATTTAAGCACATCTTAACAACAAAACAAAAAAAAGTCAACTGATAAAACTCCCTACTTCTACAGTCAGAATCACTTTGCAGTGCAAGCTCCACCTCAAGCAGGGTTTGCCTATAAAAGCTTTCTGCAATTTTTCCAGCCCTGTGCATACACAGAAAATATTCATACATGCCTCAAATGCAACAGTGAAATTAATGTAACACATTCCACCTTGCTCTAAGAGATTGAAATGAACTCACATTTCTCAAGAGAAGATGTGTGACTGCTTTCCAGTGTGAGACTCCCAAGGTCTCTACACCCACCTGCATGCATCTCCCCTGCAAAAAGCATCCTTTCTGCAAAGGTGTCACATCCAATTCACTATCAGGCATCAAAACTTTCACTGGTGATTATAAACTTATAAAAACCTCATTCTTCCCACCCCTCCCAGATAAAATATCTCAATTGAGCTGAAGCCATTTTGGTCTCTGAAGGGAAAGTTTGAGACTTAATGAATATAACTAAATGAAAATGTTTTTGGTTAACCACACAATGCATTTTAGATAAAGGTGTTACATAGAACACCAAACAAATGAACTCTTCTTGCAATTTGTACTTCTAATAGTGCATGGTTTCATGTGCTCTGCCACAGAAAAGATTAGGCAGCTTGAAAATTAGAGCAGTCAAACTTCTAGCATAGCATAAGGTGAAGATAAGGAGCATTGAGTCACTGGAAACACAGAAGCATAGAATCACTTTGGTTGGAAGAGCCCTTCAAGATCACCAAGTCCAAGCATTAACCCAACACTACCAAGTCTGCTGGTCCCTCAGCACCACATCTACCTGGCTCTTAATTCCCTCCAGGGACTGGGACTTCACCGCTGCCTGGCCCAGGGGTTGATAACCCTCCCCAAGAAGAAATTGCTCCTCGTGTCCAACTCAAACCTGCCTTGGCCACAACCTGAGGCCATCTCCTTCATCACCCTCTTTCTCCTTCTTAAGGAATTTTTAAATTGCAATTGAGCAGTTCTTACACAGTGGACAAAAATAACTCCTACTAGCTGGAAAAGCATTTTAAGGCCTTTTCACTTTAGGGTTTAGAGACAAACTGTGATGTTAAGGGCAAGCCTTGTCGTTCCCAGGAACTGCAGTTTGACAAAGGTTGGCAATTCTCACATGTGGAGAGGTGGTTAAACCTTCTAAATGATAGAAAACTATGCAGAAGCCTCAAGATGAAGTGATCATCTATTCTAGATGCATGCAATATATATGATTTCAGAAGCTGCTTGGCAGCACTCACTCAACTCAACCCTTATTTTTTTTTTTTCCCCACTCAGTTTGTAGAAAGTAGCATTTCCCAAAGTTAATTCTGGCTCCTCCAAATAAAGAGGAGGAATTCA
Source organism: Picus viridis (assembly GCA_033816785.1). Taxonomy (NCBI): domain Eukaryota; kingdom Metazoa; phylum Chordata; class Aves; order Piciformes; family Picidae; genus Picus; species Picus viridis. The sequence continues at coordinate 12,130,860 of CM066579.1, forward strand.
CTGGTATTGGAATTCATACAGTTTGGTTACAAGCTGGGTTTTGAGTGTTGGGAGCTTGTTTTGTTTCCCCCAAATTCCTGACACTGCTTTATTGCTGCATTGAAAACACTCAAACAACAGATTAGTTCTCTTTCAGCTAATGAAAATATATATACATGTGTGTGTATATATATGGAAGTGTTTTAATCTGGTTTGAGCCTTTAGTGAACAGCAGGAAATGTGTTTAATTTTTTTTTATTACTTTTATTATTTATTTCCCCCCCCCCCAGCCCAGTTTTAAAAACTCTTCTCTCAATTTGCAAAGAGCTTCATTATGTGCATGTCGATACAGAAGACCTTTCCTGCCAAATTGTATCATTTTATCTAAGGGCAACTCTTGGAAAGTGCCACTTAGCAAGTTCTTTTCATCAGATGACATGTAATGAATGATTGCAGCTAACAGTATTTGATGCTTTTAGTTGGTACTGCAGCAACTGGTATTACTCTTCCTTCCCCCCGCCCCCCCCTTCTTTCTTTTTGGTAATTTCACATTTCTTAGCAACTAAAAAGAAGAAAAAAAAAGAAGTTGAACTTCTGTTGTTGGAAGCTGTGCTAGGATTGTTTTCACAATCTGCTCTATTTGTCTGCTCTCACATCTGACAATCCACCACAAGCAATTGAGAAACATTTTCTGCACAAGCTGCATTAAGCCTCATGGCAATTATTGCTATCTTGGCTGATCCATTCAAAACCATTTCTCCACTTAATCCAAAAAACCCTAAAGCTCTCTCTTTAGGCTGCACATTTTGTCTTGTGGAAGGCTCCGTAGTCACGGTCAGAATGCAGGTACAGATGCAACGTGACCGACTGAAGTTACACAGACTCAATATTAGGCTTTAATCACTCTGATTACTCTCTCTGCTGGGTCACTGCACCCTGGATACGCTGTGCTAGACCTACAGGCAGTACTGACCTGATGTTTCATAATTCAGCTTCTATTTTATACTCCAAAATTAGCAGATCCCTTTAGATAACCACAGCGATTTGGCCAGAAAGAAATCTGCCCTGTGAGCTAGCTGGCTCTACAGAGCAGTGCTGCACAACTGAATTCTCTATTCATAGTAGAAAGTTTTCTTCTTCTGCAACTGTTAAGTACTAGAAATGTTGTTTGGCATCGATGGAGAGCCTACCTGCCCCCAGTCCATAGCTCAGTGGCCAGGGAGTTGGCAAGCTCCTGACCAGGCTGACTCCACATGGGAGCTAGCTGCCTGCACACCACAGTCCCACCACTATGACAAGCACTGCCCCTTCTTGGGCATATATTACCCTGACATATATTCACAGACCTGAGCCAAACACTTCATAGAATCATAGAACAGGTTGGAAGGGATCTTAAAGATCATCTAGTTCCACCCCCAACACCCTGGGCAGGGACACCTTCCACTAGACTAAGTTGCTTGAGGCATCATCCAACCTGGCCTTGAACACCTCCAGGGAGAAGACAGAAGGGAATTAAGAGATGGGGCCAGACAGTCCTCAGACTGTTTGAGAGTGTGCTCATGGGGCTGAACAGAAACATTGCAACCTACTTCTAGCCTGGCAGAAGTTGAGTAGCATTACTGACCTTCTGCTGGCATCTTCAGATGAATGCTCCTGCTCTCTCCAGGCAAAATGCCTTCAGAAGCTGGTGGGGGAATTTCAAGTCTTACACCTGAGAAGCCAACAAATACCAGTGGACTTGAGATTTCATTTCAGTTTTAAGTGACACTTCAAAGACCTGATAGTTTTCAAGCTGTGGTAAGCAAATAGCTGGCAGGGAGAATGAAATGCTGGTGCAGATTTTGACAGCTGATAGCTGACAAATTTGGCAGCCATCCTCACTGCTCCCCTCCAGTGTGGTTTTAAAGGAGTCAGTGGACCTAATCTCTTTCACCAGGACTGGGCTAGCCAAACATCTAACAGGTGACCAAATATCATCATGCTGATCACCTGGGCTTTTTTTTCCTGTAGCCAATTGCTCTTCCTAATGAAGAGGATGATTTGTTGATTGAGTTGCTGTCTATTTAATCCTATTCCTGGGAAATCAAGCCTCTAGGACCATAACAGTGACAGGCCACTGAAAGGTGGCTTTCAGGTACTCAAGCTCTTCACACCTTCTAAGTCAGGCAGTCTTGGTGCACATCCTTGTGCAAAAGCTTCTGCAGATTGTTTTACTTCACTCCTTTGACAGTGGCATTAAATTCAATAGCAAAACTACTCCCACCTTCTTTAGATCAGTAACTAGATAAGGGTAGGTTAGAGCCACCTGCTTTTAATTTAGCCTTTAGTGGTTTTATTTGGCAGGGAGGAAAAAAAAAACCAAAAACAAACCAACACAACTGTTGAGCACTAACCTTGAATTAGAAGCTGACCTCTGAATTAGTCAACCTTTTTTCTTGTAAGTGCATTTTGTGGAGTATAAACATGAACCCTGTATTTACATAACGTTAGTGACAGCCAAATGATCTCTTACCAGCACTGAAACTGGGAAATCCCAAACACTCATTCCTTGCTAGAGAATGGTTTGCACCTCCTGAGAATAATCTCTCCACCAAACAGAAAAGGTTGATCATCACCTAACCACATTTTCCAACCACATTTAGGATTCCTCTAGTTTTTCACTAAGAAACCTTCTTACAATTACTGGAAAATAAAGATAAACTGCTGCTAAATGAAATGCAGATCACTTCCCAGGGTGCCTGTGGAAAGCTCTGGCTGTGCTGCTGGGGATGGTGCAGCCTGCTCCTCTACCATGGTGGCTTTGTCCACTGTGCTAATAGGAGACACTGTGAAAGAGCAAAGAGTGTCACAGAAGCTCTGAATTGCCTAGATTGGAAAAGACCTTTAAGATCATCCAATTATTAACCTGAAGGACTGACAAGTCCTCAACTATACCATAAACCTAAGCACTACATCTGCAGGACTCTTAAATGCCTCCTGGGATGAGGACTCCACTGCCTCCTGGGCAGCCTGTTCCAGTGCTTGACCACTCTTTCAGTATAGACATTAAGAAAAATGTTCAATTTAACCTTCCCTTGGAGCAACGTGAGGCCATTTCCTCTTGTCCCATCTCTTGTTACTTGGTTGAACAGACCAACCCCCACTTCTCTACAACCTTCTTTCAGCTAGTTGTAGAGAGTGAGAAGGTCTCTGATAAGGTCTTGGGTAGCCTGAATCCAGCTTGGCACTGGGGAGCCTCAGCACCAACAGAGGACCAGTGATGGCTCTGAAGGATGTCAGTCTTCAGCAACCTCATGGTACATCTAAGTTTCTCCACCTCTCCCATTCCTGGTCTGCCAGGAGGGCAGGATGGAGCAAAGAATTTCAGTCCTGAAGATGAGATGCTCAATAAATCAAGGGTCATTCAACCAGCAGGTTTGAAGCCCACCTCTGCTTTCCCAGCTGGAGCAATACAAGAAGGCACAAAAAGGACTGGTAGCCCCTGGTACCCAAGTGCAAACAGCATCCTAATCCATCTCACTGCAATGTCTGAAAGGCTTGGAGCTTTTTTCCTCACATCTAGGGAAAATGAAAGCCATGGAGTGCCAGCAGGCTTTTCATAGAATCATAGAATGCCACAGGTTGGAATGGGGCCTTGAGGGTCATCTTGTCCAAACCCTCCCCACGCACACACAGAGTTAGCAGAGAGATCTTTAACTAAATCAGGTTGCTTAGAGCCCCATCAAGTCTGACCTTGAATATCTCCAGGGATGAGGCCTCAGAAGTGCCTGTGTTCCTTTGGCTGCAAGGCTGGGGATTATTAAGAATAAACTTTGATAAAATGGGCATGTTAAGGATGATGAAAACCAAACCTAATAATAAATGATACAAAGCATTTTCATGGAAAATTCTGCAGCCCTCAGAAGCAAGGAGCAGCTTTCCGGAGGCAGAAAAGTTACTTGGTTCATTTTAACTTATTTTTGCCCACGTAGAAAGAGTATTTTGTGGATGTCAAAGCTCTCTTTTTTTGGTGGTGTTGTTGAATAAGGAGCAGAGCAGCTTTAGAGTTTTGGAAACTATTTTCAGAAGGTGATTTTTTCTTTTCTCTCATTTTTTTTTCTAACTGATTGCAATAAGAGTGCATACCAGAGCAGAACACAGTGTTTGTTGGCATGCCCTGCCATAATAAGTCTCTAAATTAAGATGGTATTTTTCCTGCTTTCAGCAACAGCAGCAAAGTACTCTGCTCTTTGCTCTGTGTTGTTATTATTAGCTCCCCCATGATCGAATTCCAGCCTCGGGCACTGGTTGTGTGATGGGGCCGAGCTCTGATGGCAGGTTTCAGCCCTTGTTTTGTCTGCCTGCGTTTGCCCTACCTAATTCATGATAGGAAGCACAAAGGCTGGGCTGAGCAGAAGGGAACTGCACAGCCAGTTTAGCTGTCCTCAAATTACAGCTTTTGACTTGTCCCCAGACTAGAGTAAAGTTATGTTCTGCTTAACAAAAAGGGTGGAGAGACTACTACTCCAGGCAGAAGTTTATCAGCTGCAGCTTCATCTCCAGGAGGAGGGAAGAAGCAGCAAAACATCTGAAGGCTTCTTTCACCACTTCCCTGAGCAGCCTGTTCCTAGGGTCATCACACACTGGCACAGGCTGCCCAGGAAAGTGATGGAGTCATCACCTTCCCTGAAGGTGTTTAAAAGATGTTTGGATGAGGTACTTAGAGACATGGTCTAACAGTTGGGTACAGGAAGATGTTAGGTTATGATTAAATTTGATCATCTTAAGGTCTCTGCCAACCAGATGTTTCTATGATTCTATAACCAGCAGGACACCATTTCCCACTGCCCAGCACTTGCTAACCATCATCTTCCACAGGAGTTCCACCCAGCATTTGTGGGGGAAGGCATTCTGAAGCAGGCTGCAGGTGGCATGGAAGGTGTTTCTTTACTCCTCAATATTGCCAAACACTCAGTTCAGAACAACCCTGGGAAAGGAAATGGATGGAGAAGTCAAATGCACAAAAAGGAGTGGACACTGCCATTGAACAACATCTTGGGGGGGGGGGGGAGTGATGATGGCATTTAAATCAACAACTGTGATTGCAGTTTTTGTCCTTTCACGTTCTGAGAACAGGTCTTTGTGCTGCTGACAGCTACTCTCAGTCACTGGAGTCACCATCTCATAGGTGGAATAGTTCCAGTTCCTGAAAACCCACAGCAGCCACTCTTAAGAGGCTTGGAAAATTAATCTGTGACTTAAACAAAACTGTTTCCACCTCTGCAATAAATGAGAGTAACATCCTTTGGGGGAGCTGCATGTGAGGTATTTCATATGTCCTAAGTTACTGCAAAAAAAAGGAGTGCAGCTGCAACCTGGGCAGCCCATGGTGACCCATGCTGCCATACTTCACTCGTTTGTGCATTCCTTAATGCTCCACTGATTGTTAATTTCAAGGCAAATACGTGGGGAAACTTGCACCACAGAGATTTGTCTGTAAAAGCACCTTTAAACCACCAGGCAATTTAAGTTAGCTACAGTGTGGTGGGTTTTGGTAATAAAGACAGAAGGGTGTTGTTAGGCTGTTGAAGCTGTAAGGGAATGAAGCTTGGTTATAAAATGATCAGAGGTATCTTGCTGGTTCTGTTATGCCTTCTCACACAACATTTGCAAATGAATTAGCAAAATGCTTTGTGAAGATTCCTCTTGTGCATTTGTTCATTCTTGTTAAAGAAATACCAAGAGGTCTCTCTGTAATTTTTAATCGTTTCCTAGCCTTCCAGTTGAAGGTAATGGGTTTGTTTATTGGAACTGCTAATAATGAGTCACAGAATTGTCAGGGTTGGAAGGGACCCCAAGCACCATCTAGTTCCAACTCCCTGCCATGGGCAGGGACCCCTCACACTAGAGCAGGTTGCTCAGAGCCACATCCAGCCTGGCCTTAACAGCATCCAGGGATGAGGCTTCCACCACCTCCCTGGGCAGCCTGTTCCAGTGTCTCACCACCCTCATGGGGAACAACTTCTTCCTAACATCCAATCTAAATCTCCCCACTTCTAGATTTTTTTCCATCCCCCCCCAGTCCTATCACTCCCTGACACCCTCAAAAGTCTCTCCCCAACTTTCCTGTAGCCTCCTTCAGACACTGGAAGGCCACAATAGGTGTCCTTAGAGCCTTTCCTTTTCCAGACTGAACAACCCCAACTCATCTCCAGCCCAATGCTCATCCTCATGGCCCTTCTCTGGACACATTCCAGCACGTCCAGATCTTTCCTGTAACAAGGGCTCCAGAGCTGGACACAGTCCTCAAGGTGCAGTCTCACTGTGACCAAGGTTTTGATTAAAAAACAAAAATATCTGGAAGAACTCCAAATTTCAGTAAGAATAGAAGAAATACTCTAAAAATTGTCTGTGTTGGTATTTGTCAGCCCTTTTGTTTGTTCCCATTCAATTTCTACAGTTATTTTATAAACCTCTGTTTCTTTTTCGACTCAAAATGGTTTTTTGTTGTGTTAGCTCCACCACCAACACTCCAACATCACATCAATGAAGTGATATTTAACAACCAGCTTTGCATGTTCTTATCAAGGACACAGTGGCCTGCAGGCATGGAGGTCCTCTGTGATGCCATGGTCTCAAAACTCTCCCTCTAATATTCATGCTTTCTGCTTTCCTTCCCACCCTTGGCCATTATAAGTCTTATCTTTTATGCCACAGAAAAATCCAAAGTTAGAATAGAATAGAATAGAATAGAATAGAATAGAATAGAATAGAATAGAATAGAATAGACCTTTGAGATCATTGAGTCTAACCTATCATCCAACACCATCTAATCAACTAAACCATGGCACCAAGCACCCCATCCACTCTCTTCCTAAACACCTCCAGTGATGGTGACTCCACCACCTCCCTGGGCAGCCCATTCCAAGGTAAGAGAGAGTCTGCATTGTTGGCTGTACCACATTGTCTTGCCCACACACATTTGGAAGGATGAGTAAGTGAAAAATGTTTCAACTGTCCAAGCTTCCCTCCACATTTACATTTATAGTGTAGCCAAACACCCACCCCCCCCAAACCAGCTAACTTGCATTTAACCTCTGAAAAACAAAATGATGCAGCCTCAACCACCTTTCCCCACAACTTTTCTACAAAACTGGCCTCTTATGTACCCATCCTACCTAAAAAAACTGCAGAGGAACAGATGGGTCTTGCATTGAAGACCAGTCTGAAACATTTTGAAGGCTAGAAAGCAAGGGGAAAATGAGGCATGGGTTCAGGGCCATGCCATGTAAAAGCTGAAGTTCAGTTCTGGACCAAATCCACGACTGCTATGAGTTGTCCCGGCTCCACTGATGGCAGTTTCCACAGACTGAGAGCACCAGACATCAGCACTCTGGTTTGGAGTATGCCAACCACAAGGCAGGCTCTGGACCAGATCTTTCTAACTCATTCAGATGCACAGCTTTGCTACACAGTCAGACAAGGTGTGTGTGCCTACCTCCGGTGGCAAAAGCAACAGAATAGAGTTTGGGTGTCTGTTGCATCATTCACAGCCCAAATTTAATCCCAAATATTTGGGTGGTGGCCCATCCTACACTTGCTTGGTGGAGCTGGAGAGGTGTGCCAAGAGCAGCAGCAACAGCTGGGGAGCCTGGGATGATCCAACTCCCAGGCTGGAGGCCCTGCACTGCACAGAGGCACAGTCCAGAGGACTGTGCAAGTAAAAGGAGTTGTGGTTTTTAAACCAGCTTTGGAGTCAGCTGAGGTTTGATCAGACTCAGTGATCTTTAGGCTGGATATTAGAAAGAAGTTCCTTACATTAAGGGTAGGGTGGACACTGGAACAGCTTGCCCAGGGAGATTGTGGATGCCTCCTCCCTGGAGGCATTCAAGGCCAGGTCGGGTGAGGGCTTGAGCAACCTGCACTAGTGGAAGGTGTCCATGCCCATAGCAGGGGGCTTGAAACTAAATGATCTTTAAGGTCCCTTCCAACCCAAACCGTTCTGTGAATCTGTAAATCTTAAATGCCTTTTCCAGTCCAGGCAATTCTGTGATTCTGTGGGGTTTGCCTCAGTGCCAGCAAAGCAGGGGATAGCTTCCAGCCTGTCCACCAGTTCCAGATCCACCTCTCCTACCACAGCTCTGCAGCTCACACTTCTTGCAGCATTTTACTCCAGTGGCCATTGGGAAGCATTTGGCAAGCCATGGCTGTTTGAGAGGCGAGAGCTCACCTTAAGCACCCCTGAGAGCAGTGAGGTAAGGGAGGGAGTTGTAGCATTTGAAGGTACAACTGTTAAGGTTGGTTTGCCTTTGGGCGCCGCTCCCGACTCCGGATTTCATTAGCGCCGCTTTAATAGGCTCACATCGTTAACAGCAATTACCAGGCATTGTTCCATTCGGATTTCTCTTGCTAATTAGATTCACTCTGACAATCTGTATGGCCCATAAACCTAACCCCGAAAGGAGTATCTTCCCCACAGTGAGCAGAGTGAAATATGAATAATCAGCTGAATGGCTGTGTTTGACTCAACACCAGCGTCTCGATCAACAGGCTGCCAGGGCTCTCCGCTGGGAGGGACCCACTCTGCTCTCACCGAAGGAGCAGGAGCCCTCCTGGATGCTTTGCCAAACCTGCAAATGCTTACACAAGCTTTTAGAACCTCCCCTTCTAATTCTTGTGATTTTTTTCATGGGCATCCAGCTCTTCTCTTTCGTATTTACTCTTCTCTCACACTCTGCCTTTCCCTCTCTCCCCTCCCTTTAGAAAGGCATTAACAATGGAGAGTGTTGGCCCTTGGGGAAGCTAAAGAAATTCAGAAATGTAGAATCACAGAATTGTCAGGGATGGAAAGGACCTCAAGCAACCCCCAGTTCCAACCCCCTTGCCGTGGGCAGGGTCACCTCACACTAGGTCAGGTTGCTCAGAGCCCCAGTGCACCCATGCTGTCTCTGTATAAGGGGCACAGCCCTGGAGTGAAGTCTTGACAGCCTCAAACATTTCTGCTCCCCATCCTGACCTCAGTATTTGGGCTGGAAGTCACTTCTCAGCAGCTTGCTGGGCCTTATCTGACACCCCCAGCAACAGCCTCTCTCCAAAGAGACAGCAATGCAGCTTCCAGAGTCAGGTTGCTACACGTGTGACTGGCTTGAGGCATGGCCAAAGGACCAGGGTCTGCACTTACCTGTTTGTTTGGGTTTCATCCGGCTCCTTCCTGCAAATTTCCTTCTCCACCAACACACAGATATGATCCAGGACCTTCCCACGGCCTCCGGAGAGGGAGGGTGTCCAGTCCCCTAAGTCTCCTTTGCAGCTCTTCTCTGCAGCTGCTCTGCTGCTGATGCACCTCTCCCAAAAGGAGGGGTGGGAAGTGAAGAGACTCAAACTTGGGCTGTGCATCTGACACTACTATTTCCTCATCTTAACTGGAAATAGAGGCAACATAAGGACCAAGCTGGCAGCACACAACTCTTCTATGACTCAGTGATCTTCAGAGGTCTCTTCCAACCACTACCATCCTGGGGTTCTGTAATTCTGTGGCTATCTAGTGCTGAATTTTCTTTTTCTTCAGTTATTTTCCCAAATGATTCACTCCCTGCTAATAGCAAAAGGCACCTCTGACACTGTTTTTCACCTGCATGACTCTCTGTCTTTTACTTGAATGTCATCATCTTTTTATTACAGCTGTTCTTGAGCTGCCCTGCTCATCCTGCCTGGCCTCCAGACCATCTCCCTGCCAGCAATGCATCACGGCTTTGTGCAGCACACATCATCAGCACAATGCTTGCATGGGCCAGGAGTGTGCCATTAATGCAAACATCAAAGCAAAAGTGGTCCCAAAATTCCCAAGAGGAGCAGTGGATTCCTCTACATTGGTCAGCTTTAAGCCTCAGCTTGACAGGCTGCTGGGCCAGATCATTTCAGCTACACCATCACCTGGAAAGGTTGGACCAGATGATCCTTGGGGTCCCTTCCAACCTGGCATTCTGTGAACCCTTATTTGAAGGATCCTCCCAGATAACTCCTCCTGGCCTGAGATCTCCATCCTCAGCACTCACTGTCTCCTCTCACCAACGATGCAGCTCCTCTGCTAATCTGTTTTGTCTCGAGCAACATCAGTTGTTTCATACCTGACATCATAGCAAATACATGCAACTGTCTAGATAAAGGAAAGCTGGCAGATATCACCTGTCTGGAAAAATAATTGTTTTATCAAAGTGAGCCATCAGGTTAGTCTGGCAGGATGTACCTCTAGCTGCATTTCATCCCCTTTTTTTGATGTGCCTTTGCATTTTTAATTAACCTTCCAGGCATGCTCCAAAGCCCCACCACATACCAGTGAGGTTAGAGGTGCAAGGACAATGGCTGGCTGGATTATTGTTTAACCTTGCACAACCAAAGGCATTGTAATGGATATTCTTCAGTCACAGGGTCCCTCACTGGCTTGACAGATGTGTGAAGCCAGTTGCTCTTAGATGTGCCACCTCACATGCTGGTCTTTCCAGAACTCCTGGAGAAGCATGACCTGCCTCCCCACCCCACCCCCAAGAGGAACACAGCCTGCTCTTTGAGCTTTGCTTCCCCACAGCACTGATTCCATTTCCATATCCCAATTCCCATTAACCAGCCTGCTTTTGCCTCTAGGATTTGTCTTCCTTAAACAAGAACAGAGGTAAAACACTCCTTTGATTTTAGGCCATGCTTAGATTATCTTTAATCTCATTTACTTCACAGCAGCCCAACTCTGCTTTTCTTCCTCTCTTACACTGAGATTTGAAGAATTTTCCCCCATTTTTTTTTTTTCTGGAATACAACTTCCAGCTCAGGTTTGCTTTTGACAGTTATCCTGGCATTTCTTGATCTCTAAATGATCAGGTCACAGAATCACCCGGGTTGGAAGAGACCTCCAAGATCACCAAGTCCAACCGATCACCCAACCCTAACTAATCAACCAGACCATGGCACTAAGTGCCTCATCAAGGCTTTTCTTTAACACCTCCAGGGACATTGACCCCACCACCATTGCCCATTCCAAGGGCAAACTCCCTTTCTGTGAAGAACTTCCTTCTAAGACCAAGCCTAAACCTCCCCCTGCACAGCTTGAGGCTGTGTCCTCTTGTTCTGGTTGCCTGGGAGAAGAGACCAACCCCCACCTGGCTACAACTTCCCTTCAGGTAGTTGTAGAGAGCAAGGTGGTCTCTCCTCCAGGCTAAACACCCCCAGCTCCCTCAGCCTCTCCTCACAGGGCTGTGCTCCAGACCCCTCCTCAGCTTTGTTGCCTTTCTCTGGACACATTTGAGCAACTCAACATCTTTCTTGAACCGGTCCTCTTTCTGCAGCCTGTGAACCCCTTCTGTCTTCCCAACAGCCTTCCAGAGGCTCCTCATACAGGGCTAGCCAAAGAACTGAGTGCCACAGAGGTGTGGAATGAGCAGGCAGGGTATGGGATCCCTCACCTCTGTGCCTCACCTGCAGTCAAGCCTCCACCTTCCCCACTCAAGGTGGCTGTGCTGAGGAACATCACTCCACATCAGCAGCTTGCCTCTTGGCAAACAAAGTCTAAGGTGCTTAAGCATTTGTGTTTACTCCCCCATTTGCTTCAAACAGTGAGAGTTACTCAGTTCAAAGCCCTGCTCCGTGACTAGATCTCTAGTAATTTAATTGTACATCAAAGCAACATCACCTTGTAGGAGTTCACTGATGAAGATGTCTGCTGGTTGTCAAATCCAAGAATATCTGGGCCCTACCATCGCTCACTGGAAGCATCATCGAGTATTGCAGACTCCTCAGATTGCCAAAGCACTGCGTGAAGATAAGAACCATTTCCAAAAGAGCTTTTATCTCAGCCCAAGCCATGAGCAGCAGCTAAAGGGAGAAAGGCCAAAGCACGCTTCTGACCCCACGGCTACGCTCTTGCTGAGTTTCAGGGGACGTGTGGCCGTCAGAAGTGCAAAAGCTCCTCAGCAAAACATGGCCAGAAAGTTTTATGCTGGGAAGCATGTAGTTATCAGCCAGGTGTCATAAGGCACAGGGAGAAATGCTCCTCACTGCCTGGAGGACAGAAGCAGGCCAAGTCCAAGTGGTGTCAGCAGATTGTGCTTGAGCTATCTCTCCAGGGCAGATGAGTGCACACTGCACCCTTTGCACACCGGGCCGTCTGGCCTTGCCTGGATGAGGCTGGGATCGGTGTCAGGAGTGATTCTTTCGAGACCTGCTTTTCGTTTTGCCTAACCTCATCAATTACCTCTGCCCTACAAATCCTCCTGGATGTGTCAGCTTAGCACTTAAGGAAAAAGAATTTCTCCTCCCAAGAGCAGAAACACCACAAGTGCTGTCATGAAGGAGAATTTATAGTTTGCTTTCTAGTTGGTTACACTTTTGAAAATATTTTTGACAGTGACAGCAGTTAGTGGTGCCTGAGACGGGAAGCTGGGCCATTAGCTCGGCCATCGATGGTTTGGGTCACCGACAACTCGACAGATCTTTCCTGTTCGGTTTGGGGCGACGCACAGAAATCCCCCACAGGCAGCTCTCTGCCCAGCGCAGCACCTCCTGGGGTGAGGAGAGCGAGAGAAGGAGTTTGGCTCTAGAAAGAGCAGGTTTTGAGGCAAAAGCAGAAGCAGAGTGTTGTTTTCAGACAGACTGAAAACTTGCCTCAGGCCAAGTGGTTTGGTGGTAGGAGGACAGGCAGGAGCCAAGCATCCCTGTCCTTCAAAGGTGTTTTTCCTTCTCACTCAGCCCCTTTTCTACAATTCTGAGATCAAGCCACACGTCAGAGGACTGATGGATCATGGATTTCAGCCCAAAGAAGCCACAGATGCACCTTGCAAAAGTACAAGGACTCAAGAAGCTGTGAAGTCAGGCTGGGCACCATACAGCATGCCCTATACGACACAGTAGGACAGCAAAACCAAGAGGCTGCTGTGGTGCTGAATCCTGGCCTTGGCAGAGAAACCGTAGCAGAGCCAGCTCCCTGCCTCTCATTCTGTGCTCAGCAGCCAGGATGCAAAACAACAATTACATTGTGAAATGCTGTGGGTCTGCTGGGGAGCTTAAAACACATCAATATTGTCTCCTGGTTGCATCGAGCCTGGATGAAACAGCAGAGGAGACAAACAGGGCCAGGGCTGGAGCTTTGCCTGTGCACTACTTTTGTCTTCCTGCCTTTCCAGCACACCCATGGCACCGATGGCAGCAGTGGCAAGGTGGGAAGTCCACCTCTACAAAACAGGAAGCCCGTGGGCTGGTTGGCTTCTCCGATGAGCTCTAAATGCCAGGGGCTGCGGCTGGCTGCCAGCCTGCGCCGGGCGCGAGGTGAGGCAGGCGCTGAGGGAGGGTGCAGCGGTGGGCAGCGATAGGGTAATTACTGTTATTGCATTAGGAGAGAAGAGCTGAGACTTAAGAGCCAGAGGGGAAAGGAGTGCTAGGAACTGGAGCACTGAAGGCATTGCTGGCTGCACGCACACAAAGGAGCCTGACCTATAAATAATCTGACCTCTTTGTTCCAGGAAAATGGCACAAAAATTAAGACCCCGGTGCAGGAAGAAACTCTAAATGCATGACTAAACCCAGCATAGCTCAGCAGACCTCTTGACACCCCCGGGGCCTGCAGGCATTTCTGCTTTGTGAGCCTCCCTGCTCACCTGGGAGAGTGGCTGCTGGGGCTGACCCCCTGGCAGAGCTGCTCACCGGGGGCTGGGGGAGGAAAGGTTAATTACTGCAGGGAAATGAGTGAAAGGACCCAGGGAAACCATGAGTGGGACTTGTCAAGAGTGCCTAGAGTTCAGTAAAATCTTTCTTTATCTGTAACTTAGTAGAGAAAGAGCAAACTTCTGCCAACATCCCTGGAGGTGTCCAAAAGACATGGAACTACAGGGCATGGTATGTTTGAAACTGGAGCAGGACAGATTAAGGTTGGACATAAGGAGGAAGTTCTTCACAATGAGAGTGGTAAAATACAGGTTGGAGGCCCCATCCCTGGAGACATTGAAGGTCAGACTTGATGTGGCCCTGGGCAGCCTGATCTAGTTGGAGGTGCCCCTGCTCACTGCAGGGCTGCTGGACAAGATGACCATTGAGGGTCCCTTCCAACCCAATGCAATCTGTGAATCTGTGTTGGGCTGATGGTTGGACTTGATGATCTTAGAGGTCTTTTGCCTAATGATTCTATGATTTAAAAAACACTCAAACCAACAACCAAGACATAGCAGCAACGACAACAACAACACAACCACCTCCAAAAAAACCCCAAGCAACCAATCAAACACAAAATCTCCACCCACCCAACCAAAACAAACAAAACCCAAACAAACATAAGCCCCAACCCCTCAGTTACCTGCTGGTAGTGAGCAACTTGAAAACAGCGAGCAGGTAAAACAAAAACATTAGGTCAGATGTTAGGAGGTAAGCACAACAACTGGAGCCCAGAAATTTGCCAGCAAAACCAAACCTGAAACAAAGCAGGAGAAAAAGAAAAGCAATGAGCCAGCAGCAGGGCAGATCATCCCATCATCACAGACATCTCTCACCTTTTGGGAGAAACCCCCCAAAAACGTGCTTGCTCCAATGATTAGGTTTGTCACCAGTCTCTGAAGGTCCTTGGCAGACTTGATAAAGTAAAACTAGAGGTAGTGTGAAGGCAAAAAAATAACAAATAAAGGCTTTGATGGTTGTTTGAGGTGAGGAGTAGCATCACTGGCAGAGATTGTTTGGTCTAGCTCCTGATCACAGAGGCTTACAAAAAAAAAATAGCTGAAAATCATTTGCAAATACAAATAGACCATCAACTCTTCCTAGCTGTTGTATTTTATCTTTGCATCAGAGAGAGCAAAGAGCTGTTTGACTCCTGCTGCAGGTGGGGAGTAAACCTGGAGAGGGACCAACACCGCTCCCCACCAGCCCCTGGCCACCCGTAACTGGGATCCCCAGCAGATACAGGGACCTCGGGTGGGTTTAAGGGCCGTTTTGTTGCTGTGGAGACAAGTAACAAGAGCTGGTAAGCATCTCTGAGCCCAGTGGGGTGTCAGACTTGGTTGTGAGCTACTGGGTGAGCAACTGGCTGGAAAAGCGCTGATCCAGCAGCCTTCTTCCCGGGGCGGGGGGGCACACCAAGTGATCTGCCAGGAAGTTTTCAGTGGCTCTTTGGGCAGCTGCAGGCGCTCCAGTCGCTCTCATTTGTGCTATCAACCTCTGGAAAGGGAGGAGCTCTCAGTTGTGTGCTCATCCGTTTTGCCTGCACTAAGGAGACGGGTAAGGAGACACATTCTCCTCATGCAACTATTTACACTGACCCACAGCACCTTTCCACTCCCCTGGCCTTCCCCATGCCTCGCACGTATACATAGCCCCTACAGCAAGCACTTAAAAAAGACCAGGAGCACGATCCAGCTTTGCATTACAATCCTTCCTGTGCTCTTTGGTCAGTAGTTAACGCAGAGCAATTAAGAGCTAACAGGTCTAGCAGAGCCAGCCTAGTGTTTTCTGGTTGCTTTCCTAAAGCTCCCAGGGCCATTTCAGATGCTCTCCTGGATGGCTCAGCCCCATCACTAAGCATGAGACAGCAGGAACTCTGCAGCCAACCCTTCTGCAGCCAGACATTGCATGTGCTCTGTGTTTATACTGGTTCATGCTGGGAGCCATCATGTTAAAAGCTGTAGCCAGGATCCTCCCCATCTGCATCACCCGGGTGTCCCAAAGAGCCTTCAGGCTGCAGGAGAAGCCAAGAGGCAAAGTTACTCTTCTTTGTTCTGAGGCAGCACAGTGCCTGGCATGGCTATTCCTCCTCCCTGACTCAGAACACAGCCATCTTCCAGATAAATAGAATGAAGGAGGAGAACATCTTTGGGCCCATATTTAACACTTGTATTCCAATACCACTTGACATTATATAAACCATAGGGACTGGTGTGGTGGTTATTCTGACTCATCTGTTTCAGCAATCATCTCATTTTAATCAATATTTAACTTCACCAGCTAGACACACACACACACAAATTCCCTCATTTCCTCACCTGATTTAATTGATGTTTCCTGACAGAACGAAGCTAAGCTAGATAAGAGAGCACAAACTGTGCCTGCCTCCTTCATCTTTGGCTTTGCATCTCTTTTAACAAGCCTTGTGACTGCTGCAGAGCCAAAACACATCTCACATCTTGCAGGCAAACTGGGACCATACGTGGCTGCATACATACCCTGGGACAAGAAGCCAAGAAAGATGCCAAAACAATAAGTGTTGACACAATAATTAACATATTGATTCTTGATGCAAATTACCTCTTCATACATTGTGAAATATTCAGAGTTTCAGTTTCTTACAGGCACCAGCACAATCAAATAGCTGCCTCCAGTTGTAATATTAAAATATGACTCTGGGTGAAGGCTCTCGGACATCTGTTGTGCAGATAAAACTGTATGGGATCCATCTTCCTGATACTGCCCTCCCAAAACATGTACCATAAAGCTGCATTCCTGATGGAGCTTTCAGCCTGTGAGTACTTCAGGTCTTTGCAGAAGAGCCTTTTGCCTTCTCTTTGAAGGAAATGGTCTTTACCTTGTGTCACTTCAACTTGCAGCCACTTCTCTCCCTTGGCACAAAGCTGAAGGACTGAAGTTTCATCTCAGCCCAGTACTCCACTCGTCTGGAAAGAAAAGAACACTTCAGCAACCCCTAAAACAGGCTGGCTTTCAGAGGAACTGATTTTTCAAGCTCAGACACATGTGCAGGGGGGGGGGGAGAGAAATAATTCTCACGTTTACATACAGCCTGCACTCACATTTAAATACAATCTCCAGAGCTTCACGCGGGAACTCTGCTCCTGAAGTCAACACGCAGAAAAGCTTAAGTGAAGCAACGCCATAACTTGCTGCCCAGATTAGCTCATACCCAGCTCTCACTGCCAGCGTTTGGAGTCTTTGTGAAACGCTGAAGTGTAAAGGGTGGCGCTGGCTCTCCAGTTCAAAGTCAACTGATACTAGGAAAGAGTGCAATGATTTTACGACCCTTAACGACATTAACGACCTTGTGAACCAAGACAAAAAGCTGTCAGCCCTCCTGCTGCAGAAAGCCCCAGAATCACCTCGGCAAGGTGGAAAGATATCTCTCTCTCCCTCCCTCCACAAACAAGCTGCAGTCCTGTAAAACTCAGCTAAATTGCAGGCTGAAGGGGCAGAGGCAGCACTCTGCTGTGCCAGAGGCAGCTCCCTGCCAGAGACAAATCCAACACTGTGTGGCACCCACCAGGACACCTGGGTTTAAACACAGACCCAGGTAGACCAGAGCAGGGTAGTGAGTCCTACAAAAGGGACCCACTTCATCACAGTCAAATTTTAGGGACAACTCACCCTCTTGTAGTGAAAGGCCCTGAGGTTGGCAGAGATGGCCAGAGCTCACACACGATGCCTTTCCTCTTTCCTCCAGCAATGCCCCTTGTTTGTATGCTCTTCACCTGGGTGTTACCACATGCTGATGCTACCAGAGCTGCTTGATGAAAAACACCACACACAGCTTGCAAGTGTACCGAAGCGCTTCAGGTAAGGCTTCTGGGGTGCCGTGGAAAAGGCCATGGAAAGATCCAGGCCCTCTTTGAGGAAACAGGAGACAAGTGAAGAAATTTCATCTTCTGCACAGGCACTCAGGTCAGCTCAGGCTTAGTTTTCTGCAGAAACAAGTTGTATAAGGTCAGACAATCCCTGTACAGAAGCTCTTGAAACCCTTGGCTGGTTTTAGTCAAGTACAGCAGGACATCAGGATCACCATAATCACCATAATCATAGAATTGTTTGGGTCAGAAGGGACTCCAAAGGTCATCTAGAACAACGCCCCACACACAGTCAGCAGGGACATCCTCCATTAGCTCAGGTTGCCCAGAGCCCCATCAAGCCTGACCTTGAATATCTCTAAGGATGGAGCCTCAGCTACATCCCTGGGGAACCTGTTCTAATGTTCCACTACCCTCATGGTGAAGAGCTTCCTCTTAACTCTAACCTAAACCTCCTCTCCTCTAATTTCAAACCATTACCTCTTGTTCTTTCACTACAGACCTTCGGAAACAGCCCCCGTGAATTTGTATGCATTGCCTGCTCTGCACAGGGAGCCACAACCAGAGGGGCCAGGGCTAGCGGCAGAGAACATGGAACTGCAGGGGGATTTGTTGCCCATTGTCAGAGGAGGAGCAACTGATTACTCACAAACCGAATGATGGGTAACACCTGCTCCAAAGCCAAGCTCTGGCCTCTGAGCATGCACACCCAGAAATGAGGGGAGGTCCCAGCCTCAGGGGTCGAGTGGTACCATTTGAAATGGCTTTCATTCCGATCCAGGTGCAATTCAGCCCCTCCACTCTGCCTCCCAAGGAGCCCTGGCTGCTAGTGAGATCTGAAGCTTTGAAAGCCACCCCCCATTGCAGGCTTTCTGTGCTCTGAAGGGAAGGGGAGGGATCCTATGAAAAAAGCCCCACTCAGGTCTTTGAAACACACAAAAGGTGCCCAAGTCGGTTCAAGAGCCTTTCATGGCCTCAGTATGAGGCTAATCAAATAACAGGCAATGAAAGCACCTTTGGCATCCCTGTCCCTAGGTTAGCAGAGTGCAGAATCCTCACAGCTTCTTACAACTGATGCCATCGTTTTCCCACAGGCCCTGGCAACGCTTCTATGAGGGGTGATAAAAATCCCACACCCAACAGGCTGCATGGGCAGAACTGGGATAGGGATTTGCACTTTTCCTTCTTGTGAGCATCATTCACTCAGTTAGTGCTTTATCTGAACTAACTTATCCTCCTTTCCCTGCTACAGGAGGGTGAATTCAGCCAGGTTCCTTTCCCATAAAGGCCATCTTTTAACCCAACTTTTGCTCCTGCTCACCCCCACCAATGCTATCAAATGGCTTGAAATGTGACACGAAAATTCATGCCTTATCGTATCAGCTGGCTTCTCTCACTATAGCAGCCCTTATCAACATTCAGCAGCCCTATTAATGCAGTCTCCTGCAATCACCAAGTAGCACTCAGATCTCTGATCCGTCCCTTCCTGATACTATGGACCATTTCTGGGTGCCAAATAAAGGACAGGAGCTCTTTCTATGCCAGCAGTTCTCTCTGTTACCACCTCTGGTCTGCACGCCTGTGGTCCATAGCTCTCACAGCTTCCCCCTGGGCTGCTGATCCAGCAGGAAGCTGTCCTGCCCTGGGACATGGCTTTGTCCTATCACTGTCACACCAGGCTGGTGTGCTCTGTGCTCTGCCCTGTGTCTAGCGGATACATCTAGGGGAAGGCTTGCCTGTGTAAACGTGACACACATCATTCTGCTGAGTACAAACTGCTCTGAAGGGACATCCTCCATCTGCCTTAGTCCTGAGCTGCATTCTCAGGAGATGTGGTGGAATTAAAGTGCTGGCAAACCATCCCTCGTGAGCTGCCAAAGTTTTGGTAGGATAAAACTACAGAGACCAACATCTACAGAGGAGATGTTGAGGAGCATCTGTGAGGAGCAGGACTTCAGGAGTCAAACTGCTCAGGAACTGGCAGCTGGACATCCTCACAGGGCATTAAATTTGACTTACAAGCAAGAGGAACCCAGCTCACAGCAGCTCCATCTCCTTTCTTTTTTAGCAGAATGATGTCTGCCACGTTGCATCCTCCCTGCGTGTATTGACAGTCCTTTACTAACTGCTTTCCCAGGGCCAGTTCCAGTTCATGGCTTGCTGTACTTCATTTAAGATCCCCAAGAAATGTCAAAATAATGCAAACGCTTTCCAAACTGTTTGCAGCTCCCTCCTGAGCAACAGAGGAGGATGGGATCAGGGTGTCCTTGAGATATTAGACTCGATTTCAGCCAGCAGGCTGAGAAATGGGGTCTGCAAAAACAGGGAGAGGGAGGATGTTGCACAACATCAGTGAAATATTTTCCCTTGGGATTTTGAGTTGGGTCAGGCAGGCAAGGCTGGCCAGAGGTAAGGAGAATGACCTCTCCACTCTTGCTCCAGATGAAAGCAGGCTTGTGAGGAGGAAGCCTGTGTTCTGCAAATGCCCCTTGGGCAGGGTTTGCATCGGGTGTGAGAGGTTGCAGGCAGGTTTTGGGGCACTCACAGCACCTCTGCAATGTGAAGTTACTCAGGGCACCTCTGCATTGTTGGGCTGTCTCTGGTGGTACTGCAGTGCTGGGGTGCCCACAGTATCTCTTCCAGGTCATGGTGCCCAGCTGAGCTCAGAAGCAAGGCCTGGGAGACCCCACCACCAGTCCACACCTGGGGGACTCCAGCCCAGGTGAGACCCATTGCCATCCCTCTAGTCACCCTCTCTTGGATCCACTCTCAGCAGCCACCTCCCTTCTGCAACCCCATCAATCATAGCCCCTGGGGGACAAGAGGCAGGCAAGGAGGTGTCAGCAGGAGTTCCCAGGGGCTGGGGGTTTCCCTGGAGCTCCATGCAGGGAGGACAGCTCAGGCTAGGGCTGGGGGGGAAATCTTTGCAGAGGGCTTTTGTTACAAGACAGAAACTGTAAGAGGTGGTTGCTAGCTGTGACAAACTATCCGGGGAGAGGGCTTCTGTCTTACAAAACACACCTGTAGAAATCATCCTGGCCCTCGTCAGTGCTGCCACCCCTCAGCTTTTCAGCTCTACCTTTGTCTTTCTTACAAGCTTTTAGGAATGTCCCCAGAGCAGGCTGCCAGGGCAGTGTGAGCCTTGCTGCCTCTCCTAGAATGCACAGCTTCAATGAGAGGAAAAGAAATCCCCAAACCCTACCCTGGCTCCACTGTGTTGATGCCAACGAGTTAGGTTTGATTTGGGATAATATCATATCATATATCATATCATATCATCATATCACATCACATCATATCATATAATAATTATATATTGTACCAAAGCAATATTATATATCAATACATTATAAAATATATTTATATTGATTATAGTAATTTTATTAATTATATTTATGCCATATTAATTTATATATTATATTAAATATACTAATTATATATTATTAAACAATATTATAATATATAATATGCTATTATTATACAATTTCCATTATATTAATTTATATAGGATATATTATAACATAATGGAACATACAACTCATATGTGGTATTATAATACATTAATATACACAATATAATAATTAGTATAATGAATATAATTCTTTATCTATTATATAATATCCAAATGTAGCTTTGGCTCATTTAGGGTGATTTTTTTTTTGTTTTATTTTTTAAAACATTTGGAGTATTGGTTGTTTTTTTTACCCCCCTTTGCTGTATTGTTTGGCAGCGTTGCTGCCATGTAAAAGGGTGAAATGTGGTAGACCTACCTTATAGAATACAATACCAGGTCGGAAGGGACCTCGAGGATTATGCAGTCCAACCTTTCCAGGTAAGAATGCAGTTGAAATGAGGTGGTCCAGCACCCTGTCAGGCTGGACCTTCAGTATTTAACCCTCATGGGCACAAAAGCAGCAAGGCTCATTCTGCCCTGACCGTTCCTCTGTTTCCAACACCGTTCTCCAGTGCCTGCAGAATTATTACAGATAAGAAAGAGTCATTCCATGGTTAAATAAAAGGACCTCTGCTTGCTTTATTTTTTTTCCTGTAGGAAAGGAGGAAAAAGCAGGTCTTCCCATATTGCCTTTAAGAACTTTTACCAGTCCAGGAATGGGCTAAGTTTGGACCAGAGAGCTTGAGCCATGCATGGCCAAATGGATTCCCTTCTAGACTCCAGTTTGGACCAGAGAGCTTGAGCCATGCATGGCCAAATGGATTCCCTTCTAGACTCCAGTTTGGACCAGAGAGCTTGAGCCATGCATGGCCAAATGGATTCCCTTCTAGACTCCAGTTTGGGCCAGAGAGCTTGAGCCATGCATGGCCAAATGGATTCCCTTCTAGACTCCAGTTTGGGCCAGAGAGCTTGAGCCATGCATGGCCAAATGGATTCCCTTCTAGACTCCAGTTTGGACCAGAGAGCTTGAGCCATGCATGGCCAAATGGATTCCCTCCTAGACTCCAGTTTGCACCAAGTTGAACAGGACAGCAGTTTCTCAACACTGCCCCTCCCCACCCCCATGCTACACTTGCAATTTGAAAGGTGTAAATTGCTATACAAGTTTGTGGGGAGACACTTATTCAGCTGCTAATTTAGGTAATCATAGGTTCTCAGTGCCCTCTGTGTGAAACTGTTCTGTTCCTCACTGGCCCTTCACATCATCATCAGGGCAATTAATGGTGATAAAGAAAACAGGGAAAGAAAACTCCTTTCAGAGCTGTTGGCTTGAATGTGGAGAAGCCACTGCATCTGCCACAGGAGCATTCAGTCCACAAGGAGACGCATTTGCCTGTGGTGAACATCATTTTCCTGGGAAAAGGAAATCACCCTCCCAGCCAGTCCACTTGCTAGGAGTCTGTGGTTGTTTGCAAGGAGCGATGGAGCTGTGGTTGAGGCTCTTCAGGAGCCAGGCACAGCCCACGGGTTACACAAGCACCTCCAGCACAATGCTGTCATTACCCCACCTCTGTTTTTTTTAAGCACACTTCCTTCTGCTCTTAGGTCGGGTCATTATTCATGGGGAGCACCTGGCTCTGTACAAGGAAGTGGTGAATCTTTCTCCTGCTCCAAAGCAACCAGCCGGCTAAGCAAGGACAAGTTTTGCTCCAGGATTTCCCACCAGACCTTCAGATCAGATCTTTCCTCAGTGAAGTGCATCACATCTTCAGCTGTGGATGAGCTGCAAGTTCAGCTGTAGAAGAAAGGCCTTGGTTAAACCAGTGAAGCCAAAACATCTCCCTTAAGACTCCTACCTAAGACAAGGGGGCATAAACCCCAACATTTAAATGTACCGTGGAACAGCTAATCCTGGTCAATCCCAGAAGCCCTGGCAGGGTGGGCAGGAACCAGCCACATCCTGCAGTCACTGACCCAACAACCCATGGCCAGCTAGGACACCTCATCATCAAGGGACCACAGTGGATGGGGCACAGGGTCTGTGATCTCACAGCATACCAGGAGTCTTCAGCACCACTCCAGCCAGAGGAGAAGTCAGCCAGAGGGAAGCTCGGAGCAGCACTTAGCACCCTGCTCTTGTTTTGTTTAGAGCCGATGAGCCACCCACCTCTCAAGACACCACAAGGGAGCAGGAGAGGAATTGATGGCTGTTTGGAAGGAGCTGCTGTAGTTTAACTCCTAGATTGCAAGGACAAGAAGAGAACCCCTGGCAGGTTCTTCCCCAAGTCCATGCTTTGGGCAGGGCAGGCAGATAGGATCTGCAGCACCATAAATCAGCTCAGAGCAAAGGGAGAAGAGAAACAGATTGTGAAATGAACTGTAAAATAAACAGCTAATGTAAACAGCAGGCAGGCAGTGGTTTGTTTTTCCTGTCTGGGAGCCCAAGTCTGGTACAAGTTCCTGGCTGGCTGTGCTGGGACCCTGCCGAGGGAGGAGGTGACCCCACTGCTGGACAAGGAGGCAGCAGCCACTTTTCTTTGCCAGCAGGAGAGAGGCTGATCCCACCATGAGCATCCCTGCTGCTGTCTGGCACAGCCCACCAGGTGCTGGCTCAGGTGCCTGAGCTTTGCCCACGGGTTTGGCATGGGCTGGCTGGTTCCTCGCCGACCAGGAGGGACCCCCTCCCAGATACCAGCCTCGGTGGCCTGGCAACAGTGATGGAGACACTTCAAAGAGCTTCAGGCTGTGTCCTTCCTTCTCCAGGGCCTGGGGTTTCTAGTAAGCAAGTGCTCACCCAAAGCTGCCTCTCAATGCCATGCTTCCTATGAGATCTTGCCCATGCTAGCCCTGCTGCTCATGCTTGGTGGGGCTTTGCATCTTCTCCTGGTCCAGCCTGCCTGCCTGCTGGCAGGGCCAGCACATGCCCTCAGCAGGGGAAGCTGGCCCCCTCTGAAACAAACAGGAGCTTTTTCACTCGTATTCCTACTTCTGCTCCTTCAGATTGGCAGGCACCCAGGCACAAGAAGGATCCACAGGTGCCTGAGCGCTTTTTGCACTGATTTTTGTCAGGAAGAGGAAACGTACGGGGCAGGGCATCTTCTCAGAGCTTTGACTCACACCAGGAACAGGGCAGAGCAGCTTCTGTTTGCAGGGAGACGTGCCTGCAGGACAGACCAGGACAACCTGCCGCTTCTCTGGGGGCAAAAGGAGACACTGGAGAGCAGAAGGAAGGCAAACACCAGACGCTGAGCAGGCAGTTGTGCTGCATCAGTGCTCCTGCGGGGTCTGGGGCACACCCTGGCTCATGTGTCACCACCCGGGGACAGCATTGCCCAATACCTCTTACATTCAAACTGAGAGAAACGATAACAATTTGCTACTGTACACAGAGACCTGAGCCTCAAGCAGGGCAGGGCAGGGCAGAACCCTCCAAGCCTTTGTTTTGGGTTGATTTTAAGGCTGTTTTACCTCCTTGTAAGTCATAGGAGTGTGAGGTTAGAAGGGACCTCGGGAGGTCATCGTCATGCTCTGAGGCAGAGGCAAGGAAAATCCAGGTGAAAGGTTTGCACTCCCTTGATGAAGGAAAATCCACACCTGTAGGAAATGATTTTGATTACTCTGGTAGCTAAGAGAACACAACCTACATCTGCTGCAGATGAAACACAGCTGTGTGCTCTCCTCAGCGGGCAGGAGGGGTGGTTTTGCTGATCTTATGTGTAAAGGGCAGCTTGTGTCCTCCTTCCACCAGTCCTAACGACTAGAATCAGTCTCATCCCCTAAGTCTCCATTCTTGCTTACTCTGCTCATTCTTACTGTTCTCCTTCAGGATGATTCCAGCATCCAGGACTGTCCCAGTGCCACAACACCACAGCAGGAGCTCAGGCAGTTTCTGCCTCATTACTGCCACAGAATCGTTCTTTCCAGTGCTGCTGCTTGTGCCCCACTTGAGGTACATGCAGCTGATCTCTCCTTCCTTAGTGCACTCCATCTCCTGAGTTTCATCTGGTTGATTTCTCCCCCCAGTTCACAGCATCACAGTATCACCAAGGCTGGAAGAGACCTCAAAGATCATCAAGTCCAACCTGTCACCACAGACCTCATGACTAGACCATGGCACCAAGTGCGATGTCCAGTTCCCCACGGTGACACATGGTGGCACTCCTCATTCTGCAGCAGGCCCTTGCTCAGGGTGTGGGGCACCTCTCCTCCAGCTGCTGGGCTGGCTGGCACACCAGCACTCACTGGCTGCTGCCAGCTTTTGGGCTTCCAGAGCCCCATGGCCATGGGCATCCCTCCAACACTAGGTGGGGTGGTCAGCACGAGGACCAGAGGGACATGTGTGGTGCAAGATTAGGCTCACAGGAGCAGGATGGGACAGGTGGGAGGGGAGATAGAGCGCAGGTCCTGCTTTGGACGTGCACTGGTGAGAGCTGATAGTTGCTGAAGTGTCTGGGTGAAAAAGCAGTTCCTATCTCCAAATTCTTCTGTGATCACCACCTGTAGTTCTGCCAGGAGGAGGGTGGAGTGGCTGGAAACTGTCACTCAGCCAGAAAGTCTTTGGGACACACCAGAGAAACCCCCAGAGGAAAGGGACTTTCAGCTGACCACTGCTGTCCAGCAGGAGAGTCTGCATCCTGTAGTGCACTACCAAACAGGCTGGAGGGAGATGCTGCTGAAGATACTGATTTTAACTGGGGGAAGTTATCCACCCCCCATACTCAGGTCCCCTGTGCCTGCAATTTTATCATACTTTGAATTTCTTACATTAAAGTTGTGTGAAGAAGCCAAGGACATGCAGTAATTCACTGGGGGCTGTGCTCTGGGCAGGGCTTAGCACATGCCAAGGGTTCATGGTGTCACAGGCCATGGCTGGAGGATGACTGTGCCAGGCTCCCCAGGGTCTGTTTCAGGTACTGCTCTTGACTCCTGCAGTATCTGTGCTGAACCTGGATATGTGCAGGGAAATGCAGGACTCTGTGCACTTTTGCTGGTGGGGCACAGACCCATGCTTGGATATACAAAGTTTAAGAGGAGACTAGATGAGGCACTTGGTGCCATGGTTTACTTGATGAGATGGTGTTGGGTGATAGGTTGGACTTGGTGATCTCAAAGGTCTTTTCCAACCTGCTTAATTCTATTCTAAACTTCTTAAACACAAACAGTTTGGTGCAAGTAAGATTCAGATTAGAGAGGTCAGAAAAGTGAAACTCTGCTCTGCCTGTTTCTGAACACATCTCCTTTGTTCAGACCCTTGCTGACTTACATTCCAGGTGCCAAATTCAGCCCACCTGTAACATCTCTAGAACAGCTTCATCCTGAGTCTCTTGACACATGGATGATGTCTGAGACAAGACTAGACCAAAATGAAATATGTAGGCCCTGTGTGTGTGTACAGATGTTAGGCAAGTCACCTTTAGAAGGTCTTTCCTCAACCATGAGCTCATCCAGTCTGCCTGCATGACAAATTTGACCTTTAAGTCAGTCTTGAAATGCTGAACATGTGTCTACAGAGGACTGTCAATTACAGTGGAAAAGAAACAGATAAGCCTTTTGTTAACTTACAGATGAGGTGATCAGCATAAAATCTTCAACTTCTGTTAACCTTCAAGAGGTGAAGTTAGCAGACTCTTGACTTGCTGAAATAGAGGTTTTATTTTGCAGATTACAGCCCAGGGAAGTGTCAGAGGCCACAAGTGTTAGAGCTCTGCTGGGAACCACCACCAGCTCTGGTGAAGGAAAGAGAAAGGCTGGTGCTGGTCAGAAGTTAGGAAGCTCACTGCTGACAGCAATGGGAAACACTGGTGGCTTCACACATGGGTTGAAGAATGATTGAGAAGCAAGAAGTGGTTCAGGCGGCCCCAGGGCATGAAACAGTTGAATCCTGATGCCCATGAGGTGCTACACACCAGGGGTGCCAGCAGCAGCCTCGATGCCCACGGGGGTGTGAGAAGCAGGGCAGCTTGCACAGCCGACTGGCACTGGAGCCACGCTAATCCCTGGGGAAAGGCAGTGCTTGGGGGTGGCCTTGTGCTTGAATGTCAGCAGGATCCAAGTTTTAAGGTATCACCTTAAAAAAAGAGTGAAAATCAGGGGAGGAATCCTGATGAGGACCATGTTTGTCCTGGAAGTTGGAAAGCTTTTGTTGAGATGTCACAGGATCACAGGATGTTAGGGGTTGGGAGGGACCTCTGGAGATCATCAAGTCCAACCCCCTGCCAGAGCAGGAGCATAGATTCGAGCACAGGTCACACAGCAACACATCCAGATGGGTCTTGAAAGTCTCCAGAGAAGGAGACTCCAGAACCTCTCTGGGCAGCCTGTTCCAGTGCTCTGTGACCCTCACAGTGAAGAAGTTCCTCCTCATGTCATTATTTTTGCTCTTTCCCCCATCTCTCCACGTCATTCAGGGGATATAAATCTTTAAACCTGCATGGCCTCACCCAACATTACAAGAAAGCTACAGCAGTTACTCCCATTTAGGCCAATTGTTCCTCCTGAATCCAGACATTTTATCTCATTGTCTAGATGAAATCAGTTCCTTGGTGTGTGTCATCAAAGCATCCAACAATGCAAGCAGGAGATGCTTTGTTCTAAGAAGTAAATGCTGTGGCACATGCAAAACCAGCGGTGCCATGGGTGGGAAGAGAAAAAGCCAGGGGCAAAATGAAAGACAAATCCAAGCCAGACTTTCAGAATTCTGTCAGACAATTCCAAAGTTTTAGAAAGATTTAAACAGTAGTTAAAAAAAACAACAAACCCCACCCAACCCAACAGAAAAAAAAACCAAACACAACAAACAAACCACCACCACCACCACCAAAAAAACCACAAAGAAAAAAAACCCCAAACCAAGAAGAAGAAGGAAGCAAACAAACCTCAAAACTAAACAAAACAAAACTCACCTTTTTTGTTTTCGTTTTCTTCTAATGGACTCTTCTGTGTTTTGTGTTTACATGATAAAAATTCCACAGGCTCAGCCAGTGGGGAAAAAAATTAAAATGAAGCTCTGTGGACTGGGTTGGGCAAGCAGAGAAGCGATGAGACACTGCAGAAGTCACTGGCAGTGAGAGATGAATCTGTCCAGCAATGCCAGTGGTATCTATTCCATCTGGCTTGGGCTTTGCTTCACCCAAGAAGTCCTCCTTTTGAACAGGGAGATAGCAGTCATGATGACTCCACCAGAAAAAAGAAAGAGGTAGCCTCCCAGATTTGCTTATCTCAAAACACCCTTAACTGCCTTGGCAGCAGTAGCCAAAGGAGGGCTGTAAAAATGCTGTTTTCCTTGGTCTGGTCAAACTTGCAACTCAGCAGATGTGGTGAGGAGCTCCCAGAATAGCTCTTGGTTGCCTCACCAGCCTCGGCAGCAGCTTGAGAAGCTGCTTTTGTCTTCTGGGACAGCTCGGGAGAAGTTGGAAACGTTTGGACTTATTTTGAAAGCCCTCTGAAAAGATAAGAACGATCTCTTCCAAGGCTGGGTGAGCTGGAGGTCACAGCTAAGGCATTGCACAACACAACCAAGTTAAGTTCAGCACAACACTCGCATAGGAGTTGACCAACTGATCATTGCTGCTGCTGCTCCTGCCTAAATTCAGGTCAAAGCTAAGGCCCTTCCAGCTGGCACCTCACCAGGCCAAAAGCTCTCATCACTTGTCCTAAATACCAGTGGGGCAATGCCAGCCAGGCAGATGAAACATTCCTTCCCAGAGCACTGCTGGGGGAGCCTTCAGAAAAAGCAAGCAAAAAGCTTCATTTCCAAGGAGAAGCTGCAGGACAAGTGTGCTCTCACCCAGGGAAGGCCAACCCAACCTTCATGCTGGCCAAAGGTGATTTTTCTAGCTGGATCTTGTTGTATTTCAGTGCTGTCTCTAGTCAGGACAAAACCTAAATAGCTCTTGCTGTGTTAAACAAGGGATAGCCCCAAGCTCTCTTAGTACTGCATCGCTTCAGCACAACACTCTCCTGGGCTTTGCACAGAGGACATGGTAGTCATCCCCAGGGAGCCATGGGAAACCCCTCCCTGATGTGCAAAAAGGTCTTGAAAACATTATTTACTCTTGAAAAATTGCTCCAAGGCCCCAACCTCTGCATCTGTGGCTTCCCACCAGGGTGGGAGGTTTTTGTCAGTGCCTCGTGTTTTTGAGCACGCTCTCCTGTGCCTTGGCCAGAGCCCTTGGTTTAACTTCCTGCTGAGTCAGGCTGCTGGGTTTCTTATCCCAAATCCCAAATGGATGGTTTCAAGTACTCCAGGCATTTTTCCAAGACAGTTTGAAACCCAGCCAAGCCCATGGTGGTGGTGTTGTGGGGGGGGGTGTGTGTGTGCATGTAACTCTCCCTGACCAGTTTGCAGTAGGGCTGGTTGTCTCCCAGGATGGACAAGCCGAGCTACAGCTGCAGGATGCAGTCACTCCCCAAAATCAGACTCAATGTTCTGATTTTTAGCAGCAGTAAATCACAGGATGCCAGGCTGGAAAGGACCCCAAAGATCATCTGATCCAACCTTTCCAGGTGACAGTACAGTTTAAACGAGACAATGGCCCTGCACCCTGTCAAGCACAGTCATAGGGGAATCTACTACTTCCCTTGGAAGAGGATTCCAACGTCCAACTCTTCTCATGGGGGAACATTTTCTTCTGGAACCCAAGGGGAATCTCCCCATCAGTAACTTGTACCCATCACCCCTTGTCTTTCCTGTGGGACTCCTTGTTAAAAGGGCCTCTCCATCATCCTGGTAGCCACTTTTAATGTCCTGATCTGTGGTAGTCTCTTCTAAACTTTCTCAAGGCTGAACAAACCCAGCTCTCTCAGCCCTCCCTCAGATGATCCCATTGGGGGGTTATCTGACCACCGAAACCACACTGGCTTGGCTGAAGGGATGCAGCGCAGAGGACCACATAAACACACATTTGCAGACTCTACTGGATGCAAGATGAGGCTTCCCATTCCCCAGCCCCTAACCCCAGCCCAGCCGGTTTCACCTGCTGCTGCTTGGAGGCCCCCCTTTTCTAGGCCCAGCATTTACACGTTCGCCTAGGAGACAACAAAAGCAGAGCAAAGGCAAATGTGCAATGTAGAGATCCATTATGCTTTATTTACATGCTTCACCATCTCTTTTACAAACTAGATTACAATTTAAAATGGAATACACAAGGCAATATCTACTAACACCAAGTGGAGTTAAGCACTGCGTCTCTACTTCGTTTGGAAAGGGGCAGGTTTAGCTCCAAAAACAAACTTTCCCTCCAACCTCTGTGTAGTATAATCCTCCAGGGCAGTTATATCTCTCTCTGTTTTTTGTTTTTTTTTTTTTTTTTTTTCTTTTTATCTTTTAAATACAAAATCCTCAGGTAAGACTGCAACATGAGAGTGTCTGCTTTCAAATGAAAGTACAAGATAGCCCAAAAATGAAAAGTAGAAACTGCTCAGCTCTTCGGCCATGCACGATAAGGCTGTGGATTTAATATGTCTTCCAACTGACATGGCTTGAAACAAAAATAAAACAGATAAAACAGTTTTACAGATACTGTATACATTATTTCTTTTTTTTTTTTTTTTTCCCCCTAATCATGCAACTTTTTTTTTTTTAACCCCCCCTTTAAAAAAAAAAAAAAGTTCAACATGTGAAGCCAGATGTACAATCCACGGTGGTGGTGGTTTGGTTTTTCTCCCCCCTCCCCCCCCAAACCCATAGTAATAAAATCTATCTGGTCCCCCTTGGCATCTGTTGGCAATCCTGAAGGTGTGTGGTATGCTAGAAACACTGATAGGATGCTGATTGCCGAGCTCAGAGAAACACATCACCCAAAAGGTAGCTCTTTGAAGTGGTGGCACAGAAGCATCTCTCTGGAGTTAAGCAGTGGTCAACTCTCTGATTATCCACACGAGAAAATTTTGGTACAAAATCGGCTCAGTCAAATGATTTCGTCAATTTGCCCCCAACACCTATGACTATGAACTGTGTAAATGTCACCTTTTTAGACCTTTTGTTTAGACCAAGTGTTTTAAATCACTGGTCTGGACCTTTCTCTGGTTTCAGAAGGAAAACTTCTGGGCATATTCAGAAGACCAAATTGTCAAAGGTAGGCCTCTCAAAATTAGCCTTTGGAGTCTGTATTTTGACACCGAAATAAGTGGCCCTTGAAGTCAGCAAGATTTATTGAGCACTTCTGGAGAGAAGGGCATTTGCTGGGCACCTCAGCAGGTGTAGAAGGTGGTGACCTTCCCCTGGGCCTGGGGGGGATCTGCCATCTCTCCTTATTTCCAGAAGCGATGAGGGCAGAGCAGCTCATCCCCTACAACCACACTGCTGGTGCCTGACACCAGGCACTTCTGCTTGAAAATTCTGGCCCCAAAAATGAGCAACAGAAACCAAATCAAGAGGTTGGCCATGTCCACCTGTCTTGAGCAAGTGCTGGGATGCTCTCCAAAGCAGAGGCCCAAGGTGCCCCATCCATGCCCAT
Source organism: Picus viridis (assembly GCA_033816785.1). Classification (NCBI taxonomy): domain Eukaryota; kingdom Metazoa; phylum Chordata; class Aves; order Piciformes; family Picidae; genus Picus; species Picus viridis. The sequence continues at coordinate 12,162,203 of CM066579.1, forward strand.
GGAAATGCTCTCCTGGATATTGCTGGCAGGCCAGTGAAGCCTTCCAGCAGCTAATGCTTTGATTTTCGTTAAAGCTTCTCTGCTGTTGGCTGTCCCTAAATCAAGTGGGTTTCCTCCATTTTCTGAACAGAGCGGGCCATGATTTTCTCTCTCATTTCTGCCAGCAGGAGCTAGCTCTGTCTAGGGGGCTAGGCTGCTGTAGCAGAGCAGGAGCTGCCCCCGCTCGGCTGAAGCTAATGGGCCTTCCCTTGCCTTTAGACAAGAACCACATCCACACTGAGAGAAAAAATGATGGATTTCGGTTGCCTCGGCCGTAGCATCGCGTTAGGCCTCACTGGTGCTGTCAGTGACCTGTTTGGTGGTCTTTGGGCAGGCACTCCAGCTCTCACCAGTGTTTCACCTGTGCAGGAGCCAAATGCTGCATTCTAGTATGGTGACCACCAAGTGAGCTCTGCTGGTGGCCAGACCTGCAGGGATGGGAGACAAGCCCAGCTGCAGGGCTGCGGCCCTGAAGGAGCCTCAGGGAAAAGAGCTTTGGCGGGAAGTCCTTCGGCATACGCTCCCGTTTCAGGGTGCACCAGGAAGCTGAGAGCTACTGTTACACACTCAGAGGAGGTTGATAAAGCTCTTGACCAGTTTCGGAGTTGGACTCAGCAAAGTGACCTCTAGCCTAGGTGACCACAGTGCCACACACCAGCACCCTGGGTAGCTGGCTACCAACAGAGACAGGCAACAAACATCAGCTAACTCCAATGATGTAAGCAATGAGCCCCCACACTGCCGAACAGACCACCTGGCTGTGAGAAGAGAAGAGAAGAGAAGAGAAGGTTTCTTGAAAGGCAAATGATTAAACCCTTGGCTACTTGGAAGAGCCAAGGTGCTCTAGGGCTACACTAACCACAACTGCACAGAGTCATAACTGCAGGGAGAAACCGAGAAGGACTTTGTTACAAGAGAACAGTGTGGGGGAAACAGGACAGAACAAAACTGCCATCACACCAGGAGCTGCAGTTTCACCAGTATCACCTCAGGGACCTGGAAAGTGAGGAGCAAGGAAGGGCCCACGAATGCTTGTGTGTGTGTCTGTGTGTGCATGACTGTGCCTGTGCGGAGGCGGTGGCGAGAGGGAGTCACTCCACATTGCATGGGACGTGGGGCAGTGGGAACTCATGCACTGAGACCTTGGGGTTTAAAATGCTAGTTTTGTTGGGGTTTTTGTTGTGGGTTTTGTTTGTTTTTTTTCTAACATCCATGCATAATGATCCATTTCTGTACATACCAAAATATATTTATATATTTATAATGCATAATGCTTTTATGCAGAGATCAACAACAAAAAAAGAAGAACCCAAACCAAACTTCACCTATCGCTTTGGAGAACTCTGTACACCCTGTCCTCTTCACAACCTCTTCACCACCAGTTCCTTATGTACCATTGGTGTCTTCCCCTCTGTTTTGTTTGTTTTTTTTTGGGTTATCCCACCCTCTTCCCCAGAGACTAAGGAAAAGTAATCAAACTTTCCAGATTATAGAGAGGATCTATACAGCACCATACCTTTTATTCATTATTATTATCATTATTATTATTATTATTGTTCATTTTACAAAAGAAGAAGAAGGAAAAAAATAATCTTGGAAGCAAAATATATAAAACTGCCTTGTCGCTCAGCGTCATTTGTCCTCTTACAACCTATGCTCCTAGGAAAAGCCAGTTGGATGATACTGTCACCTTGCCATTCCCTCTCCTGCTGCTTCTGCCACAACAGATTATACATAGTGAGAAGGAAAAAAATAAATCAAGGCTATGTCCAAAACAACAACAACAACAACAAAAGGATCACTGATGCAGTATCACACCCTGCAACGACCTGTGCCTCAGCACCCGGCCTTGCCACTGCGAGTCACCTGCCAATGGCCTGCCTCTACACACAGCTTTTCTGCCAAGTGGCATATTTCCCTTATTTTACACTTTTTCAAACACATCTTTACAGGTGGCTATGCTCAACTTGTCTGGCACCTCAGCTTCTAACTCCTCAGCCTGGGTGCACGTGCAGGCAGCGGCACCCGCGGTCAGGCCGTCCTCACCAGCCCAAGAGGCCTTGGCTTCTTTTGCAACCAACCCTGGTTTGACACTCATGGAAAGCAGGGGTGTACCATTCAATTTAAGGAAAGGACTTCTAAAGAAAGAAGCGAACCAACCCAACAAACAAAGAGACCACACACATCACCTCTCTCTGGAGTTCAGTCAGTCAGTCGGCCATGGAATCAGAAAACCCTGATGTCTGAGCAGTGTTGGGTTATGATCCTTTCAGAAAACCCTGATGTCTGAGCAGTGCTGGTTATGATCCTTTCAGAAAACCCTGATGCCTGAGCAGCGTTGGGTTATGATCATTTCCTTACACATGCACAGTACTTCAGATTTCCCAGGGAGAGAAAGCAATACAAAAGAAAAGAAAAGAAAAAACTCTAAGGAAATCAAACTGGAGGTTATTAAGAGGGGAGGGTGGGCAGACAGGGGGAAAAAACCTCCAAAAAGAAAAGCCAACTTAAAACATCCTATAAACCATTAACATATTGAAACACCACATACTTATTGACAAGTAACTGCTGTAAAGGCTACACAGTGCGTTCTCAACAGGATGGTGCTGAACATTGTCTCCACAGCAGGTGCTTGACCATCCCAGAAATGATTTTGCATACTTAAGAATTAGTTCAATTCCCAACAATTAAAAAAAAAAAAAAAAACAAAAACCAAACAACAGGAAAAAAAGAAAAAAAAAAAAGAAAAAAAGGAAGAAGAAAGAAACCAAAAAGGAGAATCTTCACTCCAGTAAGAGGCCTATTAACAGTCTGCTTCATTAGGAAAATAATGCAGGGTTCACGAAGGTCGTAAGCTGTAAACAGTATCACTGTCCACTTGCTGACAGCAGATTTGGCAAAGGGTTCTCTCTCTCTCTCTTCTCTCTTTGTGTCAGTTTGAGGGCCTGAAGAGGAGGAAGAAGAAAAACCAGTGAAACTGCTGCATGTAGTAAAAAAAAAATATTAACACCCCCCTCACCTCCCCCCAAAAGGCAACCAAGCAAACCTCCAAACCCAACTGACAAGCAATTTTGTTTGCCCTCAGAAACGTCCAACTTAGAGTGAGCAGTAAGGTGCACCATGGCCCTGCCTGAAAATGCTTCTTCTTTCCAAGGACTGAGTGTGTTTCTTTGCTGTCTTAGCTGCTCCCAAGCAGGAAATAAAGAACCTTCTCTCCACAGAAAAGCAACGGCCAGGCCTGATTTACAGAACCCCAGTGCATGGTCTGCTTGTTGCTCGTATTTCCAGGTGAAGCACCAAAGTGCCCTTCAGCTTTTCTCCATTTCTCATCATCAGCCTTTCTCAGCACCACCAAAAGGCTGAACAAACCATCTGGCAGTGTTTGCCATCAACCACCACCCTGGAAGGACAGCTGAAGGAGGCTGCTCAAGAGAAGCAGCATGGAGCCAAGAATTTTGGTTTGGCTTTCAGAGCTCTCCATATTTCTGCTCATACCACACACTGTCCACAAACAGGGTCCACCAAGCTTTGAAAATGGAATTTGGGTCCAGCTTGTTCTGTAGCCATGAAACTTGTCTGCAAAGGGAAAGACACTAGAAAGACACTGGATGGAGCATGGAGATAACTATTAAGGGACGCAGTAAGTAGGTAAACCACTTAAACCAGAGGAGCAGTTCAGCAAGCACATTTGAACATTCCCATGGAATCTCTCACACCTTCAGAAAGTCCAGCTGGTAGCCACCTGTGGTGCTGGGCATGCAACTCCTGGCTCTGAAATGGCTTCTGAAACCAGGGCTTGGTCCCCCCACCACACTTGCAGCTTGTTGAGGATTTTCTCTGAGCTGAAGGAGGGCCTTTGGAGGTCCCTTCCAAACCAGACTATTCTATGGTTCTACAACTGCTGATTTTTATTTTTTTAATGTAGTGCCAAGAAGAAAGGGACACTTGCTGAGCCCCAGAAGCCATTTGAGTTAACTGTAGTAATGTTTTCTCTCTCCAAAGACCCTCGGTATCAAGGCATCCTCATGAAAACTGGTGGGTTTAGGGGGACCGCTGGATTAATGCAAGCCAAAGGAGATCACTCAAAGGCTGTCACGAGATGACTCTCCATCACTATCCCTCTCTCCTTTCTAAGGTGCCAGGCAGTGATCCTATGATAACATTTTATTAAAATGACCTATTCTGATAATGCTCAATGATTGATGGGAATTTAATCATTTTGTCTCCTGGTTATTAGAGCAATGGCGTGACAGCTGCTCCCTGCGCCATTAGGGAAGAACTTCATTCAGCACAGCTTAGGGAGCAGACAGATTGCATGTTTCACCCAAACAAAATTTGGCTTTAGCCTCAATTATGTGGAGGGGTTTGGGGGTAGACTGTGTGGTGAATAAAGGGATTTCCTACTGGATCAACATATTGATTTCTTCGCTTTCAAAGGGCAAATTACCACTAGCCGTTCGTTACTGTGCCTGCCTGGCAACGACTGCGTTTGCTGCAGCCTGATGGCCCTAAGAAGGTCAGCAGAAGATACCCAGGGACAGGGCTGGTAGCCCCCAGTAAAACCTGTCCGATGGCTTGCATGCATCTCAAACTTTCCTCTGCTTCTCCTTAAAGCCTTGACATGAGGGAGGGCTGGAAAGGGTGACTTCCCAAAGCACCACCTGCGGCTGGGGTCCCACATCGAGGCCGCCTGGGCTCTTGTGCAGCTGCCACTTGCACTGAGCAGGGGCTTAACTTTGGCAAATAAGTACAGAAACTCTCCATGAATGTAACATTTACATTAAAAGTGCATGCAAAATATTACACTGTGAAGCCAAGGGGCAAGATAAAAGAGTGGAGGGTAGGTGACAATGAGCATCACCTGTGGAAGTGGCACTGCCTGGTATTTTCCTCCGGAGGACACCCGTCCTTCAGACAGTGCCAATATTTAGGAGACAGACACACAGCTGAGGTGAAATTTGCTCACAGCAGACCTAAACCCTGCTCCACTTTCACAGCTCTGTTTACATGGATTTTGCAAATAGATTAAAAAATGAAACAAAGTAGACCAAGGTCTTAACCTTCAAATGATCCCACTGAAGTCCTTAAGACCCACATTTCTCCCTTTCTGTCTTGCCACAGAAAGCCTCAGAGTTATCCCCGAGTTAGCAGCCTGCTGCTTCACAGCAATGCAAACTACCTCAGGCAGGGAAGCAAGAACTCCAGTTTTATCTCCATTGATCAGTGATCCTCAGCCACAACTCCCGTGTTCCTTTCTTCCTGCCCTCAAACACCTCCAGCTGCATCCTGGAGATGAGGTGCCCTTTTCTCTCTGCCCTCCCATCCTCTACCTTGCTATTGACCAGTTACAGGTGCTGCTCTTGCTTCACTCTGTAGCCAAGCTGTTGGTTGCAATTTCCCTCCAGCAACATTTCCTCACCTCTGTCTCATATCATTCCACCACCTAACTGGAAGGCTGTCTCCCCAGCCCCACACCAGCTGTCAGAGCAGCTCTGAAGGATCATGTGCTTCCTGTTGCTTTCTCCCTTTGATTCCCAATAGTGCCAGTTATGGAGCATGGGAAAGTTCTTCAGAAGAGAAAGGTGATGCAGGGATGCTCCCCTGAGGCACAGGTAACATGGTGGTGAGTTTACCAGTAAGTAAACATAACAATCACCACATGCAGTTTTCTTTTTAAAAGAGAAGTTATGTGCTCCTTTATGGCATGAGAAACCACACCACCAGCACACAGCTCCTCTGTAAGGAAGCCTACCAAGGACCTCTTGATTTGGCTGGAAGGCTTCTGGAGTGGATTACATCTCGCAGAGTCTCACCAGGCAGAGGTCTGTAAAACAAGTGTTTTCCCTGGGTACCGCTCTCCAACTACTCCCCAGGGAGAGGAAATCCCTGTAACTAACTTGTACTGTCCAGAGACTTGGGAAGGAAACATTTTCAAGGAGACTTGCATCCCTTGGTGACAGATGTGTGCCCCTTCTGGTCTCTCTGTCCCTTGCTTTGTCATCACCACCACAGCTGCTGGTAAATTTTATCCTTGTTTTTTTTTGTTCAGTGGCCTGAGGAGCAGAGTGGAAATCCCACCAGGTATGGGTGACACTGCCAGCAGTTGAGAGGTGTCAGCCTGGGTGTTCAACACAGCACCTTTTAGGCAGGATGTTGCTGGTTTAGAGGAAGAAAGCCCAAAATGCTTGCAACATACATCTTCAGCTAGGAGTAAAATACATTGCCTGGAATAATGATGCTCTCTTTAGGCACTAGGGAGAATGGGGAAGGAGACCTCTGCTGCAGATCAGAGAAGGAAGCATAACTACTGCACCTTTGCATGACTATTGAAGGCCTTTGCTGGTACTTCTGAATCTGAAAAATAAGAGCCACTTGTTAAAGGTATCTGCATGGCTGGAAAGATCCTGAGTTATGGCTTTACAGCGCTATGGAAACGTGCTACGTTCTCTCTAGTCTGAATGTCTTCATAGAGAGTTTCTTTTTCTCTGCCAGGTACCAAGCCTAATTTAAAAACATCCTCCTTGCTAAGGAGTCTTCTCATTTTCCTCTGCAGCAAGTTGAAAATAACTGGGCACACAAAAGGATTTGCACCATGTTGACATAAGGCAGAACATCCTCTGCCATGACTCACAAGTGGCAGAGAAAGCAAAAGAGGGAAGGTCCTTCCTCACACCCAGGTATTGACTGCATTTGTATGAAATGAACTACCTGTGAAAGCCAAGAGAAGCAGGCAGTACAAGTGCAGTGGGCAAGGTATTCAGCTGAGCTGTGAAGTGGATAAATGCAAGCCATGCCCCATGGCATCACCTGGGAAAGTGCCTTTTTGCCTGGAGTCATTGCAGGCAACCGTGGCTATGCAGCAGCCTCCCTTAGCAGGGCTGCATCCCTGTCCCACTGCTGCTCAGCAGATGCCTGCTCCACCAGGCTCCAGCAACTGCCACCCCCTGTGGTAATCTGAGTGGAAAAGCTGATTAAACAGCCCCCACAGGCAGCTTCTCACCACCCAGCCACAGGTGTGGGGTCAGTGTCCCCACACACTCTCTGGGGCTGGGTCAGGGCACTGATGGGAGCACCCTGCTGAAGACTCTCTGGTGGGGTGCCACCGCACAAGTGTCCTTCATCATCCACCCTGCCCGGGCCAGGAGAGGCAGGCTGGCCGTTTCCATGTGGTGCTGCTCAGATCCGAGCGCTCCTGCTGCCGGCGCTGACGCTGCTGCTTGGCTGCCAGCAGCACAGGGCTGAAACCACTCTGGCTGCCAGAGCCTCACCTCGGCTGAGTGCTGGATTGCTCTGAGAAGAGATCTCAGCCTTATCTCAGCTGCATGACGCTCTGTTTCTAAAATGATCTCCTATTACGCGCTCCTTCAAGAAAATACGTTCGTAGGGAGGGTATTCGAAAGTCTGGCTCGAAAGAGGGGGTGGGGAAAAAAAGGGAAAAGAAAAACCACCTGTAAGCATCCCAGCGAGCATGTCTGGGGACCAGCACTGATCTGCAGCTCTAAACAATCATTACAGCTCATTCACATGAAAAAGACCATTTGTGAAGACTCATTCTGTAATAAAACCTTTTGTGCTGCTGATCCAGGGAGGAAAGCACTGGGGAGACCAGTTGATGCAGGCTGTTCTAAAAATATCAGTTTGTGCTGTCATCTGGTGAGAGTATGTCATCCTGTAATCTTGGCATCTGCAGGGACAGCAAGTTTCTGCCTAATTATTGCTGCTGAATCACATGACAAAGCATGAGGTACTAAAAACCAGATCTATATAAAACACCCAACAGGAGAACACCCAAGCCGCAGGATCACACCGCTGGCCGGGCTTCAGCTTGCTCTACACTCACAACACGAGCCTGCCAAGGCAATCCTGGGGTTTACAGATCTTTTTCCTGGGTTAATAAACCCCCAAACATAAACTCAGATTAAAAAAAAAAAAAAAAAAAAAAAGAAAGAAAAGAAACAAACCCAAAACAACCCCACAACAAACCAGCAAAATCACAAAGCCCTGCTCCCAGAAGGAGTGATTCATTGTTTGTGCGTTACCTCCTGCTGCCTCCACGCACCAAAAGACACAGCAGCTCTGCAAGCACAGGACTGGCTCCTGTGTGCAAGGGGCCTGGAGGGGCACTGAGGCCAGTGGGATCTCATCAGGAGCAGCCCTAGCTGCGTTTGCCCAGCTGTCCCCTCCCCAGCAGCTACAAGCACCGAGTTTGCTCCCGTGCCCCTGGTGTATGCCAGAGTAACAATGAGCCTGGTCAGGGCAGGTCCTCCTTGGAAGACTGTTTCTGGTAAAATACATTTTCTATGTAGATATTTTTGTTCAAAGACTAAACTTGGTGTGTGTGATATTTAGTTAGTCACAAAACCATCTTTCAAAACTTGGGCTGGCTGAAACAACACTCAAATGTTAGCTCACCACTAACCTGTCAGAATGGAGCAGAAGAATTTGCTGCTCCTCAATTTCCTTTACATTCTTTACAGGCAGCCAGCTCCACCTTGGCTCCCTGTAAGAAACCTGCTAACCCTACCCCGAAGATCTCACTCTTGAAGAGAGGAGGAAGCATGGCTATGGTCCTGAGGCAGTCAAGGGTCCTCAGGCAAAGAGGTCCACTGATTTTGCTTTCCACATTTCAGCCTTAATGATCAGAAAACAAGGTTTCTGGCAAAGAATAAAAATCATCTTCCTTGTGGCATATTGTCCAGAGGTCCCTGATCTGAAACTCCATCCAAATGGAGATCTTTTCACTAACTACTTCAGCTTTTAAGATGGTGTTGTAGCATATAACGAGTCATCCTGGGAACTGTGCATGAGTCTTTGGTATGAATTTCACCCAGGAACAGGCTGAACACCAAGTAACAAATAGGCAACTTGGCCAAACTGATACGGGCTAAGGAAATACCACCAGGCTTTCATGATGCTTTTATCAGAGATGTTAATCACTACACTGGGTGAACATAAAAGTGGCATTGCTGCTAGTAGCTTGTGCACTCCACTGCTGCAGTAAGACAATGTGGGACCTGTATGGTGCTAAGGCAAAATGAGTGACTTCAATTGATCTATGAAGTATTTCACTTGCCCTTTTTGAAGAAGTCAACATGAGTCCAGCACAACTCCTCTACAGAGGCTGCTAAACATCACACTGAAACCTCTCTCAGAAGATATGAGCAGGTGAATTTTTCAGATGGTGAAACCAGCTCAAGAAGTTCCTGCCTTGCTTGTGCTGAGCTCTCCTCCACCCCTGTCCAAGCCCTGCCAGCACCCCGGCCTGTGCAGCACCACTGTGAAGCGGATCACTGAAACAACAACTTGGACAGCTTTTGATGCCTGAAGAAATGTTTGCCAAACTGGTAGCTGATCACCAGCTCCCTCACCTTCCCAAACAGTTTGCCCTGCCAATCTGTTTGGGACTACTCTTTGGTGAATTCTAAATCCCTTGGGACTCACCAGCTGATAAGGACCACAGAACAAAGTGCAGAGTTGTGGGAAGCCCAGGCTGAGAGAAGACCTACCAATTTCAAAATGAAAGGTATTCTAGAGACAGACAAGGGAATAGTGATGTCTTTATTTATTGATAAATAAGATGAAAAACCAAGGGGATGATTATCTGAGTGGGTGGAGAGCATATCCAGTGCTCTTGGGAAGCAGGCAGAGATAGAGGAACAGAGGCTCGAGCCAGCTTAAGAGGGGAAAATTACAGCTGAGTGAATAAAGCATGAGAAAAGTATATTGATTTTCTCTTCCTACTTGTAAGGCAAAAAAAGGGGAAACAAACCAAATTTCGTTTATATGCCTCAATGAGCGCCCTCTGAAAGCCTGGGCACGGCCAGCCCCATGGGCACAAGGCCAGCATGGTGGGACCAGGCTCACTGCAGCAACCATGCACAGCAAATGTGAGCACAGCCACTAAACTCAAGGTGTTGGCATCTCCTGCACATGTTTTTTACTTCCCCTATGAAGAAACTGTAGTTGACTTTCTTCCAAAGTAAACCCCTCTCTATAGCTAGAGTATGTATAAAATAAATACCTCTGTATTTAGCTTCTTTCTTTTCTTCCCCAAAACTGACTCCAACGTTTCTCTTCTGTTTCATAAGCAAACACAGCACTCACGATTCCCAGGTATGCCAACAATCCATTGTACCTGCTTCTGCCTGCCTACCAAACACATCTGGCCACCCTTTTGAAGCAGATGTAGCATGAGCGAGCTCCAGGCGGCTCTGCTGAAAGCACTCCCCAGTCCTCAAGCCTATAAAGATTCATTCCTGGGATCATGAACACTGCTGAGAGAAGATCTCATTCAAGGGTCCCTATTGCTACAGCGAAGCGGAGAAGTAACTGAGAAAGCAATTCAGGATGATTGCATCTGATGTCACACGAGGTGATCCCATCGAAACAGGAGATGCTCTCAGGGAGGCAAACTCTCAAACAGAGCTGCTTAACAGCTGAGGAAGGGTGCATGATGAACCAGCTCAGCAGAAATCATCTGCACTTGCACCTGATACCGGAGGCACCCCGCAGCAGCCGGTCCACTTGTCAGAGAGAGAGAGAAAGAGGCTTCCACAGATGACTGGACAGTAATCTGCTGAGGAGAGCTGTCTCGTTAATAAATCTCTGCTCTGCAATGAGGCTCTGCTCACACAGATGTGTCAGTTCCTTTACTTGGAGGGCGCAGCCTGAAAGAGATCACGGCAGCTGCGCTTGCTTTCAATGGCACAGGCTGGGGGGAAGAGACAGTGGCAGGCAGTGGTGAGGAAGTGGTGCGCTGGGGTGTACCTCCTCCATGCAAGTCACCCTGTGGGCAGCTTCTTACCTACACTCAGCAAAAGAAGCTACCGAAGTGGGAAGCTGCTCTGTTTGTCAAGCCAAGCTGTCAAGAACACCTATTTTTTTAGGCCCCATTGTACTGTTGGACACTTCACAGTGATGAAGGAACCTACAGCTTTTCTTTTTTACCTCATGGAAAAAGGGGTTCTAAATCCAAAGAGCTCATGCACCTGCAGCAAGTATGACCTCCTGCAAGTTTTTGCTTCCTGGTTCATGAGTCAATTCCTCTTTTTCCTCTTTCCTAAATTGTCCAGCACTAGAACTGAAGAAAACCAACTGTGGCCCTGGCCTTGCTAAGCTGCTGTCTCGTGCACCATCAGCAGGACATGGTGTCCTCTACAGCCCACCTCTGTAGCCCATCTCCTGGTTGTGCACTGCAATGCTGTCCCTTTGAGGGAGAAGACATCAAAGAACCAGAGGAAACCCTCCTACCAACAGCAAAAGGACTGTGCAAACCCCAACTGCTCCACCAGAGCAAGGAAGCCGGAGGGAGGACTCCTGGGCGCTCCTGTTCTCCCTCATAGGCAGCTGATCACAGCACACATCTCCTCTGCTACTCCATACACAGAGGAAGGCATTCAGTAGGTTTGCCACTGGTGCTCACCTACCACAAGGCTCCCCCCTTGAACATCTAACTGTGAAACAGAGACGGAAAACTCAATTAAAGATGAAAGGAGCAAATTATGCACCGTAAAGTCAAACGACGCCAACTCCTCCTTTCCATCCTTCCTCTAGAAAATAAGAAAGTTGGAAGTTAAGCTACAAACTGAATGAATTCTTTGTTTAACTCACCCCTGGGATACCTACACACTATTCTTTAGTTTATAGAACACTTTCAATAATTTATAGCTAACCTTTTCTCCTAATATATTTTGAAATCTGCTCCCTTCCACTGATAAATAAACAAAGAAGAAAGGGCAACTTTGTGTGGCAGCTACTCCATGAGTCACAGTGAGTATGGGCATGTGAGCAGGCAGAGGTATGGGCAGGAGCCTGCACAATCACAAAAGGATGACAGAAACAATGTCTACAAGTTCAGATACCCCTAGCTGTGGAAAATAAGCAATGGGGAAAAAAACCCACACAAATATAGAAGAAAAATAATGATCTGAAGAGGCTAACATCTGAGAAGCACCTATGTCACAACCCAAACCTTACAGACATTCTCTTGATGGAGTGCAAAAGGAAATGATACCTACCCCAGTCCTGGGAGGGGGACACACCAATAATTTGTGCATATTTAAAATGCTAAACCCAGGACATTCCAGGGACCAGGCTCACCCTTGTCATTTCAATCCATAATTCCCCCACTTGCTACTTTTGGCCAAGACCTACAGTTTTTAAAAAGCCCAAACAGCTTTGCCAGGGTTGCTGCACCACAGCAGCAGCACAACTCTAGCTCAGAATCATAGAATGGTCTGGGTTGGAAGGGACCTCCAAAGGCCGTTTAGTCCAACTCCCTCTGCAGCAAGCAGGGGCATCCTCAACTAGATTCAGTCCTGATCTGTTCCATGCAACCTGATCTCGGAAAGATGCTCATCCTCCTCCTCCCCTGCAGTGACACTGCTCCACTGAATGCAAAGCCCCTTGCCCCACTCCCCACGTAACACAGCTTGGCTACACCAGGCATGGGCTGCAGAGAAGAATCCATCTGTTGCAACTTCAAAGACGACAAGTTGGAGCTCTGTGATTCCTAAAACCCACAAATATTCCACCTTGGGTTGCCTGATCTGTCATTAACATTTCTCATGCCTAAATTAAGAAGGATGCAAAGCATCAGATGTGTGCTGACAGCGTTGCAGCTGAACAGCTTTTATAGCCCAGCCTCATCTCCCTCCACACCTCCAAATGTTTCTTGGTTGTGCCTGTTGCATACCAACACACAGCAAAGCAAATGAGTATTAGCAGTGTGCACTGAATGTAAAGGGTCTGGTGCAAGTTCCAAAGAAACAAACCTAAAGCACCAATCATTTTACCACATCTATGGGGCACTGACCTGTTTGCCCATTTTCCCCTGTTCTCAAAGGTCCTTCAGCCTGGTACCCAACTCTGTGATGAAGCCTGTTTAGCACCAGTGAAGTTCCCCACATTCAGACTGACAACGTTCTGAGCTGAGATGAGGGAATCAAAGTTAAAATCCAGCCCATCTGCATCCATGAGTTCACTGCGGATAATGGACTCCATGTCACACTCCAGGCTCCCATTGAAAATATCCAGGTCCAAGTCACTTGGGAATTTCTCGTGTCCCATGACCGGGAGGTTGACGCCAGAGGAGTACAAAGAGGAGCCTGAGAGCGGGTCAGAAAGCGTTTGCATAGACTGACTGACAGCTGACTGCTGATGTTTGGTGGATCCCAAGCTGCTGGAGTCACTCAAGCCTATGTTACTGATGGAACTGGACAAGGCACGGCTGCCACTAAGAGAGGAGTTGTGGGACTGGTGCTGGTGATGGGGCAGGCTCTGACTGATCAGACCCCCTGGCCGGACTGGGCGGCGAAGGACATCATGGGGTCGCTGCGGAGCATTATATTCCTGCGGGAATTCTGGGCGGACACAGCCGTGCTGGCCTGTGACATGAGCGGGTCAGACTGCGTCATCATGACGTCGCTGTGACTGAGTGCATCGGAGGCGAGGAGATCCTGCAGCGTCTGGTTGTTGTAATGAGAGATGGAAGAGAAGGTGGCCTGCTTGTTCTCCTGGATGGTCTGCATGGGAGACTGCCGGAGGGAGTTCAGCGACGAGGGCCCAAACACTGCATTGTTGAAGCTACTCGACGGGGAGCCCAGCCCTGAGCCTTTGGAGCCGTAAGGAAAACTGGAGCTTCTCTGCATCATCCCTCCAGTGGGCGACTGCTGGGAGGGAGGGAGTGTTATATTGTCCAAGAGATCATCCATGAGGTTATCTGTCAGTCCATCGTTCAGATTCATTGTCCCAGCCATATCAGTCAACCTAGGCAACTCCACAGTACACGGTTTGTTTACCGAGGGGGACAAACTGGATGGACTGCTGTAGAGCATGGGAGAGAGCGGAGCATCATCGTCTTGAACGTCATCGAGCTCAGTGCTGGCCAGAATGGGAGACAGGCGGCCGCTGATGGTGCTGGCGTTGGAGTTCGTCCGGGAGCGGAAGTCTGTCCACGCATCCAGCTCGTCGCTGCTGCGGGAGGTAGGACTCCCTGGCCACTTGGAGAGCTGGGAGGGGCTGTCCTCGTTCGTCTCCTGGGCAGTCTGCAGGGCTGCCTTTTCTTAGCCGCCCGCCCTCTGCTCTTGGTGTACTTGTTGCTGTTGTCCATGGACACCGCACGCCTCCGGGGCGCCTTGCCGCCTTTCCCCCGTCCGGATTGATCATCCACCAAGAGCTCTTCCCAGTGCCTTCGTTCTGCACCCTGACGAATCGGCTGTGGAGGGACAAGTTGTGCCGGATGGAATTCTGCAGGAAAGGAAGCAGAGCATAAGGTAAAGACCAGCACCTCCCTTCTCCTACCCAACCCTCAACCATCGCACATGAAAACAGCAATACGACCGCCAGCACTGGGCCCTCCTGCACATCACCACGGGCTTCTCAGGTGGTGGAAATGGGAGGGCTGGAGTGTGGCTGCAGTAAAACAAGGCCCACGCTCGCACTGGTTGTGCATTCTTGGTACCCAGCTCTGCATCCCCCAAAGCTGCACCCTCAGGAAAGGAGCCTGACAGCTCCACTCCTGCTAGCAAGCAGCTTGATGTTTCTCTCTTACTTCTGACTCAGGACAAACCCACTACACTATCAGCAATCTTGCAATCAGTTCCTTGGAATAAAAACTGCCAAGGCACTGCAAAAATCTGCCTGGAGGGGTAGTCACACTCAGAGCAACATCTGCAAATGTATTTTTAATTCTTCACGGACATGTGTGTTGTGTGTTTGTTAGAGCAGCTCTTGAGAAAACGGCAAGTGCTGTGGCTTCTCTCCCACAGGCACCGTGCATGACTAAGCTGTACTTTCTTGATTAGAGGCACCAGAATGATGCCCATATTGCAGTAACTGGCCAGCTGTCCCCTCACTGTAGTACCCTTACAGTCTTCAAAACACGGTGTGAGGAAGTACACGACCAAGTCCCCGTCCCTGTAAGCTGCTATGGACGGAGTTGTGTAAAGCTGCTGCTCACAGTCCCGTACCCGGTGCTGTTCAGGATGCTGCAAGACACAGCACTTCCTCTGTGCACTGTCTGCTCCTGCTTTCCCCTGCCCCTGCACCAGTCAGCAGCATCTAGTGTCCAAAACCCACACTGTGTCAAATTGGTGAGAATCACCTCAGAATGTGAAAGGCCAAGCGAAGCAGCCCACAGCACCCCTCGTGAGAGGCCTACCGATTTAAACCAGATGAAAATCCCACTCCACACATCCTGCTGATCTTGGGCTTAAAATACTGCTCAAAAAAAGGAGGAAGTAAGTAGTATTTGCTAGTGAGAATGCTTCCACCTTTGGTTGGTTGGGTTTGGTGGTTTTTTTGGTGGAGCTATCCCACATTCCTTTAGCAGAGTAGCTGTGTTACTCCTCTGGGTTAAAGATGGTCAGGTTAAAAGAGCTGCAGGAGTTCTTTCCTCTTAGATTTTAGCAATTACCAGCTTGTATCCATGAAGAGGATCAAATCATATTTATTCTACCAGCATGCTTTAGAAAACACAAAGTCAACAGGACCATAGCATAATCAAACCATCCAGGATAAGTGTCCTTCATTTACAAAGCACTGAAGAAATTCCAGATTTAAATGGGGGGGAAAAAAAGAACCAGTCAACAAATCATTCACAAGCATCTCGACACTCACATCCTTAGGAGAAATGGATGTTTGACATAAGTGAACTGGAGACACATCTGATGTAGGAAAAAATACAACCCAGCTTTTTAAACCCAATTTCCCAGTACCAAAAAAATGCCTTCCCCCCCCTTGTGAAGTGTTGTTGGTTTTGTCAGACAGCGAAATGGAGAACACGGCTGAAGTTGTCACAGGCAGACAGCAGATGCAGTTGTGATTATCACTTAATGAGAAGAGAAATCACATGGACCAGAGTTCAAAACAGCAACTGTTGTGTTTGAAACAATTTGCACAAAACAGCAGACCAGACCCAAAGGCAGCATGGCCAGCAGATGAAGAGAGGTGATTCTACCACTCTGCTCTGAGACCTCACCTGCAGTGCTGTGTCCAGCTCTGGAGCCCTCAACACAGGAAGGACATTTATCTGATAGAGAGGGTACAGAAGAAGGCCATGAAAATGATCACTGGGCTGGAGCAGCTCTGCTATGAGGACAGGCTGAGGGAGCTGGGGGACTTCAGCCTGGAGAAGAGAGGCAAACCTAATAGCAGCCTGCCAGTACCTGAAGGGGGCAGAGGGACTGTTTGCAAAGGCCTGCAGTGATAGGATGAGGGACAATGGTGTGAAATCAGAACAGACTTAGATTGGATGTTAGGAACAAGTTCTATACCATGAGGGTGGTGGAACACTGCAACAGGTTGCCAAGGGAGATGGTTGATGCCCCATACCTGGAGATACTCAAGGTGAGGCTGGAGAAGGCTCTGAGCAACCTGATCTAGTGAAGGATGTCCCTGCTCACTGTGAGGGGGTTGGACTGGATGACCTTCGGAGGCCCCTTCCAACCCAAACCATTCTGTGACTGAGAGTGTGGGTGAGTGCCTGTGCTACACCCCTGTCCATTTCTAAGGGACTACATGCCATGGCAATACGGTGGATTGAGTTGCAGCACAATAGCTCTTCAGCCTAAGGAAGGGAAGAGCTTTTTGTTACTTAACTGATAACATTTTAACAATATTTTGAGTCTGGCAACAGTCTGTTTTTAACTTCTAATAACTAGGCACTACTGCTTACATCCCCAGCTTTCTCCCAGCTGTCTGAGGAACTGCTGCACTCTGGAAAACAACCTTTGTTGCTATTCCAGCTCACACTGCATAAGCGCAGGCAGCTCCCACGTCCATCCCCTGTGACTTTCACGGACAACTACCGGTATGGGGGTCCCTCCTCACACACAGCTGACAGCAGGCTGAAGACAACCAGAGTCAGACCACCACACCAAGCTAGGCTACAAGAGCCATAAAACCCATGCTGTTCCCCACCTCAAAAGGCTAGGTCTAAGAACACATAGCAGCGTGACTCTTGCTTATGAAAACCTTAGAAAACACAGAAAAGAAACACGCTGGGTGGCATATGCAGCATGCCACATAGCTTCGGATACAAACCCACTCAGCCAAAGTGCCAGCAGCTGACAGTTTTCAACCTATAGTATTCTCACAGAGTGGCTTATTTCTGCTGGTGGTAGCTGCAGTACGAAACTGTTTGGCCTAAACCCATGAAAAATCCCAAAGAGTCAAATTTGACTGAGTCACCTTTCAGGGCAAGGGCTCCTCCACGTGTAGCTACGTGTGCACATGTGTAATTTTCATCTTTTTTGCTCAGGGTTGGCATCACACAAATAATAAAGGAACATAATAACACTTCTGCTCTGAAAATTGGTGGTTATGAAAAAAAATCCAAGCAGTTTGTTTTCCTTTACGTTAAGCAATATGCCACTTAGACTCCAGCTTCTGTTTTCCTTTACTTTTCTGCTGTAGGAAGACTGTTTTCTCAAGTGTAATTATGGGCCAATTTATTTTTGTGTACCCTATCTCCACCCTCTGTTCAAACACTGCCTTCAAACCCACTTCTTTCACGTAACCTCCCCCGCTAACCTCTTCAGCGGCAGTATCTGAGTTTCTTGGTTTCTCCTCGCGTTGGATGCTCTGCCAAATCAAACTAGGGCTGGATCCTATTATCCCTTCACATGCAAGTTTTGCCACAGAAGTCACTGGGATGGACAACTCACACCAGTAAAGGCTGTGCTGCAATCTGGATGGAAACAACTTGCATTTTCTACCTGGGTTCTGAGCTACCAAAGAATTGTTCCCATCTGCTTAAAATCCAGGTAAAGCATGGTGGGACAATCTTTGCTCACAGCCGTGTGCAAGGATAATACATGACCAAGGGACAAAGCAGCAAGGAGGTGGGGATGCAAAGAAAACCCAGTTTATCATTGAATCTGCTGCTGATCAGATTAAAGGGGATTTGTCTTTGACTTATGTGGGAGATGGATTAGGCCAAGATGATGGAAACGTAACACATTTTTCCATGCCAAAATGCAATGAGAAACTTTAAAAGATCCATAAAAGAACTTCCATCAATCTGATCCTGGAGACCAGATGTAGCTGGGACAGATGCTAGCCAGCCTGCAGACACCTTGGAAAGAGCTCAGATACTACTGATGGGTGCAACATATGGGCTGTACAAAGGCAGAGGAGAAGAGAAACACGACGAGCTCCTCCCTTTAGTAGTGTTACTGGTTTATCCTGGACTTGAAGAATGCTGTGCTCTGCTAAGAGCCTGAAGACTGAGGTGCTTGCAGATAAGATCAAGAGCATCCCACACAAGAGCATTGAGTCCAGCCCAGCTGGGTCCTGGTCCCCTAGGCAAATGGTCCTGCAGGGAACAAGGACCAGCCCTGGAGACAAGGAAGACCCAGAGCAGAGGAACACATGAAGCAGGGCAGATGTGGTGCATGCAGAGGGTGGTAGAGTGCCACAGGCAAGCAGTGCTGCTGCCCTGCCTTAGCACAGGCAGTAGGAGGAGGGCTGCAACTGGATTGCCCAGTGGTAGGCAGGGCAGCAACACGAGGGGTGACAACAGCTTCCCCAAGCTCAGGGCCATGCTCTCAGCTTTTATAGATACAAATTCACTGAGCTGCATTTTATTCAGATAATATTCCTGAAGGGAAGCAGCCACAATTTGCTCACCAAATAAAGAAAAACAAACCAAACCAACTAAACAAAAGTAGAAAACCAAAAGAAATTGGCTCCCAGGTACTAATGACATGTGTGTCCCTTGATATTTTGGTAAGACTGCAAATGGGTGAGCTCCCAGAGAGGACACTCAGACAGTTCCAAAGTGCTGTACACCTGATTTGATACGAAATACTGAATGAGTCTCCTGGGGAGCCTGGGACTGCACATTATTTCAACACTCAGCCCTGGTCAGGCAGCAGCAGCAAAATGCTTGAACCTTTA
This sequence comes from Picus viridis, assembly GCA_033816785.1. Lineage (NCBI taxonomy): Eukaryota > Metazoa > Chordata > Aves > Piciformes > Picidae > Picus > Picus viridis. The sequence goes on from CM066579.1 coordinate 12,181,142, forward strand.
AAACGGAGAAAATTTCCCCTCCCTGCGCCTGTTTCAGCCTCTTCCAAGCTGTGTTTACCTTGTGGAGCCTGTCCATTAACTCAGACACCAGCTGCAAGTGCTTCCACTGCAGTACAGAGTCTTTTTGTCTGGAAGCAACATGTGGTATCAATTTATCATCCTCAACAACGCAACAAGGAATCCACTCACTTTAAAAATAAAAGGAGAGTTGTGTAACTTAACTCTTAAAAGCCCCTGCTTTTAAAACAAAACAAAACAAAAAAGCCTAAAGATTAGCAAGATGAGGTGCAGCTGGTGGCTGCAGAGTCCAAGTTACACACTGGTCTGTTTTTATTTCAGTGTTTTGCACTGAGTGGCTAATTCATTATTTCAGATGCAGACTCCTGAACTGTAAAGTTATGGCAACAAATCAAGAGCAGTTGTTTATTTTAACAAGTGGGGTACTAGGACATGATGGGAGGAAAACAAATGCTACCTGCAGACCCATAAATGCTGCTAATGCTCACTGGGGAGAATTACATTTTATTTTATACTGCATTAACATAATTAATGTTCTAACTTGACCATATTAAGTTGTTTGGTAACCATGCAGTAGAGAAAGGCATCAGATCTAGTATCACTGAAAAGAAGCCATGAAAATAACTCCACTTTATCAGCCTCCAGCTGACCAGAGGGCTCCATGGCTCTGCCTGCTCACGTCAATTTCCCTTTCCAGCCTGTGTCACCTTGCTCAAAATGCTGTAGCACAAACTTCCTTAGAGATGAACATCCCTACAGAGAGCCTCCACCAAGAATTACTTCTTTAAGAAATGCTAACCAAACCAAATTACCTTCTTTGCATGCAGTTGCTGCTGAAAGAGGAGGTTGTGACTAACCCAACCCATTTTGCCCACCTGCCCAGAGCAGTGTTTGTGCCTTCTTGTGAAAAATCTGCTTTGACTACTAGCTTTACATTTTGTTTGCTTTCAAGTCCCTAATGAGATTCAACTGCAAATAAAGAGGAGAACAGATACAGTGACTCCAAAATGATGAATAATTAAAGTTGCCAACTGTGTGCACACAGGCAGGAATTTCTGGTGAAAGGGATTTACCAGGCTAGGTGAGGAGATCTTTAGGAAGTACTAATCTGTTGGTTCCACACTGATATTTTCTGCCTAGCTCTGCAAGGCTACAGTGCTGCTCTTCTCAAAGAACTTTGAAACCCTCCTCAACCCAAAGAGATCTCAGAATTTTGTCCTCTTTCCATGAGTTTTTGCAAAGCAGAACAGCATCTACCACTTAATAAAGTAGTGAAGGTGACCCGGAGATGCAGAATAAAAGCAAGCAATAAAACACAGAAAGTCCTTCCACAATATCTGTCCAGCTATGTTGTACACATGATTTTCCACATACATCCAAATATTACGCATTCCAGTTATATTTTCCCCTAAACTATTAAAGTTTCAGGGGAAAAAAAACCCCTAACCATCGAGCTAATTACAGAAAGAAATCTCTCCTGACACCCAAATGTTTCAGTGCTCAATGTCTGATATCATCTGCAAGTTCTTAAGGCAGCTCCCACAAATTCCACCAGATGTTCAGCAGAAGCAGGCAGCAAGAGCACACCAGGGTCCCACAGTGGACATCTCTTTGCACCCAACTGGCACAGGCCACTGTTCTCACAGCCCTGGAGAGGATAAGTGGGATGACACAGGCTCAACCCTGGCCAAGCATGCTCTCATACACAAAAAGGAGGGGGAAAAAAACAACACAGATTTAGGGGGGAAAAGTCAGCTCAGCATCTGAAGGGTGGCTCTGTGGATTCCCCTCCTCATCCTCTCTTCAAAGGACTAATTCTGACCTTGGTAGTAAGAGAACAGCTAGAAGAGGCCTGCGCTGTAATTAGCTCTCTGCCCATCATCCCCCACCCTTAGGAAGAGCAGAAAGCCTTCAGGAATACTAAGGCTCCTCGGGAGAACATGAAGTCCAGCAGAGGTTTATCCTCCTAAATGTGCTGGCTCAGACAGGAGAGCAGCAGAGGGCTCTGCCCCCGTCCCGCGCGCAGGGCACCGCGCCGCGCCGAATTCCGACAGGAGACGGAGATTAGCACGGGGAAAACAAACCCTCCCCACTGCCCCAGCTGCTCCTTGCCACATGCCCGCCAGGGAGCCTTCTGCCCTCCCTTTGGCAAAGAAGCACATCCACACATGGAGCTACGGGAATGAAGTCACAACTTAACCACCTTTTTTTCCTAAAAAATAATAAATATATGATATATATACACACATAATGGCAAAGGGACTTCTCCATGCAGCAACTGCTGCCTCACTCTTTGCAAACAGTGATACTGCAAACCGCTGCAAATAGAGCTCAGCTGAAAAATCCAGACTGCCTGGAAATTGTCTCAGAGCATCACGCTTCCAGTTAGCAGAAAAACCTCCAGTCATTTTACAGTCAGATGTCCTGTGACTCTAATAAATAACATTTGTTTTGCTGTGAGCAGAGCATGCTGGTTGGCCTTGATTCTCTTTTTTTTGTTTCCACCGAGTGTTGGGGGACGGGAAGCAGAGAGCAAGGAAAATGCTGGTACTTGAACCGACGCAGCTGTGGAGCAAGAGTAAGGTTGGGCTGTCCAGCAGCTCCTTCCAGCGTCAGTAGTCATGGACCCCAGCAGCCTCTGCTGTGGGAAGGCCCCTAAAAAAGAAAGCATTAACCTCTGCGTGCTGTGCCAATGCTCTTCCATGATGAAGCAGGATGTGGGAATCAGGAGGCAGGAACAATCAGTGGGGTGCTGCTAAAGGCACCTTGTCAAGAGCTGCCTTTTTCACTCCCTTCCACACAGTTCGTATCACAGCTGCCCAAAATTCAAGATCACAACTAATTTCAAAGGCTTTAACTTACTTAAGAGTAGGAATTTACTTTAAGGCATTGCTACTGCCAGGTGCTGAATTCATGGAAAAATCCAGGGCACCCTGGACATGAACGCAGCAAGAGAAAGATGTTGCCCCTCACTGAATTTAAACCCCAAGAGTTGCATACAAAGAGCTGCTCTGGGTGCATGTGGATGAACCAGACCACAGCAGTCCTAATTTCTGGTCAGGAGTGGTGTCACCATCAGGTAACATTTTAATGCTTGTAATTTTTTTTTCTCAATGGCAAGCCCCAGCATTTAAAGTGTTTCCACTGTTGGGGCTTTGGAAATGGCATCACACTGTACTGGGTGAGCCCCTTCAGCATTTCTCCTCCTCCATGCCACGGAACCCCAAGAGAAGCGCAGGCACACACAACTAAACAACCCAAACATCATACATACAGCAGCTCCCACAAAAATCACTACAGCACAGCCCCCAGCTGCTGAAGCTACTGCAAGAGTCCTCACAAACTTCAGTGGTCACCCAGTTGAACCTCAATGAAAACAATGCAATTTTACCGTGAGACAGACTTTCACCCTGAAGGCTTTGGATTTGTTTTGCTAGAAAGAAGAAGGGGAGGGAAAAAAAAATCCCTGTGTTTTTCATTTCTTAGATGCAAAGATCCCAGCACAACCCTCACGCAGCATTGTGGAAAGCAGTGCTCGAGTTCTATTTTCACCCATTCCCAGCATATGGCAGTTACTATACACCAACTCTTTAGACACATGTATGGGCGTCCTCTCAAGGCCCTTCTAAATAAATGTGAGTGCTGCTACTTCTTATAATAAGTCACTAAAAATAGTAGCTTCCCCTGGGAGATCACAGGAGCCTTGCATTGCTGAATCACCCATCATAAATCTTTATGTTTGGATAATTTGTTGTGGTCTTGTGTCGATTTTTTTTTTTTTTTTTAAACACTTCCTAAGCCTTGCAAAACGCAACTAAAGCAGCAGTAACTCCACCAGGCAGCGGCGGGGCAAGGAAACAAGGAAGTAAATTGCAGCAGCACACAAAGAAAGCCTTCCAGGGCTCCTACCTCGCCGAAGTGCGAGGCGGCCTCGCACGCGGCTCCGGGAAGCGCTGGCTCCGAGATGATACATTGCTAAACAGCCAGGCTGGATTAATTGGAAGTGTTGAGCTGCACACATTAAATTGCAAATCTGGTGACAGTTACGGCTGACATGTGACTGATGAGAGGAATAGATCTGATACGCTGTCGCCTGACCGAGTTTGATTAGGCCTGAGCGAGCCCTTCAAAAGCCAGGCAGGCACCCGAGACCTTCTCGCCAGGAAGCCTTCGAGCGACCTGTGAAGCAGCCCCTGGCATTTCTGCTACGCACACTGATCTGAAACAGGACTCCTCTCCTGGGCTATTTTAAGCACATAATTAGTTTATTATTAAACAGAAGATACTATCTGCTTTTATTCTGTTTTGAGACTGCATTTTAAAATACGAGGCACTTCAGTCGGCAGCTGACTGTGGCGATAGGAACAGTCCTGCTCCAGGGACCCGAGCACCAGAGGGAAGCCAGGGATACACCTCAGTGTGACTCCCAGCGGGTCTGACCTGCTGGCTTGTAAGGACAAAAGACCTTTGGGAGCCTCAGGGGAAGGGCAGTCGGTGTGGGAGGGCACGAGTGCAACTCCAGTTATTCAGCCAGTTAGTGCGGTGCGGATGGGGTGTGAATTAGGAGACAGGGATGAGTGAACCTAACTTGAAAAACAGGTATCTCCTCCTCCTCCACGACTGGGTAGCTATGGCACTACCAATAAATACTTGCAATGGCTGCTTTAAAATATTAATGCCTTTTGAAAGTGGAAAGCGATCAGTTTTCCTCTGGATGTTTTCTGAGGCACGTTCTGCTTTCGTCCCAAGAGCACCACCAGGGCCCTCGCCAGCCTCACAGCAGCCTCACAGCTTCGCAGGGTTTCCCGTTTCCCCTCTGCCTTGGGGAATGCTTTTAAGCACTACATTTAGAAACAGATTTGAAAAATCCAGATTTGCTCTCTGTGCACTGAAACCAAGCTCATGCCATGCCAGATGACACGGGTGGACAAACCCAACCATCTCCTCATGCCAACAGCAGTGAGGTGGCTTTGCCTCAGCAGACTTTCCCCAGCCCATTCTTGCATCTCATTTTCACACTGTATTGCACTGGGATACCCAGCCCCAACCCCAGCCCTGTCCACCAAGGCACGTGGCTGTAGTTTTCATGCTGTGATGGCCTGGCTTTGACTGACACTATGTGATTATTTGTCACTTCTTTTGGGGTTGTGCTTTCTTTTTTCCTATGGAGATAAGCCTTTTTACAGCCTTAAAATGTGACTCTCCTTATCCAGCCTGGGCAGCTCTAGATCAGACCTTGTTGTCCAAACTAGTGATGCTGGCCACCCTTGGCAGTTGTGGTGCCTTCAGCAAATGACCCCAGCAGCCTGCCTGCCCGTTTTTCTCTGCAAGCACCTGACCCCACCACCCTGCCTGACCCTTTTTCTCCACAAGAACTCACCCTTCACACTGGGAGGCTTTGGGACATCGCTCCAGGAACCTCCCAGGGCACGCTGGCTTCAGAGAGCCTGCCCTCACTCAGACCAAACCCTCCCTCTTTCCCTCTGGATTCATCCCAGCCTCATCCAACCCCACACATGAAGAAGTGTTTTAGTTGTCATTGAACCTCAGCTCACTCAAATGACTTGCATGTTACTGGTTTTACTGGATTTTTTAACATTTATTTTCTGTTCACTGCAGGGGTAAAATATACCTGAGGAGCTGACAAAAGGGAAGATGACACCTATTATGCTTCCAGTGAATCAGCCTCTTGCCAGGGCAAGCAGGACAATCCTGTTTCACATGCAACCACCCCAGAAACCTCACAACCCAGGTAAATGCACTGGCATGAAAGCCATTTTAAAAATCTATTTTTTTTAAAAAAGCCATTTACCTAATCCAAGCAACTAAGGTCATTGCCATTGATAGAAGCACAACCACAAGTGCTAAATGTTGAGCCTAAAGCTAGGCTGTGTCAGTAAGCTTCAGCACTTCCTGATGCTTTGTTACCGCCCCACCTTGACACCAGAGCCCAAACAGCAGGAGGGTGAGTGGAGGAGCCCTTTCATGTTTTGAACCTGTGCACATGACTAATCCCTCCTGCAGTCAATACTTGGGCCATGCATACTCAGTACATAGATTGGGACGTTTTTCAGAGGCAGCTGTGGTGCCACAGGGCGATGCCTTTTAGCACCCTGACCGTGCTGACAGCCACGGCTGTCACCGGGTACTAGGACAAGACTTATCTATCCTGTAGGCTCCAGTCCGGTCGAGCTCCCGTTGTGGAAGGACTGCACAAATAAAAGACACTTGCACCTGTAAGTTCACAGCCTCAACAGGCAGACAAGGAAACCTGAATCCAATAAAAGGTGCTGCAGAACAGAAAACTGAGAGACTTGCTTTAGTTTCATCTCCCAGCAAAACCCAAACTTGGCTTAGGTGCCCTGCAGGACAAGCATTGAGGCAACCTCTCAGTACCCTGAGATGCTGTTTCTTCACAGACACCATCCCCTGCTCTGAAAAGTTGAAAGTATTGACTTGTTGAACAAAAATCTATGTGTCTTGGGGTTGCAGTAGCTCTGTGGATGCTGCGATGACCCCACAATCCCTCTCTTACAGCACTGGAGGGACAGATGACTTTCTGGTTCTCAGAGAAACTCTTCCCAGACCCAGATGGGTTGGGTGAACACATGTCACATCCTGCTTTTAGGGGAAAAGTGTTGAGCTATGTTAAGGAAACTGCTAAGTCCTTTGTCAAAACCTCCATGCTCAAGTGAGTAAGCATGATGGTGCCTTGGTACCTTCCTGCCATGCCGTTCACCATATTCACAGCTCAAGAATGCAAGGCCTCCTAAGAATGCCAGGTATCATTTTCATAACAAAGCTACACCAGAAACAAGCACCTTGGAGATGCAGCTGAACAGAGGAGGGCAGAAAGATCCAGAATTGGCATATGCATGTGGGGGTAGTTTCCCTGCTTCTGGGAAAGGGAAGGGATCCACTACCAAGCACCCTGAGCGAGATGGTTTCCTGGGATCTCTAGAAGAACAGACACTAACCAGGCCTCTTTCTGGTTAAGATTAGCAAAGCAGAGAATGAAAGCCATCAGGAGAAGGCAGAGTCCACACTTATCTCTACACAGGCTTTTTCCAGAGCTGGAGGACCATGGGTCTTATTGCAAGGTGAGATTCTCACACGCAAAGGCTTTTGCGTGGATCTAAGCGCATACCCTGCAAGCTGCTCTGTGGGCTTGAAGAGGAATGCTCTCAAGGGGTAGATATGCCCCAGTCTTTGCCAGACTTTGCCTTGTTGACAAAGATAAACAAGAGGAGAAGACAGACAGAAATTTCCGATTGCGTTCTCAGGCAAGTTTCAAAGCTTGCAGAAGTTAATGCAAAGCTTCCAGCAGTTTTGTACCAGGCTCTTTTTGAGGGGAAAACGCACCATATTCATTATTTTCAGTAGAAACGGGTTCCTGGTGCCATCCGATCGCAGCCACAACCCCAGCAGCCCTTCTGAAGCGGAGTGACAGCTGAGTCACTAACGTTCAAACGGGGATGAGACAAGGAAAAAGCAAGCAGGCTGCTTCCCCCGAGGAGCTAAGTGCAGTGGTTAATGGCAGCTTTTTGTAAGGTTAACAAATCAAACACTTTAGCTAGGAATTGTTGCTATCACCACAACTACGAGAAGATGACCCTGGACAACCGGTCTCCTCCTGTGACGCATGCATGAGGAGGAAGAGGTTGGGAGACAGCCCAGACTTTCACCACACTCTAGGCCTTTGGGGGCTGGGCTGTGATAGCCACATGAGGATTCGGCAGGACAAACAGCACTGCTGTCAACAGAGGGGGAACACAACAGGAAGGAGCAGAGGGGTCCTTGTCTTTTCCTACATATGCAGCAGCTGCGCTCTCCACCAGCTGCTGCCCCCTGGCATTCTGCCTGCATGGGCAGCACAGGCAGCACTTGGGTTCCTCTTGTTTAACTCACACTGAAGAGCTGTACCCCTCACCTCACTACCCTTAAATGAGTGTGTCAAAAGCAACTCGAGTCAGGACAGCAAGAAGCCTTAATGCTATACGTGCAGAGGTGCATCCTTTTTCCCAGTGCAGCAGAAACATTGGGCACTTTGGACTCCACATTGCTCAGAAGTTGCATTCCGGTAAACTGCATCTTAGCAAAACAGTTTAATATAGGCACATGTCAGAAAACACCTGTCCAGCAGAACAGTAAGGACTGAAACTGAGCTTCCAGAAAACCAGCTGCAGCTACCTGACAGGCCTTCTGTATTAGGAGACCCTACCCTCAGAAGGTATCATGGCCCAACAGGGTGACCTTTTGGATCATTTTTCACCTCTCTCCCTCCTGCTGCTCCCTTGATCTGCTGGCCACTCTCTTCTTCATGCACTCCATCAGAGTGTTTGGCCACAAGGGCACATTGCTGGCTCATGGAGAACTCGTTATCCACCAGCACTCCCAAGCCCTTCTGCACAAAGCTGCTTCCCAGCAGGTGAGCCCCTAACCTGTGCTGATGCAGGGGGTTATTCCTCCCCAGGTGCAGGACTCTACACTTGCCCTTACTGAATCTCATGAGGTTCACCTCTGCCTCACTCTCCAGGCTGTCCAGGTCTCACAGTTTGCACTGCAAGAGCCAACAACACAATCACAAGTGTAACGGGATACAGGGTGGTTGGAATCTGCCTCCCGATTTGATAGCAGTGCCAAACACAGGAGTACACAAGATACCAGCACACAGGGAACTGGGCCACCTGGGCAGGGATTTCCTGGAAAGATCACATGCACAGGGACTAACCTTCCACCTTGGGGCTCTTGACATGTGGTGATGGACACTGGAGGCACTGCACTTAGATTTTCTTTTTTAGGAGGCCACTCTCTGAGTCCCAGAGTTTGGTCTAACTCAGCCCTGCTTGCCAAACAAGCAAAATGTCTATTTAATTCATCTCAAGCATGTCTTCAGCAGCCTCTCCATTCAGCTGGCTTCAAGCACCCCATCCAAACTTTAGCACAAGCTCTGGTCATGTTATTATAATTAAGTGTAACCTGAGCAGGATGCTGAATCCAAGTAATCACCCTTTGTGCAAGAAGTCTGCCTGACCTCTGCAGGACTCTTCACGGGACAGACGCTTTGCAGGATTAGGACTGAAGCCTGGAGCCAGGGCCATCCCTTCCCTCTGCCTACTCCCAGTCCCTTGGCCCTAGCACTCAGTACACGCTGTCAGTACATGCTGTCCTCTTTGCTACTTCATCACCAGTCCTAAAGGCTTTTAGACCTGAATGAAAAAAAAGGCAGAATGAGTAAACTCTGTGATTCAGGGGTATTGAGAAGAGGAAAAAGAAAGGGCAACTGTTAGGCAGAATGTGCAAGGAGGAGAAGGAATCAGTTGGTGTGCCAAGAGGCAAGAGTCCATAGTCTTTGAATTTCAAAGACTTTCAGGACAGACTTCAAGATACTTTCACAAGCTACTTTGAACAAGTCACAGTTTGGTGCCTTGCCAGTTTTTTCCTCCTCTCCTTTTTTTCCCCCACCTAGATAACTTTGGTTTTGTCACTTGTTGAAAGGCAAAAAAAAAAACCCAAAAATCTTCAAATGACTTTACTCCCCCATTTATGGGCACTTAGATGTTGATTAGCTCTGGACTGCTGTTATACACTGGGACAGGCTTGGAAGAAAAAATTCCCTGAGAATAACACCACAAAACACCTCAGTGCCTCAACCCTACCTCATCACCCTGGCACACTGGTCAGTGAACACAAAATGCTCTCTTCTGCCCCTTCTCTATCCCCCCTGCCTCACTAGGATTAGGACACTATAGGAACTAGGTACAATGGTGTTGGTACCCATGCACTTTTAAGTAAAAAAGAAGTAAGTCCTGTACAAACCCAGAATGGTATCTCAGGCTGCCTGCAATCCAGGACTTCTGTGCTGGCCAAAACCACAAAGTTGGACCTTGCACACTTAGATAACAACTGCAGTAAAAAGAAGACAAAAGCTGTGAGCAATCTCTTGTAAATGCAGACAGGACAGGGAGTGGCTGACAAGATGTACTGGCCCCAGCTGGGGCCTCATGAACGTTGACTTGTTTCACTCCTAGGTTTCCAACCTCCTTTCTGGGCGGGTGGAAGTCATCTGGGGACACAGGCACACACAGGAGAACCCTGCACCTGCAGCTCCCCTCCTGCTGGGGGGCAGAGCCAGAGAAGGGTACAGTGTTTGGTGACTCCAGGTACAAGTCAGCACAGGAGAAGTAAGGCCAGGCCTGTCTGCTCAGTTCCAGGCACAGACTGAGGTCAGCCTGATGCTGGGTGGGCTGGAGAGGTCTCTGCAAACCCAGGGCTCTGCCCTGCAGAGGAAGTAACAGCACCAGAGCCTAACTCCTGCAAGGATTAAGAGACAACTCATGCTTGTCAGAAGGGGCATCTACCCTTTCAGGAGCACACACTGCTAATAAAGTCCTCTCAACACCAGATCCGGGGCATTTCAACAGCACGTTCTGCTAAGAGGGCATGGGGAAAAGAATAGTCCACAACGGGTCCCTGTGATATGCTGAACCTTGTCTGCCAGGTACTGAATTCCCCAGTTCATGCTGGAGAGAACAACTTGCTGCATCACCTACCTACTGCTGACAACAGGATTGGGTTCACTATTGATCAACTTCTGGAGCCCCCTGTGCCAAACACCAACGAGCCCTGCTGTTCTGGTGGGGTTTTCTGCTCTTTTGGAAGCATCCAGAGAAAAGCTGGTGGGGACAGCCCCACCATCAGTCACGTTTGCAGGGGTGCTGCTGAGAAAAGGCAATAAACGGGTTGGGAAAGATCACAGTGTCATGCCCTGGTCACGGTACATGGATTTTTGGACACACACAGGCTGCAGCAAGGTCTCCACCTCAAGAGCCCAAGCACTGCAATACAGGCAATTTCACAGGCTAAATCACATCAGTCCTCCCGACTGGCAGTGGTTTTGAGAAACAGACCTCTTCAGCAACAGGGAAAATTCAAAGCATCCTGCAGGACACAACCCACATTCCTCCAAGGCTACCCCAACAAGCAGGAGTGAAATGCAGAGCCTAGGCCGGGCTCAGCAGCTCTCGGGAGCCTGACAGGCACTGGAAGGGAGTGCTTTCCAGCAGCAAGGGAAGGCTGGGAGTATCACCTTCCCCTGGGTACATAGCAACAGTTGCTAGTTTTGGCAGGCGGAGAGATGCAGTGTGAGACGTGAGGGTGACATCATTTGATTATCGCCTCCCTTCCCTCCCATTCAATTGGATTCCAATAAGAGATTATTTTTAGAGTCGCTACAGACAAAAGCCTCCAAAAGTAATTTATTACAGATTTGGGTAGAGGAGAGGCTGGGGACTCTACTGCTAGCAGACAAAGCCTTAACAAGGTCCAAGTATCGGGAAACTGAAACTGCAGCAGAAATTAACATGTAGGTATTGGCAGCGAAGTAACTAACCTTCTGAAAAACAGACTTCAAGGTGGGGTGGATTCTCCATTCCTTTAAGGTTTTGCATTTAAGTTTAGGTGTTATTCCAAAAGGTGGGATGAGGCTGAAACTGCATGTGGGATTTGCTACTGAAAGGACAGATGTGAGCTCTGAAGCCTTTATGCAGAAGGCATGCCCTTAAAGACCTTAAAGTTTCCTGGCTGCCTTTACTCGAGGAGTTCAGTTTTGCTTTGCTAACACAGGCAGTTACAAAGGAAGTGAGGAATCACTAGAGGATATCATGCTGTATGATATTCAATAGACCAGGGAAAGCAGTACAGGGGGAAAAAATTAAATTAAACCCATCCAAAACATCAAGCCAGAGGCCCAGTGCTTTTGCCCTGGACATGAGAAATTATTAACATCAGGTCTTGTTACTCCATGCCACTGAGAGCCTGAAGCCAATTGATCTTGCCTCAGATTTCAAGTTAGTCATGGTGTTTGTTTAGGAGAAGAGGTTCACATGACAGGCTGGGGAGCTTCTGAGGAAGACCTTTTGCTGGAGTGCCAGCAGCTCTCTGGAAACAACTAACTGCAGGGACTCCCAGCAGCTGCAGGTTTGTCAGCAGCAGTCCACTGCACCACTTCATTATGTTTATGCCAAGCACAGGTATTACTATTTACAGCAAATGGCTTCTTTTCACATCCTTTACTTTGAATATTTGATATCCTTGATGAATTTTAATGGACTGTTGAACTGCCTTGTGTTTTTTAGCTTGTCATTTAATAAGCTTGTGCAGTGACAGACTAATGAACTACCGAGTGATGTGAGGAACCCTGTTCTATGTCACAACAACTTGTTTTAGAAAACACAATCACCCAGGTTGGAAAAGACCTCCAAGATCACCAAGTCCAACCGATCACCCAACCCTAACTAATCAAGCAGACCATGGCACTAAGTGCCTCATCTAGGTGTTTCTTAAACACCTCCAGGGATGTTGACCCCACCACCTCCCTGGGCAGCACATTCCAATGGGCAATCTCTGTGAAGAACTTCCTTCTAAGACCAAGCCTAAACTTCCCCCTGCACAGCTTGAGGCTGTCCTCTTGTTCTGTTGGTGGTTGCCTGGGAGAAGAGACTAACCCCCAGATGACTACAACCTCCCTTCAGGTAGTTGTAGATGGCAATAAGGTTTCCTCTGAGACTCCTCTTGTCCAGGCAAAGCTTTCTCTTTTCCAGCAAGGACAGAGTCTGCCCTGCTTGCCCCAAAGGACAGCGAGAAAACAAAAAAAACCCCAAATGTTTTAAGCAAGAAAGAAGGGGGGAAAGAAAGCAAGACAGGAACAAAACTGCACTGTCAGGTTTTCATTTTGTTACAGCTCTCCTAATCAAACCCAGAAACGCTGCCCAGCGAGGGGGCCCTGGACTATCACACCACCCCCGGTGCAAAACTTCTGCCTGACACAAGCAGTTGCCTTGTCTGCTGATTTGATTTGTCCCCCGGAGCACGCCGGGACGTGCCCGATAAGAGCTGAGGAGCGGTTCCCACAGACAGGGACTCGGCAGAGCCCTGCGCGGCGCGCAGCTCCTCCCGGCCGGCGCTGGCGCTGCGCACGCCGCCGTCACCCGCAAGTCTGAGGCAGACACACAGCACTCTCTATCAGCAGGACCATATGCCTCTGCAGAGATAGCAAAAGCCAGAGGCTGCCATCCTCCAGCCAAATAAACAGCTTCACAGACATGAAGTGGCATGTGGCAGGAGAGATCCAGGAAAGGACACAGTTTAAGTCTCCTGAATTCAAAGGTTGCTGCTGAAGCAGATGTGGGAGGCAGCCCAACAGCCACAGATTCCTCCACAACACAGGCTCCTAGTAAGTAGAGGCAAAGTTGCTGGGGTTGCTTAGCCTGGAGAAGAGAAGGCTCAGAGGAGACCTTATTGCTGTCTACAACTACCTGAAGGGAGGTTGTAGACAGGTGGGGGTTGGTCTCTTCTCCCAGGCAACCAGCACCAGAACAAGAGGACACAGTCCCAAGCTGCACCAGGGGAGGTTTAGGCGGGAGGTTAGGAAGAAGCTCTTCACAGAGAGACTGTCCATTGGAATGTGCTGCCCAGGGAGGTGGTGGAGTCACCATCACTGATGCTGGTTGAGACTGGATCACTGAGACTGGATGAGGCACTTGGTGCCATGGTTTTTTAGTTGATTAGATGGTGTTGGGTGAAAGGTTGGACTGTATGATCTCAAAGGTCTTTTCCAACCTGGTTAATTCTGTGATCTAAATTGAAGGTTTTTATCTGTGTAAAAGGCCTCAGACAATGCTTCTTTAGAAGTGGAAGGGAGGGAGAAATAGACAGCAAGAGGCAGACCAGCAAGTACCATGGAGGATTTGAAAATACTTGGTGGGAGAAGTGGGCAATGAATTACAAACCAACATTTTTGAGAGGCTGACTCCCAGCCTCTGGAGTGGCATCATTGAGGAAGCAGAAGAGGAAAGACTGAAGACTCTGGTTTGTTGGGAAAGCAGATTTTTAAAACCCTCAGAGAAGGCAGGACAGCCTGAAAAGGAAGATAATCAAAAAGCTCAGGCTTCCTGGAGCTGCACACCTTGAGCTGAAGGCTGTGCTGTTACCCACGGCCATCACTACCTCACAGCACGCAGCACTGCTGCTGGAGGGCTGGGAGGTGCCTGACCTTACCTGTCCAAGTCCCATGACACTCTCGAGAGCCAGCAAGGATTTATTGCTTTCCTTGGAGTGTGCAGGGGTCAGCACACAACAGAGCTGTGAGCAGTGATGGTTGCACTCCCTGGCAGGGCTGCATCCATTCTCTCTATCCAAAAGCCCTCACTGGGGCTTGGAGCCCACAGCTCTGCAGGGCAACAGTCAGGGAGACCTGGGGCCCCTTTGGTTGCTGGCACCAGGAGCCCCACAAAACAGCTTTCTGAAATCAAAATAGAGTTTACTGCTAACAGAAGGCAGGCAGCACAATGGTCCCTAACACTGAACCTGTAGCTCAGTCCCATGTCACCACACTTTGGGAGCTGCTGATGAGCCCAGACTCCTGCAAACTCACAGGAAGGTATCTGCTCCTAGTGAGCAGCTCCTGAACAAGTGCCTCCTTTCTGCCTGGAGAGGTTTATTTAACTGTTTATAGTTCCTTTGATCTGTTCCTTCTTAGCACTGGCAAAACAAACTGAAGCTGAGGTGCTAGGAGCTTCTCAGTTAATAGCTTTGGTGTTGTATCTTAATCCCCCCTGAGGCATCTTCCCAGAGTCATTTTACCAGCAGCCACCGTCTTGACTGCCTGGTTGTTGTAAAAATTAGTTTGCTATTAAATCAACCCCACATGGCCCTACAGTAAACATCCCAATGTCCACTGTCTCCATCCCTGGCAGGAGATGGGCACCACAATGGGGATAGAGGGCAAGAAAGAGTGGGACGAGTCCCACTGCAAACCTTTAGGCATTTTGGGTGTCCAAGCTAGGAGTTGTGGCTCCTGAGGCATCCTGAGACTCGAGGCATGTTTCAGAGATCAAAACCATCCTGCTTCACAAGTAAGGCACTGAGGCACCTGAAGTTAGACTGTGATGGTTTTCTCCTCTCTCCCCAAAGTTATTTTTCCCTTTTGCTTCTCTCTGCTCATCACTAAGATTGCAAGGTCTGTGTAAGCTGCTCTCATCTTTGCATGCCCAGAGAAATAAACCAAATTATAACAACAGCATATAAAAGAAGGCAAATCTGTCCCGTGATGCTTCTATTAAAGTGACCAGAAGCACAACACTCATGCCCCAAATGAGAAGGAAAGGAAGCAGGCAGGGAGGTAAGGGAAGAGGAAGTGTTAGCAGATAATTCATGGAAAGCAAAAGGACTACAGACCACCTTCTTGCCCTTCTCAAGTAAAGAACGTGTAACAAACAAAAAATGAGAGAAAGCACTTAATACCTCCAAGTTTAGCTTCAGAGAATAGACTATTTAATCCTTCATTTTTAAAATGTCTTTTACTTCGACATGGTCACTAGCTCCTCACTCTGCGCTTCCCCAGCATCAAACAGGCATCAAATGACAAGATAGTGACAAACCTCGCTCCAAAGGCAAAACTTCTCTACCCTTGATTAGAGCAGAAACTGTCCTATTAGCTCCCCCTGAGAAAAATCTCGTAAATAAATGTGCTGCTTTTCCTACCCTCCACCACCCTCTGACGCAGCCTCGAGGCAGAGCTCTCGAGAAAGAAGGCCAAGGGAAACAGTCGTTCCTCAACAGTTTTGCCTGACTGAAGGAACAGGGTCACAGCAAGCCAGGAGCAGCCAGGCAAGTGCCTTAAATCACACATCACAGATAGCTCCTTGGTCCCTCACAAAGCTGACACAAGGAAGCACAACCACAGCCAGCCAAGGAGAGTAGGGAGGCTGGGAAGAAATACAAGGACACTACCATGATTTTTACCCTGACCTGGCTTCTGCCTGACAGCCCCTGGAAAAGGCGACAGTGTGTGGCCACCAACAATGGCCAGGCAATGGGTCAGGCAAACCACTGCTGTGTATCTCCAGGCTGTGGAGGTGGAAGTGCAACAAATCAATTGGAAAACTACCGAGAACGAAATCCCAAGCACTGCCACAGCAACATGAAAGCCCACAGGAAAAGGAAACAAAAAGAAGAAGTTCCTGTGCAAATGCTGTACTAGGTTACCTTCATGGGGATGACTCCACGCTCGCCTAGACTGAGTCACTCTGGGAACTGCCTTGCGGTCCATCTGTCTGCCAGCTCCTGGCTAAACCTGAACATCCTGTGACTGAAATTAATGCATCAAAGCCTAAGAGCCCCACAAGGTAACAAGGTTTTCTTTGTCCAGCACTTCCAGATGCACCAGCATTCCCCTTCCGCTAGCTCTTACGCATCATCTGGGTCTATATTTGGTACATTTCTGACTCGCAGACTTTTTTCAGTCCATCGGTCTGTAATAAACTGGTAGGCTCATACTTTGCCTCTCACTCTGCTTTTTCATGGACCTCCTCGATCCACCCCTCCTCATGTAACACCAGCAACCCCTCGCAGGCCACTCAGCTCCAGCATCACACCGCTGGCCATTTGCGGATCACACAGGGCCACAAACTTTTGTGTGCCACGACTTGCTGCCTGGCTGGTTTGAGAGCTTTTAGTGCAGACCTTACCCAAGCACAGCTGACAAAACCTGCCCTCTTCATTTGCAAAGCATCACTACATCATGCACCAGGTCTGCTGCTCCCTCAGTGATCTCCACCCCCTCAGTACCATCCCCCAGGTCAAAGATGCTGCACTATCACCTTCTGCCCTGCAAGAAGCCCTCCTCCATGCACTGCTTTGCGCTTGCCTTAGGGCACAATTTAGCCGGGGCCAAGTCTCCCTGCAAAGAGGCTGACAATATTTCATAGAGAAGATACTATAGGAGGGAAGAAAAATACAGGTTTGGGTATGGAGCTTTTTTTCCTCCCCCAAGTTTTTGTTGCTTTGGATATAGATTTTCGCTGCCACCTATGTAACCAGTTTTCAACTACTGGAGGACACAACTGGTGCAGATGAATGCGGGCACAGAAACCACTCTGACACCAGCTCTTACAGAAGCGAGCCTGCACTGCTGGCTTCTGTACTTCCACCATCTGCCTTTCAACCTACTTGTGGCTGTACTGAAAGGAATAAAAATGAAAAAAAACCCCACACAAAGTAGTATTACTTACATTCCCAGCTATCCTCCCCAAACCAGGAACACCCTCCTATCTCTCAGGCTACAATACAAACCTGAATCATTTTTCCTGCCCTCACTAAAACCATTTTAAAACCAGTAGTCAGGAACAAAACAAACATCCCAGCTAATGTAATGTGCATTACTCAGTGATGATAAACACTATACACCCACCCAGACTTCTCACTTGATGTGGTTGGAAACTGCTATGTAAGGTGGAAAAAGTAAGGTAGACTGCTTTTATTTTTGGCATTCAAGAGTTCAGGCTTACTGCAGCATACATTTACCCTGGCTTCTCTTGCTGCTTGCAGCCAACTGTGTAAAGCTATTTTGTGGCTGTTTTTTTGGGGGAAGATAGAGGAATCAGTCCCCTGTGTCTCCTACTCCACACTACCAGGCTGCAAGAAGGGAGCACGCTGGTAGGGGACCTCCTCTTCCTTGCCCATCAGAGCAGAGCTGGGCAAGGTAAAGCCCTGTCTAGCCAACAAAGCTCTTTACCACAAATATCCTTATTAAACACAGCCTTATCAGAGACCAGTTTCTGCAGTCTGAAGCAGTCAGGAATTAACTCTGTCAATATTTAAAATTTCAAGCCAGGATTAGAGCCCAGACCCAAGGGGACTCAAGCAGGCAAGCGAGTCAAAGCGCAGGCACCCAGCAGTGCTCCTGCTGTGCCAGGGGCTGCCCGAGCAGCCACGGCTCAGGCTCTGCGCTTGATGCCACCCCAAATCCCTGAAGGGCTGCTCCCCCCAGGTTGCTGTGGCTGGAGGAGAAGGATACCAAAACTCACCCCTCTTGTGGGACACTGGGGAAAGGCCATGCCAATGTTTGCCTAAGGAGTTGGGCTGCGGTGAGACCCCAGGTGCAGCAGCACCAGCTACGTGCAGAGGACAGTGGAGGGGGCAGACAGCACACCACCAGCGTTGCCTGGGACTGTTGGGATGGCAGGCTCACCAGCGCTTCCCAAAAGAGTGGCACTGGTCAGCAAGGTCACAGCCAGGATACAAACTCATTTGGTGTGCTCCTGTGGCAGCCTCTGGCTCTAATCTCCACCCACAGGATCAGGCCACGTCTCCTGCCTTATCCACAAGATGAAGCTGCCTGTCCCCGACACAGCCCTTAGGGTAGGGCTGGTGGGACAAAGAGAGTCTGCCTTCCTTCCACTGGCACAGCATGGCTGCCTGCCCAGCCTGGAGAAGGTGCAAGCTCCACCTCACCACTCCATGAGTCAAGGTCTCAATGGTGACCTTGCTCCTCCACACTGAAAGCTGGCAATGCTATTGATGGAGGCTCCATGAAACACGTTCATTAATACTGCACCAATAAGGCAGCAGCAAGGCTTTTGCACCCTGTCATTAGTGATCCTGAGGAAGAGCCTTCATGTTGCCCTTTCCTGCAGAAACAAATCTGGGTGGGGGTGTGTGTGTGTGAAGGAACAGAAATCAATGTTGCTGTACTGTTTGTCTCAGACCTACCAAGCTTGGCACAGAGTCCTCAGGTGTAGGTGCTGGGCTTTTGCCAGAAAAAGTCAGCCTGGGTAAGTGGTGAAAATAAACAGCATGTTATGGGAAACACTGCAGGCTGCTTTTTTGCCTTCCCCCTCAGACAATTCATTGTCCCAATCCAATATGCTGCTCCTTACATGTAGTGCAACAGGGGGATGCTCACAGTGACTGCCACTGCAAAATAGTAATTCCCATGTCATGACATTGATCTGAACACTCAGGACTGGAAGAAAGGCTATTCCAAGGCTGCAACACACTCTGTGGTACTGCACTGCCCTCTCAACTGGAAAATGGAAGCACCTTTCCTGGGACTCACTGTAGTGCTGCTAGCTCCTTTCTGCTGAAGGCATACAGAATTGGGGGAAACACAGATAGAAATAGGCAGAATTACATGAAAATGAGAAGTTATGCCCACTAAGCCTTTTATAGGTTTCCACTGGTGCTGCTACAGGGCCCAACAAAGACCTGGAAGGAAGGTCAGAAAAGTTGCAGGAATAAAGGAATGGAATGGAATGGACCAGGTTGGAAAAGAGCTTTGAGATCGAGTCCAACCTATCAAAGAAAAGAAAAGAGAGGCAGTTTTAATCTTACCTTCATTTGTACTATACCAAGCCTCTTAGCTGAATTACAGCCTTGGCTCAAAACCCAGAATATGTATTATTTGTTGTATATTAATCTACACATCAAAAATTATCCACACAAATGATTGTTTAAGACTTCCCTGCAAGTTCCTCTGTATTTCTTGGTGCACAGAGTTCCTGTGTACCTCCCAACAAAGCAGAAGCACCATTTTAGTGCATGCCTAGACTTCCACAAGGCTTAAACTCGTCCCCTTCTCTCCATGCTTACTTCACAACAGGTACTAATGGTTAAGCTCATTACTGAGGCCAGCCAGGAACGTGAAAAAAAGGATTCCATCACTTTGGGCATATGGAAAGTGCAAGAAGTTACATTTCTGCTTGACTAAAAGCCTGAAAACCAAACAATGCACACAGCATACATTGTTCATGAAGTGAGTGCAAACAAGCTTAAAAGCAGGTTAACTTTGTAGGTGTTGTGCAGGAGCAAAAGTGGGCAGAACCTGCTGTTCCCATCCCAGCACCTCAGGCAGCAGGCACAGAAACAGCCACGCAGTGCCCATTGGGATCCTGGCCATCAATCTCTGTCAGCACTGGGAAATCCAAGCTTGCACCTCAGAAAGTAGGCAGCTATTAAAAAAAACAACAAGAAAAACCACTAACCCAACCCCAAAAGGTCTAATTCTAATTCTGGCTTCTCCCCTAGCTCTAACAGGACCTCTGTCTGATGCCAGGAGGAGGTGGGCGAGCTGAGCAAGAGCAGAACGTGCCCCATGTTGTGGAGGACTTTGGCAGATGCCTGGGTGTTAAACCCAGCCACACACAGCACAACAAAAATGCAACTGCCCTGCATGCACAATTTTGAATTATTAAATGGGTTAACTTGCTCTGATTTGAGCATAACAGCACCCAGGGAAAATGGAGTTTTTGTGGTGCTCATTCTGTATCAAGGGACTGGCTACTAGAGAGAGACAGGAAAAGATTTGAGATAGAAAGTGCAGATTGCACTATGTGAGATGTTTTCAGTTTCCTTCAGAGTGGCTCCCAGCTTAAAAACAGACTTTGGTGCGACCTTCTGAAACCTACTAACTATGCACAACCTGCTATTACCTGGGTGGTAGCATTTCTCCAGCACCTGCAAACTAACTGTCCATGCCCTCTCGAGAAATATCATAACCAGAGTTAACTCTGATCACCAAAGCAAAAAGTCACCGAGAAATTGCACTTTGGTGTTGTAGCAGACAATCTGGGAAAGGGTTTGAGGCTCCTAAAGAGATCCCAAGGAACAGCTACCACACAGAGCACAGGTAGATACTACTTGACTGGAAAAACTCCCACATGCAAACTGCTGCTTGCAAGCCTCTTTCTCCCCAGGCTGCAGTGAATGCTACCCACACTAGAAGCCAGGCTGGTGTAGCAGTCTATTGGAGACAGGGTCCACCACCACCAAACTGAACAAAAGAAGGAACCAGGCAGGGCAGCAGAAAGTGCTGGTTGGCTGCCTCACTCTCTGCAGTGAAATATTATCTAGCTACCGAGTCTGGTGCTGAACCATGTCCCTCAGCACCACACCCACACTGTCTTCTAAACCCCTACAGGGATGGGGATTCAATCAATTCTCTGGGGAGCCTGTTTCAGTGTTTGAAAATCCTTCCAGTTTAGAAGTTTCTTCTAATATCCAACCTACACCTCCCCTGGCACCATTTGAGGCCATTTCCTTCCATCCAATCACTTGTTACTAGGTTGAGGAGACCAACCCCAACCTCACTCCAACCTCCTTACATGGAGTTGTAGAGAACAGGAAGGTCTTTCCTCAGCCTCCTTCCCTCCAGAATAAACAACCCCAGTTTCCCTCAGCTGTTCCTCCCCAGTCCTGTTCTCCAGACTGCTCATCAGCTTTGCTGCTCATTTCTGGACATGCTCCAAGACCTCAATGTCTCTCTTGTAGTGAGGGCCCCAAAACTGAGCCCAGTACTCACAACTAAAGGAAAGAGATAAGGAAGCTGCTCCTAGCCCTAGCATTTAAAGCTTCATTTTGTTTGGCTTGCATATGAAGAGCTTTCAGGAGACAAGGCCTTCACCCCCAACCAGCACACACACACACACTCTTTATTTAAAGACTTATTCATCCTTTTCCAAACAAAATGAAGCTTTCAGCAAGCCAAGACCTGTGGGGAGATTTTCAGTCACCAGAGGCAGCAGCAAGTGCCTGGACTGCTACTCAAGTCAGCAGAAATCAGGTGCCTAACCCATGCACACCTCTGAAAATCCCCTCACTAGCAGCTGACACCACGGAAGGGAGAAGCAAATGGCTTTTGTCTCTAGGCTGCTCCTCAGACAAAGAACACAAATTGCATGTGACAGGCTGCTGCACAGTTTGACTGCACGTGTCTACGTGCAAGTGGAAGAGCTAATGGAGAAGCGTGTCAGCTTTAGAAAGGCACAGTGCTACCACTCATATAATAAATAAATAACAGGCACCCCAGAGATCCCATGATGAAAGAACCTCTTGATCTGAGCAACCTGCAGTTTGGAAGCAGCATGGTCAGGAACCCCACAGGCCACACAGCTCAAACAGCAGGGCTGACCTTTCCAGGCACAGTGCCCTAACGAGACTCCTGTGCTAATGTCCTAAGAGCTAACATCAGTCACCCCCAAACCTTCTTCTCTCTCTTGAAAGGCATTCTTCTCCATGTCCCACTGTATCTACTTGCAGCAGCATCACATCTCTGCTTCTACAGCTGGGAAGCACACCCCAGCCAAGCAGGGCAAAATCTGGGCTTTGAGGAACACTTCCTTTAGAGGCAACACTGCCTCAAGGAGGGGGGTGGGGTGGGGTGTCTCTTCTCCCACTGCCCAGGCCTCTCCCTACACTGGCTCCTGGAATTTTTTGGAGGTGCTTAGGTGGCTTCATGAATGGGTAACCAGTCCAACATAAAAATACCTTCAATTTTCCCTTTGTGCATCAGTTTCCACCTCTAGCAGCTACTAAAGTTTGCAAACACACTGGCATTTTGACCTGCGCTTTGAGTTCACTGTTCCAAGTGACAGCAGTGTTTGGCAGTGCTGGAAAAGCCATACACAGAGGGTTATGCTCTCACACCAAGCATCTGTGGAGAAACATCCAGCAAGGTATTGGCGTGCTGCTGTGAAATCAGTTCATAAGAGCCAGCACACCTCTCTCAGCTGTTAGCATTTGAAAGAGGTCTGAGGCTTTCAGAGGGGACCCAAGACAACTGGATGCTCCAAACTCCTTGAATTTCAATTAGATTTGTGCACTTAGCTCCTTCAGGTTCTTCTAAAAGCAAGCCCATGCCTACAGCTATAATCATACTTGAGTCTTGAAGGACCTTTCTCCCTTTGTCTGCATGCAAGTCTTTATTGAGGAGAGTCTTCTGTGTGCATGATTAACTTCAAACTTATTGAAGTATTTCTTGAAGTAAACACAACTTAAGCACATTTGGATTTAAGCAGGTGCTTGCCTGCTACTTTGAAGAAAGATGAACTTAATTACATGTTTACCTATTTCTCTAAACAGAGGCCCTTCACACATCTGCTCTTTCTGCAGGTTTTGTTTGGGGTTTCTTTTGTTACTTTTTTTAAGCAAGATGTTCACACCGTGCTACAGAGTTTATAAACTCAGTTGTTTTTAGAACCTTGTAAGGCCCTCAGACTAGGCTATGTGAGTACAGAACATGCTTATTCTATTCCTTTTCATCTGAAGGAAACCATTTGCACATACCCAGTGCCACTACAAGGTTCAGCAATATAGGATTAGCACTAATTGTTGGATATGCCATATTACTGTGTAATATGCTGATGTTCTAAATCCCTGAGCTGTAATCTTTAATAATCTGTCCCTGAACAGGGCTCTAAACTCAGCCTCTCCGCAGATTTTGTTTTACCATAGTTGACTTGTTAATAATCTTTCCAAAAGCTGCACTCAAAAGGACAGGAAAATGTAAAGATCCATGTTAAGGTACACATATGGAACAGGTTGCCCAGAGAAGTTGTGGATGTCTCATATCTGGAAGTGTTTAAGACCAGGCTGGATGAGGCTTTGAGCAACCCAGTACCTCCTAGAGCCTCCTAGTAGATGTCCCTGCCCATGGCAAAGAGGTTGGAACTAGACAGTCTTCAAGGTCCCTTCCAACTCAAGCCACTCTAAGATACTAGGATTCATCACATTAGAAACCCATTCATGCTCACTTTCATATTCTAAGTAGTGCTTAGAGGGAAGACAGCTACTTGTCAACCAAACCTGGGGAAGTCCTTGGCAGTGCCTTATAAAAGCTTTCTTTGTAAAGAGCACAAGCAGAGCAGCCACTGAATGACCACCCTCACGCACACCTGGATCTAACCTCTCGGTTGAAGAACTTGTACCTTGAATCCTTACAAGCACAGAGAACCCAGAAGAGGAGGAAGGCAGGGACACGCTGGCTGAGGTCAGCTCACCTGCTAACACATTCGAGTTGCAGCTTTTTGTGGGAAGTGAAGCTCCTCTGCCCCTCTGCGCACCTGCGGCACAATGCGCTGTTCAGCAAAATTACCTGATGGTGCAGCAAACACAGACAGCAAAATGGAGCACTCACTCCTCTGACAGGGCTCTCTCCTCTTTAATGAGGCACAGACAAATATGTTACCAGGGCCAGGGCTGCAGAGAGAGTTTATGGTAATGGGTCCCAGCTCATCTATTTCTTTATAGTTGACTACATACCTCAGATATCAGAGGCATCATAACTGCAGGGGCATAGTATTTGGCCATGGCACTGGATGTTGACAAACTTCTGCAAAGGACCTCCATCACGTAAGTAAATACATTTCATGATTTCTAGTCCCCTCAGTCTGCTCCAGAGGCCTCCAACCCTGCCTTACAAACACTTGGTCCAGCCTATTCACAGCTACATGGCTCATCATCCTCTGTTACCTTGAACTCTCCTTGCCTCCAGTACCTTGTGCTGGCCACACTTAACTTACTGGGCTTTTGTAAGCCAAGGAGCAGCTGAAGAACATTGTTAGGAAACCCTACAGGCAACTGTAGAATCAGCTAAACTGTGCACAAAATAGGTCACTTCTGTGTTACTGAATGTCCTTAGTGCAATTACAATCACAGAGAACCATTCCGAACTGAAAAAAAGATGGTAAGGAACAGAGAAGGGAAAGTCAGCAAGAGCAAATGTGAAGTCCTATTCCTTCACAAGACAATGATATCCACAGGTCACCCTGTCTGGAAAAAGAATGGGCTCTGAAATGGACATGGCTTTTCTCACTCAATTAAAGGCTGAATGAGGACATTCAGGTTTTGTAGCACTGTGATGGAGATTAGAAGCAAAAGTATGGAATAAAGCTTTAAAAAAAAAAAAAAAAAAATCTCTAACAGTAGCCTCTAGAAATGAACCAGATGGGATATGCTACCCATGCAAGACCTGGGTGGGAAGCCCACCCTGCACAAGAACCCCACTGTCCATCCACAAAGCTGCCTCATCGTTTGAAACTGTTCCGAAGAGCACACAGGAAGGGGAAGGATGCACTTTGCAAGGCTTTTAGTCTGCAAGGCAGCAAGAAACTGCTTTCAATTCCCAGTTACTGAGGGGCCATGTGTCTTTGAAAAAAGGTCTTTGGAATCTGCTCCCCAGGGATCATTGAGACAAACTCTTTTGCTTGGATGTCCTGCTTGAAGTTTACACCCAGCTAACAGCAATGAACAGCTCTGGCTAGACTCTTCCTGCAAGGTCCTGTATTAAACATAAGCTGACATGTGAATGTCTCGCATTGACAAAGCAGACTGGCACAGAAACTATGACAAGTGCATCAGTGAGCACAAAGCAGACCACAGCCTGCACTTCTCCCCCTTGCAGACAAAATCCCTTACAATCCATTACAGGCTGGAGTACACACAAATGCGACTTAACTCCTGTAGAAGTAAGGGATCAACAGGTTTGAATGAGACAACCAAGGTGTGCAAGTTGAGGAGCACAACTCTGACTGTGGAGCATGCTAGGAAAGTACCATAAAGTAGAGAGTACTACATGTAAATCTTGGGGGGGTGGTGTTTAGTATTATTTTAATATTAATTTATACTTCTTTTATAGTAATTTATATTATATTTGGGCAAGGAGCAATGGACATAAGCTGCAGCACAGGAGGTTCCACCTCAACACAAGGGCGAACTTCTTTACTGTAAGGGTCACAGAGCCCTGGAGCAGGCTGCCCAGAGAGGTTGTGGAGTCTCCTTCTCTGGAGACTGCCTGTCTGGATGTGTTCCTGTGTGACCTGAGCTAGATTGTATGGTCCTGCTCTGGCAGGGGGTTGGACTTGATGATCTCTTTGGGTGCCTTCCAACCCCTGACATCCTGTGAGCCTGTGACTGTATTTATTTTATATTCATCTTTTCCTATTATTTCAAATTATCGAATTACGGAATGCCAATCAAACTCACTCTCCACTCTGTCCTCAAGACACTCTCCAAGGAGGACAATAAGCCACCAAGACGACTCCACCATTTTCTTGGCAGCGTGGCTGCTTGTGCCAGGTGAAGGTTTGCATCACCTGAAGCAAATGAGTTTCGTAAACGAAAGAACATAAAACTCCTGATTTCTTGTTTGGTTTGAGCGCTTCACCAGAGGAAAGAACAGGTTTCAAGATTGCACACGGGATAGCAGCGAGGCAGAAAGGGATTGTGACACCACACAAAACCATAACGAGACTAATTCTCCCACCTCCTCCTAATCCCTCTGAGAATGCAGGATGTTTCCTTTTATCATCACCATCGTTGGACTTCCCAGCCCTGACTGCTGGTTACAGCCGTACAGGACACGCTGTTCGGAGCTGCCGAGTCAAAGGGGAAAATATAGCTTCAAGTAATTAGAAAACAAACAAACAAAAATAGATTTTTCTTTCTCTCCCTCCCCTCCTCCTCAAATAAAGCAACATCACAGACTGTGAATCACACTGTGGCCAACATATGTCCCTAGCAAAAACCTCGTACTTGCTGTTTCTTTTGCTGTGCGTGCAGACAAGAGAAAAATGTTGCGCCGGGGAGTTAGTCATCATAAGGGAGCTGCTGAGTCAATCATTTATCTCTGCAACACAGGGGATCTCAAGATGTGGATTGTTGTTTATGGACTGGGGCCAGTTTTGGGCTCCTCAGTTCAAAAGAGAGACAGGGATCTACTGGAAAGAGTCCAACAGAGAGCTACAAGGACATTAAGAGACATGAACATCTCTGCTGTGAAGAAAGACTGAGAGCTGGGGCTGCTTAGTCTGGTAAAGGGAAGGCTGAGAGAGGATCTCACTAATGTCTACAAATATCTGAGGGATGGGTGTCAGGATGAAGGTGACAGTCCCTTCTTGGTGATGTTCAGTAACAGGACAACGAACAATGGGTATAAGCTGGAACACAGGGAAGTTCCCCCTCAGCATGAGGAGACACTTCTTTATGGTGAGGGTGCTGAAGCCCTGCAGCAGGCTGCCCAGAGAGGTTGTGGAGTCTCCTTCTCTCCTTTCAAAACCCACCTGGATGTGTTCCTACGTGACCTGCCCTAGGTGATCCTACCTTGGCAGGGGGATTGGACTCCATCTCTAGAGGTCCTTTCCAACCCCTAACATTCTACGATTCTATGACTGCAGATTTTCAGAGGGAATATTCGCTAGGGAGAGGTCATGTCATATGCTCAGTCCTAATATTTGCTGGCTCATGACCAGCATGGATTTGTATGACTTACTCTGTTTGAAAATGTACCTGCCAACATGGAAAGCAGTTTTATTTTTACAAGAAAATAAAGAAATGTAACATACCAGCTCACACACACACACACTCATTCTCTTAGTGCCTCAGTTGGGAGCACAGACACTGCTAGAAACTGGACCCCTGTAAAGCTTCTCTCAGACTGAAACTGGAAATTAACAACCAGCATGCATCCCAAGCAGCAGGTGAACACCTGTCACAATCTGAGTGACACCAGAAAAATGGGATTCTATTTACAGTAAGTTTTCAAAGCCAGCTTTTAATGCAGTTGTAATGCCCTTAAATGATGTGAGGAGATCTGCTTCCAGGTGGAGACATGCTGGGGCTGTGTGGAAAGGCACTCACTTCTGGCAAGCACTGCCAATGTCTTCCTGTCTAAAGAAAGCAAAGGGCTGAATAATCAGCTGCAAATGACTCCTGGGTCATAGAAGGAGGCGGAGAGGTTGAAACCTTGAACTACTGCTGCTGATGTATAGTATCTTTATCTCCCCGCTGCCTATGGCGTGTTGTTGCTGGTTATCTCGAGGGATGAATGACCTGCCTGCAATGAATTATGCCTGCTTATCTTCCAGACAGGGTATACACTAAGTCATTAAGTCATCTAAGAGCATAACCCCAAGGGAACTACTAAATGAATGCAAAATCCTGTGCTGCTCTTAGCCATCGTGTCAGACTTCTGCATGCTCCTGGTGCAGGGGAGCAAGGAGGAGGGGCCTGAACATCTCTCACCTGTTGGGCTGGCCACCTGTTCTCCACTACTGACTTTTTCTGCTTCTGACATCCTAAAGTTAGATGATGGCAGAGTAATAACAGTAACCATTCCTTCAGAGGAAGGAAAAACGCAGTCCCCTTTGACCACCAAGATCTCCAGACCACAAACACACCAGCTGGGACGGGCAGCCAACGTGAGACCAGCAGAGAGCTCAAGGCTATGGTATTTGTGCTGGGATATAATGGGGTTTGTCCAGATGAAAGAGTGTGCTTCTTCTGAAGAGCAGCACGTTTTTTTTAATTAAAAGAAATTGATTTAGTGACAGGATTTACAATAGGGTATCTGACAAGCCCACTGACCTTCACACATACATACAAACGGCTGGGGCTTGATGCATTCAGGAAAGTGGATTCTTGCTTGAAACAATAAAACTGTTAAACACTGAGATCATTGACTCCTGCAGAAACATAGGAACTCTTCCTAAGCAAAGTGTATCAAAGGAGGCTTAAAGACTGCCCTGCACAGCCAGCCTTCCCAGATAACATCTCATGAAGTCTGGGGCATAAATAACATCTCTAAACAGGGAGGAAAGAACATGTCTGGCAAAGGGTCACCCATGCTTTATTACAGCCTGGCAAAGCTCTAGCTCATAATTTGCCTGGGATGCTCTATTTACTGTCCCTACTCCCACTGCTCCTTGTACTGAGTAACTTAGGCAGTAGTTAAATATCTCCTTTCAAGTATTCTCAGTATCCACAAAAGAAAGAAGCACAGCAGCATCCTTAATGAGAAGGGATCACACTAGCACCTCCAGACAGCACTAAACTGTTTGGCACCCAGCCTCTAAAGCTGTTTTCAAGGGGCTGCTGCTCAGGTTGGGTTTCAGTTTTCTATTATCTGCAGCCAGGCTGATGAGCACTCTCAGAGGTGTTTCCCTGGAAGTGGTGGTGCTGCACCCTCCACTCTCCACCCTGTCTGAACAGCAGCTGAACCCGAGCTTTACTGGGAGGAAAATAAACAGGATCCTTTAGGAGAGAACAAGCTTGTCTGAAGGCAAATTGTGCCTTTACCAAAGGGTAAAAACAATCTCTTAACTTTCAGCCTGGCAATGCCTACACCATACAAGAAGACATGATGGTCAGCATCATTTCAGCATCTTCTCCTCAATTCAGAATGACAGACTAAAAAGCACCAATAAAAATCATTTTTAGAAGCTCAGTTTCCTTCTTGACTTGCAGGCTTTACTAAATGAACAACCTTCCCAGCTTGGTCACCCTGATAGGTTTCCCTGAATGTTACCAGATAAAAAAGAAAACCTAATCCTTGCTTGAATGTTCCTGGGCCAGGGCCAGGATATTTATATCTTTCCAGGGCAAAACTCAAACTAGGCCTTGCGCTGTCACTTGTGCCAAGAAAAGTCTTGCTAGGACATGGAAAGAGGAAATTGCTCCCGTTTCCATGTGGACATCAGAAAACTTTGTCTGGAAACAGAAGATGCCACACAGATGGCCGGAGAGCAACCACATTTCCTTTAGACAGCTCCACACACCACCCTTCTCCAAACTTTTGCCTTGTTGTTCTGCTGCCTGTGCTTTGCTTTTTTTCAATCAGAACCTTCTACAGGAATAAAAACCCTTAAGTAATTCATGTTTCTTCACGCAGTACTTCACACCCCAGGATGTACTGGGCACCTCTGGAAGCATGATTTCAACCTCATCTTCCTATGCATAGTGCTTTATATAAGGCCTTGGGTTTGGTTCTCTTATAAAACACCTTTTTTTTTTTTCCCCTCCACACTGTGCCTCCAGCCACTACCACAAATGAGGAGTTAAACTGCACGCTGGTGAAAGATTTCATTAATAGACTATCTTCTAAGCTTGTGAGCAGTCTGCTAAAGGAAAAATAAAAGCAACAGATTTTCAGTTTCAGTAGACAAGGACAGCAAGGGCTCCCTTGTTAGCTTCTATTTATGGTCCCACAGCAGATGACCTGAATCTCCTCCATACTCATCCCCCTCTACAGAGCCTATAGCTTAGATTACTCACTTCTTAATGAAAACACCACCTGCCAGACGGACAAGAGAATAATTACATTACACTTACATTAATAAAATACATAGGAGTCTCGTGTGCCGCGCACAGTGCGGTGCTTTACGTCGGCGTCCGGGCGCACCAGAAAGACTCTCAGAAATGGGATTTTCCGTCCTGTCTTTTGCAGTAATGAAGATCAAGATGTGATTCATGCAATTGCCTGATGCAAATCTACTCGATGTGGGAAAGGCAGCTCTTGGAGTAATAAACAGCCTTTCCTTATCGCCTGAGCTTGCTGGGCTTTGTAGGCTGGGGTTCAACTCTCGCATCCACAGCGCGCTGCCATCGCTACCTGCGACCCCGAGAAGGAGGAAAGAGACACCACCAGAAGTTACAGAGAAGGACAGAGCTTTAATTTGAGTCAGACAGAAGCAGGGACCTTATCTGAATCTTTGATAGAAAAAAAAAGCTGTGGATTAAATTTTTACGGCTGGGTGAGCAAAAGTTCAAGCCAATTATGCTCCTGTATCTCCCTTCAACAAAGTGGGTTGATTATCCGCAAAGCACCAAAAGAAACCAGAAACAGTGAGAGAAGACACCACCCCATCCCCACATCCAGCCCTTCCCCCCCCCACTGCTAGGCGGTGTGTCTGAGGGAACATTTCCACCTCTCTGCTAAAAGCCTCATTATTCATCTTTTCTGGGAACCAGGGGGAGAGAATTAGAAAACAAAATGCTTGAATGCCTCACAACCTCTCAGCCAAGCTCTTCTTCTTGACGTTTTGCTGTAGCACATCGGAACAATCCGGCTCCACGAGCTTTTTCCCCAGGGTGTCATTAAAAAGATGGCCACAGAATGAGCCACTTAATGTAGGTGCTCGGCGCCATTTTTCGGTACTGTCCGAAAAACTGCATCTGCATTGAACTGAGGAGCGCAGAGAAAAAAATTGATTTCCGCCTCATCCTTGCAGCGAGGGAACGCCTCTCCCCGCCTGAACCTTTATGGCTTTTATCCAGGCCCCCCGACCTTCCCAAACCGAAAACCGACGCCCAGAGAAGACCAGCCCCAGGCACTTTCTGCTGGTTGAATCCACCTTTCTCTCCTTCCCCAAGAGAGGCTCCATCTTCAACAACAGGTCTTATAGCGGTGCAGGGGATTGTGGTAGGAAAACCTGTGTCCACCCACTGGGCTGGACTCCTTTAAAAGAGGGCACCCAGCCCAAACCACCACAAACAACAACAAAAAAAACCCCAACCTTCAGAAATTCTGCTACCGCAGAAATTTCAGTGATACCATTTCTGTCTGTCTGTCCTGCTGCTCTGAAGAGAAGCACTTCTCTGGGGCTAGTGAGGCTTTGGCAATCTATTCCTACTTTCTTGGCTCTCGTTCTCTAGAAGCAGCAGAACTCTAAAAGACCCTCTGGAGATTTATCAATCCATGCTTGCAGACACTTGAGGAAACTACCGGTTGCTTTGACTGAAAACTTAAATTCTGCCATTCAGTTTTCTGGTACCAGCAATGCGTGACATTGGCATCTCCTGGGTGGTGGTTGTCCTCATGGGGTGAAAGAAGAGGAGCACAGCCTTCAATTTATGCTTGGTTCACTCCCTCTGCTACTGGGAAAAACAGCAGAGTTTCTCCTTAAAAGGACTATCACGATTTGGGGAAGGAAAGGAGATGGAAGAAGCCAAGAGCTAACACTAATCAACACTGCAAAAGCCTTGCACACAAGCCATCCTGTCTTTCTGGCTGAGGAATAAACACATATTTCCTTGAGGGAAGAAAACATCTCCATCAGTTTGCCTGAGACCTGAACATCAGTCCCAGCCAGACAGCAGTCCTAGTTTCAGCAGGAGCCAGACTCCAGCCCTGGATGGTTTCCATCAGGATCCCATTAAGGCTGTGCATGTGCAGCTCTCAAAATTCGCAAGAGCCACGTGTGTATTGGAGAGCAGATCTGGATGTTGTGTTTGTCTCTGGCTCTCTGTGGTTCTCATGTCCCTTCAATAACAGCCTGTTTTCTGGAAATTCACTCATTTCTTCAACATGTTCAGAAGTTCATCTGGCAAACAATAGTCAAGCTATCAAATTTTGAAGACAAAAGCCTTGCTTCTCTGAAGGGAGATGTTGATTAGGACGTGCGCTTCAGTGCTCAGTGTTCTTTTCCCTTTACCACACCAGTGCCTGCTGAGGTCCTGCTACACGCAGCACCTGGCTTGCCTCCTACGTTCCACCGAGTTCGTCTAAGCAGACGCAAGGTGTCACACAACCAAGAACTAGCTCAGAACATGAAATACACAAAGAAGAAAGAAGTTTGCATAGAATCATAGAATTGTCAGCGTTGGAAGGGACCTCAAGGATCATCTAGTTCCAGCCCCCTGCCATGGGCAGGGACCCCTCACACTAGATCAGGTTGCCCAGTCACATCCAGCCTGGCCTTAAAGACCTCCAGGGATGAGGCTTCCACCACCTCCCTGGGCAACCTGTTCCAGTCTCTCACCACCCTCATGGGGAAGAACTTCTTCCTAACATCCAATCAGAATCTATCCATTTCTGCTTTTTTTCCATTCTCCCCAGTCCCATCACTGCCTGACACCCTAAAAAGTCCCTCCCCAGCTTTCTTGTAGGCCTCCTTAAGATACTGGAAGGCCACAAAATCAGGTCTCCTCAGAGCCTTCTCGTCTCCAGACTGAATATCCCTGTGGGGTAGGACACAGGTAGCCCATGTCACCGATCAGCCACAATCCCAGGCAATTCCCACTCTTCCTGGCAGAAGCAGGGTACGGATCTAAACTCCCGGACACAGCAATGTTTATTACACTAGAGCTTGGTGATTCACTAAGTACAGGATGTGCCCAATTATTCTGTGTATTTTTCCAATCCTGTTTCATAAACTTGGGTTGCACAAGTACAGCAATGCATTCTGGCTTGCTTGTCCATTAGAATTCCCTTCAAGAAAGGCCATCTGATGCGAACAGTAAAATCACCAACTGGCTAGAGGCGCGTGGGGCTCTGCCGGTTTATTGTTGTAACCATGGAATCAAAACCCCTCGCCTGGTAAGTGCATACATTTGGGGATACAATTGCTTTCTCTTTTGTCTCAACCTGCTGAGAAAAGTTTTTGCTTTTAACTTAGGCTGCTGGGTTTGTTCCAAATCCAAACATTAAAAGCAGCAGTTGTGAGGGACAGAGATAGCTAAGCCAACAACATTTGGCTGCCTGACGCAAAAATTAGCAGAATTGTTATTACTAAAAACAAACCATTAGATCTTTCCAAGATAAATAAAAACTTAGAATCCTGACTATCAGTCCACAAACAAAGCTTCTAATTTAGTTTGCTCAAATGCTGCACGGCGCATAAAATAGATACAACAGTTTCTGTGTCTCTAAAGCTAATTTCACTACCTTAAGCAAGCTGGCTGAGATCTGAAGCTTCATCTTTTGCCTTCTGAGATGTGTTACTGCAAGTAAACACAAATCTTTCTATTGCTGTTAAAATACCATCAAGGTAGCACAGCTGACAGCAAGCAGTATCTTGAGAAGCATGCCCTGTACTCAGGGCTACACATTCAAGATTATTTTATGAACGAAGTGTGGGGTTTGCTGCAAAAGCAGCAGAAACAACATGGAAGATGAATGGGGTGCAAGGTCCCCATTTCCCAGCACAACATACACAGAGTATTTATAAGAAGTCCAGCAGCTAGGAGACACTCAGCTGTGATGGAACAGGTTTCACTTGGAGAGCTCACACCATCCTGCTTGAAGCAGATGGGGCAGTCTTGAGGTGCAGTGGCTTCTCACCAGCCACACTGGACCCACTGATGTCAGAGATGCAAAGGAAACCCAGGCTTCCTAAACCTCCAGCTAGGATCACTCCTGGCTGTGTCCATATGAGCAGGTGGTCTGGAGCAGTTTTGAAGCAACACCCCTGGCCACCCCTGTCATTGCAAGCTGGCTTTGTTGACCAGGTGGCTCCATGGGCCCAAACTAGATTCCTTTCTGAGACAACTAAATAGGAAGCGCAGGTCTGGGGGTCAGGTCCTGTCTTTTAATGGAGACTGAAGGATCTGAAACAAGTGGCTGCTTGGGCGGAATCAACTTACGTATGCACTGGGGACATTTGGTCCAGAGGAGAAGAGTAAATCTGGTCTGGAATAAAATGCTGTTTGTATGTAAGTGTAGATGCAGGAGCCTTTGGCTTCTGCTGCTTAGATCTACTCATCTTCACCCACTGTGCCAGCCAGCACGATAAAGCCCCCACACCTCTCCAGCATGGAGAGCTGCCAGACCAGCTGTGTGCACAGGACAGACGTCTACTGTCTTTTTCCTGGATAGCCATCTATTCAACTAATAAATCATTTCAGGCACTAAATCAGATGAAGAAGCTACAACCTTCAAATTCCAGATGACAAATCTGCAAGGCAGACTGCACTTGTGGTGTAACGAAGCTGCCAGTGCAGGGAGCGTTTTATCCCCTGGTCCAACTGACCTGCTCTTGACAGTACCTGCACATCTGTGGAACCTCATATCACAGCAAGTACACTGGAAACAGTTCCCCCCTACAAACCTGCAGCACCTACACTGCTCCACAAGTGTCATCTGAAAGGGAACTACCATCATTTGACGTGACCCATTAATCAGACCACCCACTCTCTCTGCTGCGGCTCAGAAGGCAGAGTCCAAGCTGCTTTGAGACAGTAAGATGTGACAAAACAACACCATCTAAGACAGGCTGGCAAGTTTGAAGCAAGGACCTTCCCCTCCCCAGTCTCTCAGCAGAGGTTTTCCTCCAGCAGCTACCCAGCACTTCAAGGAAATTAGTGTCACTCCACCACTTGGTGTGTGCACCCTGCAGTCACTTGTCAGGCTTTGCAACCTCACCGGAGAGAGACACGAGAGTAAGACAGGCCAAATTAAACCCCTAAGCCCATTAATCACACCCTCATGAGTTCAGATAATGCAACATGCAACGTGCACCATATGCTTATGTAGGTCTTGCCTTTGGCCATAATCTAGATTATAAAATAAACCAGGAGCAGGGCTGCAGTGAAAAAATGAGAAACAACCCAAGTGAGGAGGGACAGTCAAGGGTCACATGAACTGAACTCCCTCAACAAAAGGTAGTTATGCAAAGAGCTCATACCTGAACTCAAACGGCTCAATTAACATTCCTGAAATGAAACTCATCGTTCTCCACATAAGATGAGGCCAAAAGGGGTGGCATGTACCTACTCTTCGACACGCTCGACGCTTCAAGTGGAGTTCAAATGGATCGCTGCAGCTTGGCCAAGCTCCCTGTGAAGAGCTGGCAAAGGAGTAAGCTGATGTGAAACACCACCTTATCATTCCCACCCAGAAAGCAATGGACAATCACACAAATGGCAGCAGAAGAATGCAGCTGAAGTAGCTCCTCTGACCTGCTGCAAGGCACTGAGAAAGCTCTTCAGCCTGGCTGGAGAGCTGCAGGGAGCTCAGCAGCACGCTGGTGCCTGTATTGGTAGCCAATGCTAGATGGTGTTTGAAGAGCTGCAAGAATAGAAATCCTTTAAATAATAATAAAAAAATCAAATGAAAATTGGACATCTCAAATTACATTATTTCCATGCTATGTTAAATAGGAGTTCTTCTTGGTAGGACTATAGAATACTTCACATGGAATAATTTTGAGAGGGAAATGAGCCGTGTGGAGGTTTACGGAGACTGAAAATCAAAAGCATCAGAAAAGGAGTAATCCTGTTAGACCAATTGCTTGAAGTCTGGGTCTGAAAAAATACTCTGTGTTCCCATCAAATTCTGACCTGAGACAGGAAGCTTGGGATACATTGATACTGTACACAGCCACATGGTTCTTTCTGATCCTAAAACGTGCCTGTGCTAACAGCTGAGCTAGAAACTCTCCAGCCTGCTCCCACCTCCCTCGCACTACCAGAGAACTTTCTTAGGAAGTTCCACGATCATGAGCTGCTGAAGGAACTTCTTACCTCCCACAGCAGTGGCTGTGTAGGACACATCCTCTAACAAAGAGCCAGCGGGCACTCTTCGGTGTCAGGGCAGTGCTGTGGGCTGCCCATAGTACCAGGTCTTGGACAGAGAGGTGTCAGGAGCCAGATCTATTTCTAACTTGGCTTCAGTTGCTGCTGTGACTTTCAATCCTATTACTCAGTGGGAGAAACATCAAAAGATAGATATGCACTTGAAGGAATTGCCAAATGTGTTCCATTTACATGGGGAAACAAACATGCCACAGATCTCTCTGGGGTCCCTGGCAATGAACAGGAACGGAGAGCCGGGCAGAGGAAAGGAAGAGCTGATCCCAAATATGCACACTGTCTGGATGGTCAGTTCCCCATAGCTCCCTCAGCTGATTCACAGACATCTACACCCAAGTCTTTGCAGAACAGGGTTTACACTGGAGGGAGGACAAATCACAGAGGGACCTAGAGAGGTCAGATTTAGATGCCTGTGGTAGTTAAGTGGTACTGAGTACCATAAAGGGAAAGCTGGGGAGTGAAGGGACTTTCCTTGAGCACATGATTCAACCCAGCAGGTATGAGCTGTGGAAGACTCTCTCTTCCCTCACCCAGAGAGAGCACCTTGGGCACACACAACCTTTGGTGCTGCATCAGGGGATGCAGTAGTGCTCAGAAGAGCGGCTGGAAGGAAGGCAGCTCCAAGTATTGTTGGTTCCCCTGAAAGAGGCCTGGAGTGTAGAGGACAGTGAGGAAACCTGTGAGCACGATTCTTTTACCTGAGCACTCTCAGACAGCATGAGTGACAACAGCAGGTAATAAACAAATACATAAATGTCCAGCCCTAAGCCTCCTGAGCTCCTTTGATCCCAGCAGGCCACACCATCAAACACCTGCAAAGCTGCAAACCTTGACAGGAGGCTGGAGGGAGGCACTAAAATCACACTACTAACCACACCGTGCTGTATCTTAGTGAAAACTCATCCCTGCCTGCTGCTCTGCTGAGCAGGGAGCCACAGAGAGGGGAAAGGAGAGCTTGCTCTCCAGAGCTGGGGCTCTCCAGGGCACAAACACCAGCTGGCCAGCATTCCTGTCCCATCCACATCCTGGCTGCCACCACACAGCACTGGTGGGTGTCCCACCTGCCCAGCCACTTGCCCAGTCCCACATGGGCAAGCCACATTTAGGGCAGAGAGGGCTCAAAGGATAAATGTCCTTCTTGGACAGGGATTAAAGGCACAAGCCACAATTTTTAGTAGCAATTCCTGTGCTGCAGCCTGATGCTTTCTCTAGATGCTTCTACCCCTCCTTGTCACTAGAACACAAAGGCATCCTCCTAAAGTGACCTTCCTCATGTAGCTTCCCCTCAAGCCAATGGTAGCCAGCCATTAAAAGTAGTTAAAGGTAAAAGCTGCTCCACGAAGGTCCCAAAGAAGACAGCAGTGCTGCATGCCTTGAAGGAATCATTTGTCCCTGATATCTCAAGCATTCAGACAGAGAGGTGCTTGGCTTAATGCTTCTTCCCCTCTCCCCTCCCCTCCTTCTTGGAAAGGGTATTGTGGTTGAAGCTTTGCTCCAAGTGCCCATAAACATCCCTGGTTTACAATGCCTCTCTCCTCCAGGAATCCCTTCAATGTAGGCCACTCTATTTCTGCCACTCTTCTGTAACCGTGGGATGAAAGAATATAGCTTGCAGGACACGCCTGCTTGCTCCACAACCCATCTCCAGGCAGTGCCAACAATAGGACTGCTTACAGCTAATCCATTTACTCAGCTTACCTGTTACACTCCCATCCCCTTAACAAACACTACCCAGCAGCTTCACCCAACTTGGAAACTGCTAAGTGACCCGTAGTAACCTCCCCTGTGCCACATTACTTGGAAAGCTGTGGACCTGGATTAAGAGAGAAGCAAATCAAAACTGTCATGGAGCTTCCAGTGGCCTGCTGGTGAGAGGAGACCTTTACACCTTTGCCTGCATGGACACAGCACTGCATGCACCAGTGGATGCAAGCAGAGGTGAGATTTCCATGTTGCAAAAGCCCAGCCACCATTAACCTCTGCCTACAGAATTGCACTGTCTAACCCAGCACTGGTTCCTTTAAGCCCCAGATAAACAAAAGCTTTTGAAGGGAGGGAAAAAAAAAAAAAAAAAAGAAAGAAGTCACAATTATGAAAAAGTAGTAATTTGTGGGTTAAGAACTTCTTTTCCCATCAAGAAATGCTTTGGAGCAGACACTAACACGTGGAGTAGCAGCACTGCAGGCTACTGAGCAAGAGGGAAGGAAGTTTGTACCTTCAGCTCCACAATCCCACCGAATTCCAAGATCCTGAATCCCTGGCTGTGAGAAGCAATTTATTCATGGTCTGGTGTATGCAGCACTTGACACTGCACACAACAGCCTGACTGGCCTTCACTGTACATAATTATTATTTGTCAGACCTACACTTTATGCTGAACTATCAATCTCCACATTACCATCCTCAGCCAGGGAAGTGCTGAGGAGAGGAGTCCGAGACTTCCGTAAAATGTGACAGATTTGTCTCTCATCACATCACCTGGGACAGCTAACTAGCATATAACACTCCCAACTCTCTGAGCAGCTAAAAATAGACAGTTCCTCAGTCACTCAGTGCATAAATAGTCACTTCCACACCTGTCAAACACAAATCAGATCTTGCAGTGCCTTACAGATGGATGTAGAACCAGTACCTGATGGAACAATAAGGTTTTAGAGGATTCCATTATTTCAAATAGCTTTGAGTGTCTGTAACAGAAAAAAAACTAACCCACAACATAACAACACTTACATAAATGATATTGAAGGACTGCCAGAGTAAAGCCACACCTTTGAGGAAGGACAGGAGGAATCCAATTGATTCAGATTATCTGAGAGAAGACCAAGAGGTTACCCAGCCATAAGTAGAATAGAATAGAATAGAATAGAATAGAATAGAATTAATCAGGTTGGAAGAGACCTTTGAGATCGAGTCCAACCTATCACCCAACACTAACTAATCAACTAAACCACAGCACCCCATCAAGTCTCTTCCTAAACACCTCCAGTGATGGCGACTCCACCACCTCCCTGGGCAGCACATTCCAATGGCCAATCTCTCTTGCTGGGAAGAACTTCTTCCTAACAGCCAGTCTAAACCTCCCCTGGCACAGTTTAAGACTGTGTCCTCTTGTTCTGGTGCCGCTTGCCTGGGAGAAGAGACCAAGCCCCAGCTGGATACAACCTCCCTTCAGGCAGTTGTAGACAGCAATAAGGTCTCCCTGAGCCTCCTCTTCTCCAGGCTAAAAAGTACCTTCACCAAGTGCAGATCTCTGATAGCAGACATCAGCTGCAGTTGGCACATGAAAATGGAATACAAAAAAACCATCAAACTAGAAACCTAGTGGCTTGACAAATTCAGAGGGGAAAAGTAGTACCAAACTTAATATGTATTAAGAAAAAAAAAAAAAAAAGGTAATAAACTGCTGGAAAAAAATCCAAGAGCTTTATCACTTCAAATCTTTAAATCAGGACTGGATGCCTTTAAAGTACCCTCAAGCTCAGCCAGAATTTATGTGCCTGATGCAGGAATTATTAGATGAAATTCAATGTCCTGTCAGATGTCAGACAATGAGCATAATGGGTCCCTCCAGCTTTAAAAATCTATTAATTGTTCTCTCTGTGTGCTAGGAACTCAATTACATTATGTAGCTACCAAAATCCATACAAATATTATCACATTGCCACAAAAGACGAGCTAAAGAAACAGTCTGCAAGTCACAAAGCGCTGCAAAATGAGGCTTCTTAGCGCACCTTAAGACAAAAGTGCACTAATAAATTAACCTAAAAGAGATACTTTATGCCACTCTTCCAGATCTAAGCCAAGCTTTCCTCACACTACCCCAGTGTTAACACATAATTTTAGTGCCATTTCTTGCTTGAGAATTAGTATCAATAATTATAGCAAAATATGCTCACCTGCTCTCTGCACTTGAACACCAAGAATAAAAGGAAAAGAATTCTCTTTTCAGTTCCAACACCTGGACTCCAGTTGATAAGTGCTCTTTTTATAGAAGCTTTATTCCAGAATTGAGGGGGAAAAGAAATTCTTAGAGACTTAAAATACTTTGAGTTGAAATAGCAATTTCCATTATTAGCACCAGCAGACATTAGCACTTCATGTTTGCCTCGTAAGGATGCATTCCACCTTGTGCCTGGCTTGGTTGAGGGTCTTGTAGTGCTAGGTACTACAGGAAGACAGAGTGCCAAGAGCTGCTTGCCCTCTCAAACAGCCTGTTTAGACCAAGCTGTCTCTTCTCCACATCTTGAGGAGATGCAGGTAGGTGAGAGAAACTTTTCAGAAGCCACAGTGGCACTTTGCATCACTCCATCATTCCTCCCTTCCCCTTTGTGTCATCATCACTTCCCATCACTTCTTGCTAAGGCTGAACAGTCTGTTCTTACTTCCACCTGTGAGCTGATTAATCAAGGCTGCTGCTACATCAAATGAAGTAGTTGGGGCTCCACCATACTTCTACATTAATGTCACTCCACTTCATCTGATCTCTTCATTATACTCCGTCATTAGGCATAGTTTTCAGACTGACAGCCAAGTAGTAACAGAAAGAATTTTCTGGTAATTTTTTTTTCTTTCCCATAACAAAATTAAGAAAAGGAAAGGAAAAAAAGCAGCCAAGGAAAGGCCTGGCTTGTTTGGTTGGTTGGGGTTTTTTTTTGAGGACAGGCTTTTTCTTAGCAATAAAAAGGATCATATGACAACAGTTTTGCAGTGTATCGTGCAAGCTCGGCTGGAGTCAATCCAACTTCTATACAAGTGCTGCCATTTGGACAACAAAGCTGCCTTATTGAAACAGGCAGGCTTCATCTTAATTCTGGCACTACTGAATGGAGAGTACACACCAGCCAGGGAACAATGAACCAAGAAAAGAGTTACAAATCTCTCGTGACAACTGCACGTCAAGGAAGAGAAGATGCATTATGATAGGGCTGTTTGCTCTGCTCCTTCTCAAGACCACTTTGAAACAAAGTTGGCCTTCTTGTGCCCAAAACTGAAAGCTCCTTCCAGATTTTCCATGTGTGTCTTCCACCCTCCATCCCCCACCCAACGAGACCCTTCACTACAGCTTTGTTCCCTGGACAAAGGTGAGAAACAAGAGGCTCCTACCTTCCTGCTCCCTTCCCTCTCCTCCCACCCTCACTTGTCACCCTTGTTAGGTAGAGCCTGCCCTGCTGTTTTAGTGTTTAAGGCACATAAAGCCAGTCTGTTGTGTTCTGGGAGACAGAGTATTTGCCCTTTTTTTGTTTTCCATTACTTACTTCTCAGTGAAATTTGACTTCTGAATTCCTGAGATTGTTTTGAAGTTTAGCTTAGTGCAAGAATGTCTGCCTTGACCTTGGCTCCTCCAAGGAGCTCAGCTCACACTGCTTCCAAACTTATCTGGAGACACAAGCTGAACCTCCTCCCTCTATGAGGTGGTTTGATGCCCCATTACATATGGCTGCAGACACACACTAAAGTTCAACTAAGTGGTGAAATAACTGCTTGATAACGTGCATTAAATCCCTTACAGAGCAGGTCAGAAAACACTGTCTCCTACCTAGTGATTCCTTCCAACCTGCATTTTTAAGTGCAAAGGTAGCAGAAGATCACTTGTGCAACTCGGGTTCATGCCAGCAACTCTCACATGGCTATATGTGACACTGCTGAGGGGAACACACACTCCTGGGCAGAGAGGGTTGGTGACTTTCCACTTTCACCATCACAGGGCAACCATCACCCTGGGCAACCTGTTGCAGTGTTTCACCACCCTCACTGTAATTTCTTTCTCATCTCCAGCCTCAATCTCCCTTCTCCCAGCTTCAAACCATTCCTCCTCATCCTATCACTACAAGCCCTTGTAAAAAGTCCCTCCCCAGCCTTCCTGTAGCCCCTTCAGGTACTGGAAGGTCACTGTGAGGTCTCTCTGGAGCCTTCTCTTCTCCCTGCTTTAGTTTGCATGGGAGAGAGACTCAGACTGCCTACGTGGGAGCAAACCCACTCTTTCCTTGCAATTCAAGACAATTTCATCAGTGTTTGCCATAGCTCTAGAAAACACAGCAATGTGTATTTAACCCAATCAAGGATGATTACAGCTCTTCAGACTGCTGGCTTTTTGGTAAGGTAAATGCAAGGCCACACATACACCCGTACAGACACCCAGGAAGATAGGACAAAACCTTGTGAAACCTGACAAACAGGCCAGTTCAGTCCATGGGCTTCAGTGTAATGAGTTTCTTAAAACCTTTCAGGTATTTACTCTGGCAAATACAACCTGATAATACAGGTATTTGTAATATAAATCAAATACAGGTACGTGCACGTTGGGTAGTTTTAATTAAAGCAATTAGGATCTTTGAAATATTTGACTGGAAAGCCCTTGCTTGGGAATTCTGGTAAGAAGCTCAGGAAAATATTAGGCTTCAAAGGCTGCTGGAGAGAAACACCAGCTCATCATTTACAGAGAGATTTTTCAAGGACAGCAGCAACAGCTTTTCCTTCATAGCCCAGTAAAAGCCAAAAGGAGTTGACAGACAAACTCTTCTAAGCACACCTGAAAGTCTCCTCATTACTGTTCAAAATGGGAACACTGGAAAGCATGAATGACTTTAAATTAAAAGGCATTTAAATTAAAGCCATTTCTGTCACACTTGGTTTCAGAAACCTACGAATTCTAACGCTGATTTATAGGAAACGTCCCTTGGAAAGCAGGGATGGAGAGAGCCAAAACCAGGACCTGTGCACCCATCCCATGCCCACACCTCCAAGACAGGGAGGAGAAAGATCTGGCACTTTCTTCTCCTTATTAATAAATCACTTGAAACTCTCACTCAGCAAACAGGAATTAATTTGATCTGCGGTGGACTGCAGCACCTTGGCAGCAAACGCAGAACCCAAGTTTAATCTTTCTTGACTAACTCCTCAAGCTCGGATGGTGGGAAGGAATATATGCAATGGGACTTTTTCTCTCTGTGAATAATTGCATGGGAAGGAGATGAAGCAAGTCACAGACCTAATGAGCCCATTTGCTCAGCTCAGCCATTTTACTGGCCAGCAAGGGAAGCACAGCTTTTGTTTTCTTTAGCAAAATGAGATTACCCCTCAAGTTTCTTCTGAGGCCAGCAACCTGGGACCACAGCCTGCAACAGCCACTGCTCACATGCTTCTAATGTGAATTAGTGGAAGAAGGGGGAAATTAAAAGCTCTGGAAGATGGAAAATCTTGACAGCATCAGAAAAAGGTTAGTAAGTATACAGTCCAGTCACTCAAAGCACTCTGTGAAGACTCTGGAGCTAGAAGGGATGTCTTGGAATGTGTGGTCCAGGTTGGGGGATGTCCTCCAGTATCACTACAGCAATAGGCACGGTGAGAAAACAGCAGACTCAGGCCATGCCTAAGAAACCCTCCTATCAAAAATAAATGACAAAATATGGTCTGGAAGCTACCATAAAGCAAAAATCACCAATCTGCTAATAAAGACAAATGCTGACCAGGTTCAGAAAACTGCTAGACCAGCTACATGAAGATCTCAACTCTTCACTGAACGGTTTGCTTGAAGACCACAGCAAAAGCTGGCTCACATAAATTGGTCAAGAGTTCACCTTTCTGTCCATCAGAGCGAGGGTTCAGTGCTTAAACCCCCATAAATACATGCACAACACACTGTGAGGGACATGCAGATCAGTAAGACAGCTGAGGTCTCCACTAGCTGTCAGGGATCCTGAAAGTCCTGCAGTACTCTGCCTTGCCTCCCACGAAGTGCATGAGTACCAAGACCGTTTGGGTCCAAAGGCTCAAACTGCTCTGGGAAAAATCTCTAAGGAGCTCTCACTTCAACTGTGTCAACTTTGTTAGAGACAATAATGTAATTATCCAAGGACTCCATCACAAGTTCTAGCTGAGAAAAGCTGCTGATGAGAGAAGGCATCAGGTCCTCCAGTTGTAGAAGTAAACAAAAAAGTGCTTTGCTAAGCAAAACCCTACTAACTTGCTCCCTTTTGCCCAAAGTTCTGAGAGAAGCAAC
Organism: Picus viridis; assembly: GCA_033816785.1. NCBI lineage: Eukaryota > Metazoa > Chordata > Aves > Piciformes > Picidae > Picus > Picus viridis. The sequence goes on from CM066579.1 coordinate 12,224,859, forward strand.
TGAAGGGTGAACACAAACACCTCCTTCATTGCTGCTGAACACATTTAAACCCACAGGTAATCACTCCGATAAAACAGCCCAGATCTCAGACTCAGGTCTACTTCACTGCTTGTAATTGCTATAAAACACACACACACACACACACACAGAACCCCACAAACACAAAGAGAAACACCAAGCAAAAACTAAAGAACACCTTGCAAATTTATCAGAATCAAGTGCCTGGAGAAGAGTAGAGTAGAGCAGAGTAGTATAGGATTAACCAGGTTGGAAAAGACCTTCGAGATCATCAAGTCCAACCTATCATCCAACACCATCTAATCAACTAAACCATGGCACCAAGCACCCCATCCGGTCTCTTCTTAAACACCTCCAGTGATGTCAACTCCACCACCTCCCTGGGCAGCCATTCCAATGGCCAATCTCTCTTCCTATGAAGACCAGCACAGAAGGATCAGGGGACAAGGTTACAACTGCTACCCACCTTTCAATTGAAGGAAGATGGAAGGCAGCTGCTGTGGAGCTGGCCCTTCTGTCCATCATTCAGGTGCTGAATCACTGAGAGGTTGCATCCTCTGATTGTCAGGTGTCTACAAATTAACACTTCAATAATTAGCTTAACCATGCAAAAGGAAAGAAATACAGCTTTGGTGCAGAGGGGTGTGGGGGGGTTGTGCTCTTCTTTTTGTTTTCTTGCTGAAGTGTTATGGAAAGCACAGAAACATTTCCACCAAAGCAGTACTGGAAATATCCTTCAGCTGATTCAGGAATTCCAAAATGGAAAAAAGAAAAAAAAAGGATGAGGGGGGAAAAAAAAAGGAAAAGCTGTAAATAAGGAGACATTCGAAGTGCCCAGTCCAGTCGAGAGAACTTTAAAGTTCAAGAACCAGCTCTTTTAAATCCTCTGCAGCTGGCTTTGTTTCCAGCATTACAAATTCAGTTCAACCAAGGGAAAATGAACATAGATTTAGAAAGAAGTGCCATGGAAATACGATGAGCTCCTTTATGCCTCCCAAGCGAGGAGAGGTCACTCGCTAAAACAATGAACAACATGGTATTAATTTCTGCCGGCTTGTCGTAACACACTGAAGGTCTGAAGCACTTTCCAGCAGCACACTGAGCCAGACTGAAAACAATAATAATAAAAGTCCAACTCCCAAATGACATTCTTCTGGAGCACAAGGGCTGCTGCCACAGAGAGGCAGGCAGCAGAGCCTTTTGACACCCCAGGAGCCAGCTTTTGTGCTGCCTTTAATGCAACCGCTGTCCAAGCACACAGATGTCCTGCTTGACTGCAGAACCATCCCAAGTCACTGATGCCCTCTTGTCTTGTCCTTTCCAGTCTCAAGAAGAGGATGCTTGTGGGAAAGTGCCCAACTTGTTGGATAGAACTTGTTTAAGCACAGCCTAAACCCTCACCCCATCCCCAGCCATGCTGACTCTGAAGGAGCAACCATCATGCTAATAAAGCAAGGCTGGAAAATGATGCCCAAATGTGGTAACTGGGGGGGGGGGAAATACCCTCAATCCGTTCTTTTATTGTCTGGGAAAGTTGTTCACACTATTCCTTAAGAGTTTGTGGAAAACCAGAATTGTAGTCCAAAATTAGTATCACATTATGGCATTAACTCAGTTTTCACTCCCTCCTTTCTGAGTCTGAGTCAGAAGACACCAAAGAACATCTTGCATTAAACCAAAAATACATGGAAGATTAGGTACAGGGAAGGCTCCTCTGGCATAATCCTGCATCTGTATTTGGACAAAATCAATATGACAAGTATGCAACTGCAAATTAATTTTCCCTTTTTCCTGCTCAGAACCCAAGTAACTCCTGTTGGGCAGCAAACTGTGATCATCACACGCACAGGGCTAACAAAACAACCCCACACAAAAACAATCACCGGAGACAAAGAAGAGAGAGAGGTTACTGGAAGGCTAAGAAACCTAACCACTGAGAACTATCTAAAATAAGCAAGGGATTTACAAAGCTGCTCTCGTTAAATCTGAATTCTGAAACCATTTCTGCTGAGGAGGAGCCATTTCACCCAGCATATTATGCACTGATAGAATTACTAAGACATCTTCATTCTGGTATAGAGAAGTAGCTCCTGACCAAAAGAGTGATCCAACGATAACAGCAACCTGCTGTTACCTGCTGTAAGAAAATGATGCACAAAATACATGGCCCATTTCATGTCTCCTCCTGAATACACCCAGCTGCCCACAACAGAATGACATTTTGAATTTGCAGAGGAAAAGCTCAGGTTTCTGAGTTACCTACCTGGACTCTGCAATGAATGGAATCTTTGGTCACTTGGCCTCAGCACCACATGCATGAGGAAGCATAACTGTAAATCACACCCTGTGAGACCATGTCAACATCCTCCCTCTTCAAATGGCCTGGTAGGATCAGCCCATGCCTGGCAGTGCTTGCAAGATCACGTAGGCAGTTGCCTCTCAACCTTCAGGATTCAAATTTTGCTGGCCCAACAGGCAAAGAAGCCAGGGAAGCTCCTGAAATGTGTGGCCCCTGAGCTAAACCACTTGCACAATGTGGAAGAGACTGGGAGGAGAAAGAGAAATGTCTTTGGCTTTTGCTCATCTTGCAGAATACTGCATGATCTTAATTCCTTCACATGTCAGAGATTAAAACAAAGGACCTCAGCTCACTCTGTGTGGAAGCACAGCAATAATTTAAAACAAACTCTCAGGCTGAAAAGAATCAACACAACTCCCTCAGTGAAGTACTGACTGGAGGCAGCAAAGGTGGGAAGACAGGATGGTTGTGCCCCAGCACCACAAAGAACTCTTTTTTCCTAAAGAAAGAGGTTGGCTTTCCCCAGGTGGTTGGGGAGAAAGAGACAGAAGGTTCCTAGAAGACAGGTTGCCTGTGATCCTCTTAATGCACTAGATTAAAAAGAAAATTATTTCTGCTTGCCAGAGGTCTTGGGAGCATCTCTATCTTGGCTAGCTTTAAAATGCTTAAAAAACAATTCAATCCCATCTCCTGCTATTTATCCCTTCAAATGACAGTGCTAGGTAGAAGAGACTAGTTCCTGCAGCCAAAAAGAAAGGTATTTAAACACAGACATGCTATCTGTTTGAAGCATCACACACATTTACAATCATCCCTTTACAGCTCTCCAGTCTGGAGATCTTCCCCACAGGATGAGGAGAATCCTGCAGAAGACAGCAAGTCACCACCACCAGGTCTCCCGAAAGGCTCCGGTGGGCACAGCACTCAACATCCTAAGCATCCAACCTAAGCACTAGCACTGATGTGTTCTATACACTGAGACCAGGTTGTCCTGTCAGCTCTTGGGGAGCAGGCCTTCACCCACAAGAAGGAAAGGGACAGCAGCCACTAATTATCATGTTGCCACCATAAAACTTCTGGCATTGATTTGGCCAATTTCGACATTAATTCATGCTGGTTTAAACAGAGAAGGACTCAAGTTCACTGAGGTGACCAGTAAGGGCAAGGTGAAATACTGCCTCGGCTTCAGCTGATAACATATAGAGCCAACACCTGGAGAAGGAGCCCAGCCTTGCAAAAAACTCAAAGGGGAACATGCCAGCCCAAGATCTCTGTCCTCACACCCCAAAGGCTGTATTCCCTGTACAATGTGCCACTCCCTGCAGTGACAGTGAGCACTCTCCTAACCTTGCTGTCAAAATACTCATCAGGCAGGGCTAGCCAGGAGGGAAGCACCTATGGAACAGGTAATGGGGTGGGTGTTTCATGCACCACCATCACAGAGCCATACATAGAGAAGTGAGCATGTATTAGCCTTCTGTATGCCTCTGTGTTTGCAATAGCATACTGGGGACTACAGACCTTTGGTCATAGAAGCAGGGAGACCTCGGCAGAGGGGATGGAAATCTGTCAGCATCCCAGCTAAAACTGCTCTGCCCAGCCTGCCAGCATCCTCCCCCACAGCCCCCAGGAGCAGGAATACTCCTGAGGTACAACAGCTGCCTGAAACAGGAGAGAAGTCTCTTATCTGGGACAGCATCGCCTGAGCAGAGGAGCCTGGAGAGACAGGCAGTAAGAGGGTGGTACCTGTAAATCACCAGGATCTTTTTGGCTGTGCAGAGCCTTTTCAGAGCCATGAGGCAAGGCAAGGCTGGGGCCCCAAGGGACTTGGAACCACATTCGGGCTGATAACCACACAAGCACACACATACAGATGGGTACGGAGCGAGAAAAGCCAGGGGAGAAGGGGAATCACATTTAAGGGTTTAAAACAGCAGCAAGAAAAGCTTTATTTCCCCCCCACAAAATCATGAGAGGGTTCTGAGTCCGTTCACTGATGACATTTTCACACAGGCTTTGTTTAGGTATACAAACTGCTTTTAATGAACTTTGTTGGCCCTCCCAAGCCATTTGGTAAATGCAGGGTAGCTGCAGAACACAGAGGTGACAGTTTCACCAAAAACCTTTTTCCTCTAGGAAGCTCTTTCGCTTGCTGCTAAAAACCAGTTTGCACTTTGGACACAAGGCCACCATTAAAAGAACACTTCCCTCTTTTTGGAGAAAAAAAAATAGGACCCAAGCCCCAAACTGTGTCTCTTTTGGAACCAATTTTCAAAAATACTAAAGCTTGTTAGCTAACACAAAAGGGTTTAGATTCCCAACTTTTCTAACCAAACTGAGCCGCATTCAGCCGGTGTGGCACCTGCCCCTGTAGAATCACAGAATGGTCTGGGTTGGAAGGGACCTCCGAAGGCCATCCAGTCCAAGCCCCTCTGCAGTCGGCAGGGGCATCCTCAACTAGATCAGGCTGCCCAGAGCCCTCTCCAGCCTCGCCTTGAGAATCTCCAGGGATGGGGCCACAACCACCTCCCGGGCAGCCTGTTCCAGTGTTCCACTACCCTCCCGGTAAAGAACTTCTTCCTGATGGATGGACAAGCTTTTAGTCCTCTGATACAGCATCAACCCCTCCTGAAATCTGTGGAAAGCACTTGGGCTGACATCTCTCTCAAGGCTCAGAAATATTCTGAGCAATTGGTTTATTTCCCTTTCCCTTACTCAACTACCCTCTCCCTACTCTTCCCGAGTTACTGAAAAGAAGGGGAAACAACCAACAACCACAGCCCCTCTGTGGCTCAGCCTTGCTGATGCTGTATGCTCAGGCATGCAGCAGTATTTAAGATGAGCTGGGATAATGCCAGATCAAACAAAGCTGGGCACGGGACGGTGCGGTGGCCAAGCCCAGGTTGCTGCACTGACCTATATTCATGTCCCAGCAGCTAAATGGGGCTCAAATCATCCAGCTAGGGTGGGGTGGGGGAAGCAGCTGGCAAAAACCTGCTGGTGAGCAGCCTGCACATCCCAATCCCACATTTCTTCAGAGGTACAAATAATAGATCACATTCACCCAGCTAATGAATGTCATACCTGCAGCACAACTTGTCTTCGGGCAGCAGATCACACCCCTTCAGCCTTTCGAGCAGGCCTCAGACACCAGGGGAAATGCTTGGGCTGGTTTTGTCAGAAACCACACACAGAAAGTGGTGATGGGACAGGTGATGGGGAAGGGCTTTCATTTCCCCAGCATCAGGTCAAAGTCCCACCCGGGTGAGCTCCTGCTTGCTGCCTGACAGCTGTTAAAAAGCCTCCGCAAAACGAGCTGGCTGTTTTAATCCAGTTTCAAGTGGATTGTGCTTAGATCCCAAGGTGGTAAAAGCTTTAGCAATCAAGTGGGCAGGCACACACCCTCCATGTAAAGCTCAGTACAACCAGTACTAATCAGCAGCAGCCATGCAGGAGAGTAGCCAAGGACAGAAGAGAGGAGGCTGGAAATCCAGTTACCCACTCCATTCCTAGAAATGATTCAGCTAGATTGGACTTAGAGCAAACGGGCAGAAGCACAACAAGTAGCTTGTCTTTGCTCCCTACGTTTTATGAATAAGTATTTCAGCTCCTGAACCCTTGATCTTTCTTCCCATAAAATGCTATTGCAAAAGCCAGCTCATATTTTCCACACACATGGAAAGAGTATTTGCTACCCATTCAGTTCACTAAACAAACACAGGCACTTACTCACCAGCTTTCTCCCTCACCCCCCTCGCATTTATTCCTTCAAAAAATAATAATAAATGCTTCAGTTTTTCCTTTTCAGGTCTTTCATTTCAGTCTTACAGTATTCATTTTGCCTGTGCCATCACCAACTTTCAGAGGGCAGCTGATGACCTCAGGATGGCACAGTAAACCGTGAAGACGAGCAGTAGGATCTCTGCTTGCCTTTTACAACCCTATCAGAGCACAGTGCTCTCCTGCGACATTCTCACTCCTGTGGAGCAGTTGACAAGCCAACGAGAAATTAGCAAATGCTTTGTCTGCACTGGAATAACATGCAGGGAGAAAAAGTCTTAAACCCCTTAAAGCACCAATAGGAAGGGGGAAGGTGGTGTTTTGGTAGTTGCACACCAACCCTGGCTACACGTTCCTTTCAAGCACACGCTGCCAGCTGTTATGTACAAACACTGGCTGGCAAGTGAAGCCCTAGAGAAGTGGCAGCAGTAGCTGGAGCCACGGGCTGCCGGGGCACGGCTGGGCTGGCACCACGGACATGCCGTGCTGTCACAGAGTGCTGGGCCCTCTCGTCCTGCTGTGTCACTGGCACCGCATCACTGCCACTGAAATAACGCAGCTGCCTCCTCTCTCTTGGGTTTTTTTTTTTTTGTAAGTGACAGCAAATTTCAGCCTCTGAGCCTGTGTCAAGCTCCACTGCCCACACACAGGCCAGCTTTGCCGGTGTCCCCTGCTTTTTAGGGCCCTTCTTTTTCTTCCTCACCGTGGTCTCATTTGGGAAGAACAACCCTCTTGCCACCTGAAAGATGTCATGATTAAGCTTGAAGATTGGCAGCTATGTTATTGCCTGTCATTATCCCCTTAGGCCTCGGGGATTACTGCTTTCACTGACCATTATCGGTGCACTCCCAGGAGCCACACTGCGCTAAACGGCCGCTGCCATGGCCCCTGCAAAATCCACTGCAAACCCCCAGCGCTGCTGAATGGCCACAGCAGAGCTGACAAATCCCAGCAGCTAAACACAGCAAACTTTTCTGTTACAGGAAGGATCTGGAGGTGCTGGAAGGCATCCAAAGAAGGGTCATGAGGAGGATGGTCAGAGGGTTGGAGCTCCTCTCCTATGAACACAGATTGGGAGAGTTGGGGCTGTTCAGTCTGGAACAGACTCTCAGAAGACCTTATTGTGGCCTTCCAATATCTGAAGGGGGCTACAAGAAAGCTGGGGAGGGGCTTTCGAGGGTGTCAGGCAGTGATAGGACTTGGGGAAATGGAGAAAAAAAAAATAGAAACGGGTAGATTCAGAGTGGATGTCAGGAAGAAGTTGTTCCCCATGAGGGTGGTGAGACACTGGAACAGGCTGCCCAGGGAGGTGGTGGAAGCCTCATCCCTGGAGGTTTTTAAGGCCAGGCTGGACGTGGCTCTGAGCAACCAGATCTAGTGTGAGGTGTCCCTGCCCATGTCAGGGGGTTGGAACTGGATGATCCTTGAGGTACTTCCAACCTAACAATTCTATGATTCTGGGTGCTAAGACAGAAGCCTGATAAGGTTAAGTGCCATCTCCCCAGGCTGCTGCCCTTCGATACCATTCAGCAGATGGACTGCCATGGCCAGGCTGCCCACACAGCTTTTGGAAAGCATCCTGGTGCTGTGATCACCAGGCAGAGAAGTTCCTTTTCCCAGCTTCATCCACTGTTCACCTGCAGCAAACCTGCTGAGTGCTGCTCTTTAGAACAGCAGAGCTACCTGTGGCCATTGCTCGTTGTTTTAAGTAAGACACCAGAGCCCAGCAAAACATCTTCTGGTTTGGCTCAACCACAATTTCACAAAAAACACTGCAATTTCTTTCAAAAAAAAAAAACAAAACACCAGTATGTTTGGGGTTTTTTAAAAATCCTTTTCTTCTGTATTTTCACAGCAGGGGAAAAACCACCACTTTGGGGGAGCTTTCAAGAGGGTTTCCCAAATGATGGACACAGAAACCACTGCCGATCCCTCTTCATTGGAACAATCAAACGCATTGGCATGAGGTTCAGCACAGGCTGCAGCTGCAAACACTCTAGCTGAAACCTGCAAGCTACATACTTGTTCAACCAGATTCATGTTATTATCTTTTCCCTTTCCCTTCGTTGTGGCAAGAGTAACAATTTAATTAGATGGGAGAAGTTAGGGGGGAAAAAAAAGGCAAGCCAGCCCGTATTATTTATAACTATAGCGCAAGACATTATTTTTAGCTCTGAAGAAACAGTGCCCAGACCCTTTTTTTATGTAAAACTTCCTGAACTTGTGATTCAGAGCCAAACTTCAGCAACAAGTTTAATCTAGGTTTTGATCCCTTTGACCTGGGTGCTCTGGTTTTAGCGCGAGCTCTGGTTTTAGCGCGAGCTCTGGTTTTTTAGCTCGCGAGCTCTGGTTTTAGCGCGAGCTCTGGTTTTAGCGCGAGCTCTGGTTTTAGCGCGAGCTCAGCGCGAGCTTCACTGCGTCTGAGCCCTGCAGATCTCAAAACTCGACAGGTCCACTGGCTGCGAACCCACTGACATTTCAGGAAAGGTGGTCTTTGGAGAAGTAAAGCTGTCAGCCTCCTGGAGATCCTGGGGAAATTGGGGAGGCAGGGGAGTGTCTCCCCGGGCACGATACCAGGTTGATAGGAGCAGGACGTATCCCATTACGGGAACGGTGCGTTCGCAAACAAGCGCTGGGAGTCACAGGCTGTTCCCTGCCGCGTGGCCAAGATAACGCTGACAGACCTCAGGCTGCAAATCCACCCTCCCTGGCCACCTCTTTGATTTTTTTTTTTTTCCCTCTTTCTTTCCTTTTTTTTTTTTTTTTTTTTTAAACCTAAACTATATTTGACTTTGCTGTCAAGTATTTCAGTGCAGCTGCTATTCTCAGGCTCTCCTAAAATACAGACAGTAGGTACTGTACTAGCGCATGTACAAACATCTACCTTCCTACCACAGCTATTTAGAATTAAAATAACTTTTCTCCATTTCTGATTTCATTTCCTCTCTCTGGGCCCCGGTCTACGTTGCACAGGAGGCGCTTTCAAGACTGTGCCCAGAACCAACTTCTAGCACAGGATTAAAAAAAAAAAAAAAAAATAGAGTGTTAGCCTAGTTACAGGTTTAGAATTCACTGTCCAGTTTCCCTGGTGAATGACCTATAAACAAGACTCCACTGCTGATGCTTCACACTTTAGGGAAAAGAAAGCATTAAAGTGCCAGCACTGGGCTTGGTGGGGGTTTCCTACCTGCTTTTTACATCTTTTTGCCAAAAGAAGTTTGGACACCTGCATTAAACAAAAGTCTGCTTGACAGCATTATCTCAACCCATGGTGCGTTAACTCAGGGCTGTTATCTTCCACCTCCCTTCTGTGCACGTTGGAAAATGAAAGAACCACAGAGGGCACAAGGAAAAGCCCTTAGTGCATTACCGATAGGGCAGATTGATTCACCTACAATCTCTTCACTTTTCTCTCTTCCTCAGACACTAGGTGGTACATAGAGGTTTTTGTATATACACAGGTTGCCAGTTTCTAACTGGTGCAGGCTTCAATACACCACGTGCAGCACAGAAAACAGAAGTTACTTTAACTCCTCCACCTTCCACGAAGGCATAGGAAAACCTCGGCTGGCAGCCAGCATGCTGAGGTCCTGACACTGTTTCTAAAACCTCCATTCAGCCCCCAGCACGCTGCAGACTCTTACCTACACTTTAAATAGGTGCAACTGATTTGTTTTGTTTTGAACGTGCAGACAGCACACAAAGCAAAAGGCAGACAGTTTTAACCCGACACAGAGCTGCAGGGTAATGCTCCCCTCCACGTTACACAGCTAAAGCTTCAGCCAACTCCACCAGCTACAGGAGAGAAATATTCCTCCCAGCCGGTGCTACGGCTCTGCAAAACTGTAAATGATTACAGAATAATGCCCTGCAATCAAAGAACAAAATGTGTGCTGCAGATTAATCACTTTCCAAGACGGGAAAGGAAAGATAGGCTTGAGAGATAAATCTGGCTGGGGTGTTTATGCAAGCGTATCATGCTCCTTAGTACTGAATGTCCCAGAACTTACAGAGGAAGTAAACAATGTGCTGGGGGGAGGGGGGCGTGCGGGGGGGGTGTGCGAGGGGTGTGCGACCCAAAATAGGACAGCCTGTGAAAAATGCCTAACTTTCAGTTATGAAACACGAGCGTCAGGGGTGCCAGCTCTAGGGCTGCTGCCTGGAAAACCTAAAGCCAGGACCTGTTTCAGACAGAGCTCATGATTCCCTTCGGCATTTCAAACTTTCCTGTGAAACTCCACGAGGATGCCCCTGGCCTCCAGAGCCCTCTCTCAGTGCTGCCTCAGCAGCTGCAGCAGACACGCAGCGCGATAGAAGGGCAGGCACTGAGAGTGCTTCTGGTTGGGATTTACTTCTGCAGGCACACTTCAGCAGCCTACATTTTCAGTGTCCCTCTAGCATACAATCCCGCTGCTTTTGGCTGCCTAAGCAATGCCAGCTTTCATGCATTCCTCATTTCTGTGTAAACATATTTACATTTGTAACTCCTAACTGGCTTAAAGCTACACAGGCATTTTGAGGAAAGCCCTACCAGCGCTCCAGTTAAATGCAACACTTTGACAGCCGATTACAAACACAACAAACAACCGAGGGGCTGAATTTGCAGGGGCTGCACTTCCACAAAGGGCTCTGGGTGGGTTTAGAGACCAGGTGAGGAAGTGCTAACCTAAGTGAGGCATTGGCTGAGCAGCCCTGCACCGGCACGAAACCGAAAGGTGACACAGGGAGGCAGCCCCGTGCCTGACCCCGATCCTGCCAGCTCAACACTTGTGCTGGTGCAGCAGGGTCACGGCACGCTCCGTCCTCACCGGCAGAGAGGCACATTCACAATCTCTTAGGTCATAAATTAAAAGCACCTGAGCACATTGAGTCACGGCTGCTCCGTGCCACCTCACTGCCATGGGTGCAGGAGAGGTCAGTGACCTGGATTTAAACCAGGGGCTGGCTGGGAAGCCCCTCTGCAGAAGCTCACTGCGGGTCTAAGAGCCGCAGCAGCCCAAGTTAAAAAGCACTGAGCCCCTTTACCATGATTCAACATGTTACAAAACATTACAAGATCCACGTGGGGAGACCTTCACTTATCCTCACTGGCTTTGGAGCCATTCCTCACCTGAAGACAATTCTACATCAAATGTCTGTTCCCACTCAGGAGCTGGTAAAACTTTCCCTAAACCGAAAGTGAGGCACAGTGCCAGGGTGTGCCCTGCAACAGTGCTGTGTACAAGGAACACACTTCTCAGGAACTGTTTCAGGTCCCTCCTCCCTGCAAGTATCTGCCTCTGTATTAAAACCAATTAACAAGAATCTACTAACAGCAAGACCTTGATATAGCTCCGAGATTCCCCCAAAGCACTATCCTGCCAATGCCAGTCATTGATTCAGCAATGTGCACCAGCTCAATGGCACAGGCAGCTCCAATTCTTGGAAACATTACATCCAGTCTAATTCCCCCCAAGGTCACCACAGCCATCAGAAAGCCCTCACACGTGGTGACCCAGAGAGCTGGGACTGAACAGCTGTTATCAACAGCCTGGGAAACTGAAGCATGGTACCTGAAAGGCATCAGCCACCACCAGTGAACTGCCCAGCTGACTGAGGGCCTTGGGGAGAAGTGGAGGGAATAAATCAGATTCCTCTTGCAAGAGAGGAAGGAGGGCATGCCCATTTGCCTTTGCACTGTGTGCTGCAATGTGTGTTGGCACACACTTGATCTAGATGGGAGGAAGACGGGCCACCCTGCTACCTGAGTGAAGTTTTGGACTTGATCACCAAGGAACAAGGGATTCAAACTGCACACTCTCTGCATGAGCTCTTTGAAAGGTCAGTATAAGGTTATTCACACCATTAAATGACTTGATCTAGCACCAAGCCCATTGGAAGCCACCCACCCTCTATGCAGAGGCTAAGCTAGGCCCTGTGAAAGCAGCAAAGGTGTCCATCCTCCCACAGTCCAAGACATCACCTTGCAGTTTTAAGCAACAATTCAGTATGAGTTTCTCAGTCCACTTCTGATAACACAAAAACTGTGATCAGTTTACCACCTGGGTATGGAGGCATTTACCAGAATCACTGAAGACCAGGCATGAATTAGCAGCAGAGGCAAGCACTGCAAGAAAACCATGGAACTGTGTAAGGAAAAGGCTCTTTATATTTTCTAGTCTAAACACAGCAAGTCAGAGGACACCTAGTAGAGGATGTAGGACATGGTGTGACTATGGACTGTATACTTTCACATCTTACATATTACCAGTGAAGAACTTACCTATCTCCTCTCTTCTCATCAACAGCGAAGGAAAAAGGAACAGCCCCTCACCATGGAAATGAGAGGAATTTCTACAGTCATGGTAAACAAGGACAGCTCAGTAGCCCTATGACCTGTATCATCTCAGATACTGTCTGCTGCCTAGTTCCGGCCACACAGCAATAGAGATTAAAGTCTCTCTAAGGCTGGATCCTCCATCTCCTACATAAATGAGCAACCCCTCTGCACATAGTATCAGCAGAGAGAAGAGGACTACCCAAATGAGTAAGGATTTGCACACTGACAGCATCAGGCCTGCTTACCTAAGGGTGGATTAGTTAAAATAAACAATGCTGAAAATTATAGGTGGTGCCATGAGCCCCACCTACACCTTGTATTGTCCAACACTTCCTACTACAAAATCCTGTTCCCCGTTGCTAATAGCTTCGCAACCTTCAACTGAAACTGGGATGAGAAAGAGGGTAAGTGGCTTGGGAGAGGCAAGACAGAGGAAAAGGGGAATCCTGGGGCAGGGGAGAAATGTGAAACAGGGGACTGGATGGGGGAAAAAAAAAAAGGTGGGGTGGACAACCAGAGCAGATGTGAAAATCAGAGGAACTGGGCAGAGGAGTGGCACATCACAGGGAGCAGGACTGGGAATCACTGGGAAGGAGGCTAGGATGGGAGACCACAGGGGGCAAGGAGCTGGGAGAGGGAAGAAGAGGATGCAGGGCTGAGACAGTGCTTGTCAGGGAAGCCCATGAGAACTGGGGGGGGGAATGACACAGAGGAGCAGACCAGGAAAGGTGTACAGCTCTACTCAGAGCTGCGTGCCATGAACATGGCACAGGGCCCACACTGAGATCACGGGGGACAAGCTGAAACCCTGAACACCCCCTGAAGCATCCAGCCTGACAAGGAGACTGGGGGTGTGAACCCGTTACTAACCATGGTGTCATAGCCAGCATGAGCAGTAATCTCAAGTGTCAAAGGCATCTTTATTGCTGACATTTTGTCCTTCCTGAGCACTTGGCTTTTATACTGAGACCTTTGTATAAATGTACACTCTGATTTGGTACTTCTGCTCAGCACCTCACTGAACACTGCAAACAATTCCAGCTATCTCCAGTTAGTGGTCAAGTCATGCAAAATCCAACCTTCCTACTCCCTATCTGCTCCTGGAAAATGGGAAAGGCCCTTCACTAGCATTACTCAAAACCAGCCACTGCAACATGGTGCTTTTAGGGTTGGAGTAGATGATCCCTGAGGTCCCTTCCAACCTACACCATTCTGTGATTCCAGGGAGAAAGCTGCTAGCCCCCATCTGCCTGTGCCCACCTAAATGAATTGGTGCTTTGATACCTGATAGAGTTGCCTTGAGAAAATAAGGAAACTATCATCTCTCAGCTCATGCAGACCCTTTACAAGCAAAACAAAACACAACAAATCCCAAACAACCTACCTACCTAAAAGAAACAAAACCAAAACCAACAACCAGCCAACGAAAAAGTCAAATCTGAAAGCAGGCACTCAAGAGGGGATAAATTTAGTAAGATGTCACGATTCCACTACAATCAAAGGAAATCCATACTTAATTTCTCCAACAACTGCTGTCAGACAGTTCAAGCAAACTGCTTTTGCTTCAGGCTGAGGGGACACCCAATCCACACCGCTTCTCAATTTACTACCTTTCCCCCCGACCCTCCCCCACCCCCTTTCTGTCAGTTAAGAGAACATTGTGATTCCACATGCTGAGTGCGAGCCTGAACAAAAAATGACACGTGAGAAGCTTCTGCCAGGGTTAAGTCCCGACACAGCTGTTGGAAAAAACCCAAATGAACATTTTATCCTGGCCAAATCAGTGTTCTTTTCACTGTACACTTGGATCCAGCAGCTGCAAGCGATGCCACAGGTCATGTCGTCCTAAGTGGACAAAGACTCTGAGGATCCTCTCAAGTTTTGGAGGCTTGTTTGTACTTCTGTTCTCCCTCTCAACAGTTTGCAGCACTGCTGCACCAATGCAGATTTGCTGTGAGCAGAGAAGGGATCCGTGGTCCCTGGGAGGCCGTTAATGAAGTGTGTCCCACAAGCTTTTTTTTTTTTTTTTTTTCCCCTCTGTATTTCAAGGCTTTAGTGGTTTGGTTTTCTAAGTGAAGATTTTATTAAGCAGAGTACCAAACTCTGGCCAGAACAGATTTTTCAGTGAAGATTTTCCACCTTGAAAGAGGAAGGGCAGAAAAAATTACTATTTTTCCTGCTTCCATTTTTCAGCACCACAGGATCAACACCGACTGCTCAGCTGATAATACCCTTTTTATTTGAAGTTATTTTTCTCCTTTCACCACCCACATTCATCTGGGACTCACTCAGTATTATTCTGCCTGACACTGGTCCAAACCAGCAAACAATTTCTGTTAACAGCACAGTATAGAGAACAGACCCTAAGAGAAGTGCTTCGTTGTCCAAGAATCCTCGATGTCACATAGCAAAAATGAAGTCACCCAACTTTTAAGGAGGTTAGGCACAGCTGTGCCTTTAACAGAACAGCTTTTACAAGCAGGGAAATGTTTCTGCTGTACTTGAGCCTTCCGTCATCAGAGAGAGGTGGAGATTTATGCCCTTTCTCCTTCTAAATTAGACTCCTTCAGTGCCATATTTTATATTCATAGTATCAGTCAGGGTTGGAAGGGACCACAAGGATCATCTAGTTCCAAACCCCCTGCCATAGGCCAGGGACACCCCACACTAGATCAGCCTGGCCAGAGCCTCATCCAGCCTGGTCCTAAACACCTCCAGGAATGGGGCCTCAACCACCTCCCTGGACAACCCATTCCAGGGCTTCACCACTCTCATGGGGAAGAACTTCTTCCTCACCTCCAGCCTGAATCTCCCCACCTCCAGCTTCATTCCATTCCCCCTAGTCCTATCACTCCCTGACATCCTGAGAAGTCCTTCCCCAGCCTTCTTGTAGGCCCCCTTCAGATACTGGAAGGCCACAACTAGTATTCTTCCTGACAGGTCCCTATTTTGTACCCAAAACCCCCTGCCGTGGCTGTGGCGCACAGCAAAAGCCCTTTCCAGCCAAAAGAGAAAACTCTTGGCCGCCAAGTCAAACAGGAAGAGGTAACTGCAGTTAAAGCTGCTAGGATAAGGTATTTTGCCCAGCAACACGTTGGTTTCCAACAGCATTTGATACTATTGTAATTCACTGCCCAGAAAAAAAGACTAAAACATTAACCATATTACACTGAGAAAGTCAAAATAGGTCATACAATCAGCATTACTCCCCCTTCATTTCACACACAATACAAAGCAGTTAAGTAGTTTCTCTTGCAATTAGCAGCATCTTTGTCTCCTCAGTGTCTCAAATGCACTGGAGATAAGAAGCCGCTCTGACTGTACAGCAGTCCAAACCCCGCTCTCCACCATCACTGACTCCTCAACAAATACACAGAGATTAAATCCTTTCTTCAGTGATTTCAACCATGATAAATTTGGTTTTGTCTATTCTCTCAAGTGACAGACCTTTCCCCACTGACTAAAAAGCAGTACAGTTCTTCAGGATCTTCCTGAGCACATCAATTTAATGGCTGAACTCCATGATCTTAGAGGTCTTTTCCAGCCAAAACGATTCTATGCCTCTACAATCCCAACATCTCCAACTGTTAATGCACATCCCACTCCATCCCCCAAGCAGGAGGACTTGTTACCTGGCATAGCCTTGCAGTAGGTGGGCTAGAAAAAGCCTCCCTAGGGAGAGGCAGGGTTTGAGAGAGCGTTCCTGGATGTGAGAAGTCTGACATATGCTTCAAATGCATGTTAATTCAGAGAAATGTTGGAAAGACTTTATTTATGTTTCTAATTAGGTAAACAGTATGCTTCTTCCACCTGCTCCAAGCTACCCTACTAGGCCCCCAGACATCAAATGTCTATGAACATACATCAGGTTGATTTACTCCCTACTGCTATTCCATGGAATCCTGCTTCCTCCCAGCCCTGCATGCCACTGCTTTACAGCCTACATGCTTTCCCTCTTTTTTTCCTGTATTTAAAATGACCTCACTATTGATTTTCAAATACTTTAAGCACATGGGTCCCTTCTCCAGAGCTTTATGAAACCCAGCCCCTCGTAAGAGACTTCTCTCCTGCCCAAAGCGTGCACATCTCCTTGTACATTTTAATCAGACATATTTTCACCGCGCATGAACCAGGCTGTAAGAGCAATGGAGCAAGAAATAAATCTCAACATGCTATGGGAAGTGAGAATCACACAGTCAACATCATGATGAAAGGAATACTACTAGGTTCAGAGCTCTTGGCTGCTGCACAAACTAGGCTGGAAACCTCTGGGCCCAATCCATGCAGAGCTCTGACATGACTTCCATTTACAAATCTGACATGAAATCCATTCGCCCATTTGTCTGGGCCACGTCCGTGGCTCAGGCTATGCAACGGCAGAAGCTGCTTGAACAAAACGCTTCAGGGTTTTTACAGCTCCTCAGTGGCAGCATCATTCCTGGTGCCAAGGCTGTTCTCCTACAAAGGCATTGTAGGACCAGCAGCCTCCCATTGTACCGCCTGATGAATACTTAAAGAAGCACCATTCACTCTGAAACCTGACATCTCAGACAAATGGTTTTGAGTTCCCCCATGCAGTGAAACTTTTAAACACAACAGATCGTGTTGCACAAAAGCAAGGACAGCAGCTCAACACGTCTCAGTTTACAAGCATCCCAGGACACGACTTGAACAGGCATAACCTCCTCCTATGAATTCCTGGTGGGGGTGAAACACTCTGACAATTAGCTAAGGTGCAGAGCGGTTCTGCAGAACAAACAGTAGGTTATAACACTTGCAGAAAACCACATCGCTGCTCTCAGCACAAAACCAATCAGCAAAAAAAGGTGATAATCTGGGAGCCTGTGAGAGCCCCACACAAAGACATCCTTTGTTGAGCACTGTGCTCACTTATCAGACGCCAAATTTTATGTACTAAGCATATCTAGAACTTTATATATGAAACTGATAAATCCTCCATCAAATACTAGCAACGATATTTACACAAGATAGGGGTCCACAGCCTAACTTCTCAAACACCTGCAAAATCAAGAAACTTTTTGATCTGGATTGAGTCTCAGATTTAAAGGTATGTTTAGGTATGTGAGAAAGCAGAGCTAACTCTGGTCACAATGTGTCTTCGGAGAGCTGAAAACAGCTGCTTGAAGAGCTAGCAGGAAGAGGAAAAAAAACCAAGCACGGTAGGTTTTAAAAGCACTGACACGTAACTGGAGCGTATATTGAGATAACTCAGGCTACACTCCAGGTAAAACAAATAAGGCCCTGGAAGTCGTGTCCTTAAATGATTTCTTTAAACACAGTTATTCTGTATCCTGTTTTGGAAAAAGATGTAGAAACCAACTTGGTACAGCACGAGAAATCACCAAGTTGCAAGGGCAAATCATCGACAGTGTCAGAGGTGCTGGCTGTCTAGACTAGGAGAGTAGTTTACCTCAGAACATTATTAGGTGATTAATAGTTTTCCAACAAAGCTTTGTTCACCTGAGTGCAGCACCGCTACTGACACTCACTGGTTATTCTCACTCCTCACAGGGAGTCCAGGCTCAGCTGCAATCAGGATTTCAAGAACTGCTGGCTTGAGTCTTACTTATTTAGGATAATGCATGCTGCTGCTGCACCCCAGCAGAGCCCTGCTGCTGCTTTAACGTGGCCTTTGGCAGGGACAAGAGCCAGGCTCTGCTCTCTTTATCTTTCCAGCACAGAGCAGGCTGCAGCCTCGCAAGCCTGTCTGCATTCCCTGTATGAGCTGGGCAGCTGCAGCAGCTGGGAGCCACAGTGAAGCCCAAGGGGACACGTGCCCACGTCTTCGGGTGCTCCTCTATCTGTCCTCCACCACCGCCTGGCCTCATCAGCCTTCCGACTTATCTGCTGCCTCCCACTCCTCTGGGGTTGTGATAAGCAGATGTTACCTCCCTGCTCAAGTGCTGGCGAGCAGCCCGGGCCTGCCCTTTTCTGCTCATGTGACGCAGCAAACTTACTGAACTTTTTCTTAGGACTCCGTCTCACCCACTGGCCAAAAATCCCACGCGTGCCCACAACCTCTGAGGCTCCCTGGGGAGAGACTAAGGTCTTGGAAAGGCAGAGATGAGGAGGCAGGCGGGTCCGAAGGCACTGCAGGCTGGCTTACAGCAGTCTCCAGGCAGACCAACAGCACATGAGAGGCAGGTGTCAGAAAAAGGGCACCTTGGCCAGCACTCCTGCCTCCTGCACTCACTCTGGAGCTCTCAAAAGGACTCTGGCATGGGGACATCAGCAACTCGGGGTGCGCAGGGCCCCACCCTTCACCTCAGTGTGGGCAGCAGGTGAAGGGATGCAAAAGTGGAAATGCACCTGATCGCTGGCAGCAGACAGGTGCCCAGCAGCCAGAGTTTGCACAGGCAGAACCCCAACCCCACTGTGAGAAGCCTCCTACCCCCTCAAAGTGGCAGACAGCACTCTCTGTGAGACCTGGAGGCACAAGCTGCAAAGGACTTGATGATGAGTCATTGGTGCTGCAGCACTGCCCTCCTTGCTCCAACCGGACCTCCCTCCAGCCTGCTCCACAGGCTGCTTCTGCCCTCCCGTCCCGGTGCACACATCCTTGCACTACTAGTCAGTGACAAACTCACCAGCAGGGATAAGATAACAAAGAAAAGCAAAAGAATACCTTGCCAAATAAAACAGGTTCAGGTGAGAACCCAGCATTGCATATTTCAGCTTTTAAGCACACAGAATGTTGCAATGGAGCAAGTAATCTGTTCAGTTTGTTAGCACAAGCCTGTTACAAGGGCTGATTTTCACAAGGCATTTCTTTATCAGCACAAATCCCCCCAAAAGCATTTCTCTCTCAGTGAAATCCTACATAGGTGTCTTCTATCTGTGCAAGCTTTTAAATAGCCTTTATTTTTAGTATGTACCAGTGTACAGATAAAGGCAATTGCCCCAATAAGCAAAGTCCAGGTAGGACACACACAGAGTTACTACCACAGACACCAGTGCTGTTAACTCTTGACCTGCCTCAAATTCCCTGCAAAGCAGCGTTATGAGCACGTCAGTCCTTGAGCAAACATGCCAAGGGGGTGGCCCACACAAAGCATTCTAGCTTTTGCAGGGCAAAACTGGCTCCTCCTGGACCTCTCAGTCAGGCATAGCACCAGGAGGAACCATTCTAGCAAAAGGCAATGGCGACACAGCAATGTCATCCTCCTTCAGCCCCATGGAAAGGCAGATCCCACGCTGTTCCAGCACAGGGATGAGGCAGAGCACTAAAGCAATCACTTGCTTCTTCCCAGTCCCTTACATCACCCTGAAATTGCTCTCCATTGGCCTTGCAGCCTAATGCATGGGGTGCATGGGGACCCACCCTTCACCTCACCTCACAACACCTGGCTGGTGTTATGAAAAGAATGATGGATTAGGTGAAGTAGGACATAACATTTCTGGAGTCTCCCAAGACAGAAATGAAGAACTGGAGGATGTGGGATGGAATTAAATATATATTTTTATATTGGTATTTGGAAATTGAAGAAGGGTTCTCTGCTTGTTACTCTCCTCAAGTTTCAGGCCAGCGAATGGTCTGTGACAACCCTTGCTCAAGGTATTGCCCAGGAGATAATTTAGATGATGTAGCTGATGAATACTGCAAGATAAAACCTGCTGGGTTTGGTGACCATACTCCACTGCAGTCCTGGCCTGCTCCAAATGGTTGTGGGAGCCTCAACATCCATCATCCTCAGCCACGTAGAGATGAAGGCACTTACTGCAGGGCACCACTGTGCACCCCAGCAACTTCTATGCACCTCCCCTGGCCTTATATATCTGAGTTTTTGCCTCCCCTCCAGCCCAAACAGGTGCTGGGGCCAGAACACCACAGGGCTTTAGATCTCCCTGTAGTTCCTGGCAAGCTGAGAAGCATGTCCCCTTCTCCAGCTGCCTCAATCAGAGGAGCAAGAGCTGTACCCACCTCTAGCAAAACCTGCTTGGAAACACACTGGTTTGCTTGGGCAGGCTCAGCCAATGTCAGATCAATGTCAAATACTCATGGGTATGTTGATGCTCACCAGTGATGCAATCCTATTCCACACACACCACTGGAACATCAGGGAACTGCTGCAGCCATGCAGAGAAGCACAGGATACCCCATCCTGACTTTGTCTGAAGCAAGTCAGAACAATGTATCTCACTCTGAAGGAAAATTCCCTTCTGTAGACAAGCCACTTTTTAATAATAAGTGCTAAATGGACTATTCAAGCAGGTAATTAGTGTTAATTAACATATGTCAGGCCATAAATTGGCTAAATGCACCTCATTTTCCAAGCTTAGTGTGTGGCAATGCTTGGGAAATCCTAACAGAAAAGTTTGTAGGAGCAGGAGAAAAAGAGCAAATAAAAGCTTAAGCATAATCTTCACTTAACTCACGGTGTGCTGAGCCAGCACCACTGAAAACTGAATGACTGGGCACATTACTTCAACACTTCAGTTTGCTCCTGAACCACTGCACTACGCACACATTGTCAACCCAAAGCAAAGCCACTTCAGAAAAACTCCACAGCTCTCTGAGCACTGTGTGATAACAGGCAGACCTTTCACGAGGTGCTTGCTATGTACTGGATGGGGCACTTGGAGCCATGGTTTAGTCGATTCGATGGTGTTGGGCGACAGGTTGGACTGGATGATCTCGAAGGTCTTTTCCAACGTGGTTAATTCTATTCTGACCTACTGTGGGACCTGGATGCACCTCCTGCTGCAGGACCTGGCTGAGGATGTAGCCCCTGTGATTCCCAAACCTAGGAATCACAGCTTTTCATGGACGGAGTGGAACAGAAGAGCAGAGGGAGGATGCTTAGAGCTCACCCTCCTCCAGAGATAGCCTGCCTTGAAACGTGGAGGGCTTTGTGCCTTTAAAAGAAACTAACACTGCCATTTTACAACCCTGCCCTTGGGCACGTTTTCTGTGATAGAGATGGTAGTAAGGCTAAAAAAAAAAAAAAAAAAAAAAAAAAAAAAGCGGGAGAGAAAGCACAGGCAAAGATTTTAGTCTAAGTAACAACTTGCATTAGGGAACACTTTCAGTTTCTCCCTTGGCAAGCCGCCACCAGGCTCAGTCCCACTGTAATTGCATTGCAAATAAGAAACAATCCTCACAAAAGATTTTCCATACTTCCACGCAAAATAGCTGCCTGCCAAAGCCTTGCAGGGCACCTCTCGGAGGCTGCCACCTAGAGAAACGCTTTGGCTGTTTAACTTTGGTTTTCTCTTATCTCCAGGGCAATCCCTGCAGCCTCCCTTTGAACCCAGCACACCCACCGTCATTTTCTGGGGCGATTTTACACTTTTCTCCCCATCCACCCCACGCAAGGTGACTAAAAACAGCCCAGCTGCTGAGGAGGGGGTGCTGGATCCGTCCCGGCGCTGTCTGCCTTCTGCAAGGGACGCCACCAACGCCTTCTTTCTACTTTGTCCACGTCAGCACAAAGAGCTTTCACAAAACCACCGGGCTAACCCTAATCACTTGCCTTTCTAAATGCACCAGCACGTGCCCAGCCTCTCCTAATCTCCCAGGATTACAGCAGAGTGGTGTAGCACCACCAAAATGACCCGAATACAAAATGGCCTCATGCCTAAGACATTGCTCCCTTCACCAGGACAAAACCGAGAAGAAGCAGGATGTCCTGGGGCGGGAGCACCACCACAACTCTCTTCCCCAGCCTGAAAATCTCAGGCAGTGTTTGTTCAAGTCCATACAATAGACAGAAAAATCACCAAGGTGATTTGTTATTAGCATTAACTGTGTCCTTTTAAACACACAGACGAGTGTAGGAGCCAACCTCTGACTCTCAAGCTTCCTACGTTAAATATGCTCAAAAGTTGACACTAATAACCTATTACAGACCATGTGGATGTTACATGATGGCTTTAGGTAACCTTCTGTCTCTAAAAAACTGAGGAACACCAATTCCAGTATTTATTCATGCAGGTCTACCTTACAGAGATACTATCCAGCATCATTCACTGGAAGTTTCTCACTCATTTTTTACAAGTTAAGTTTACCACAGCCTGTGACTCTCTGCAGCTGAGGACATTCACCAAGGCAGTGTTTCTATATCTGCATTTAACAAGTACTTCAGTGGATGTGCTCCTCACTGTCACACTGTCAATCAAACTATGTCAATGATTCTGGGAGAGCTACTCAGTCTTTCTTTCTCTCCTCCAATAGCTGTCACCTGCCTGCATGAGCTGCTGAAAAGTGAGATCTTTGATGTTACAGATATAAAATAGTTATGTGCACCAACGTCTACATACAGTTTTTCTACTGTAAAGTTTAAAAAGTCATTTGTCACTGATCCTGAAGCATACTGCTCTTTGATGCAGGAAGCTTCATCCAGCAGTTTCAACTTTGGGGCCAGAACCACACATCTCTCCACGCCGCTCAAGACAAAACACGCTTACAAATGTTACCGAGTATTTTGTTCACACGGGACACAGTAAGGCTTTGATCAGGTAAGATGCTTAAGCAGTAAGTTTAAGCACACAAGTAATCCCACACAAGTCCCAAGGATCCACACACGTGCTTAAACCCTCGTGTATGGATCTCACCTCGGCAGATCAAAACTCACTCCGTTGGCAATTTGTAACCCAAACCACTCCATACAGATCGCTGTGGCAACTCCAATTTATTAAAGAAGAAAAATAAAAAACAATATAAAAGGCTGGGAAAAATATTCATTATGGCACTCTTAACAGTCTAAAAAAATGAATCAATGGAAAACAAAAAGGCAGCAGAGAAAAAAAATGAAGCTGATGCACGTTCTGCAGCACTGCTCCTGATAAAGGCGCCGTGTGCCGCTCCAAGGAAGGAGAGAGATGAAGAGCAGAAAGTGCTGTTGCTTCCTTCCCACATCCTTTGCAGGGGAAAAAGAAAGGATGATTTAAAAAGTCCAACACATCTCCTGTATCAGCATCTGGCTAACAGATTTAGGCATCTGCCTACAGTGCTGACAAATTCCTCCAGTCTTTTCAAGTCTCAATAACCAGAGAAGAGATCTGTGCGTCTGCTGGAGGGACTGCAGCCCTTCGGTATCTCCCGGGCAGCAAAACCTGGCAAGGAATGATGCAATCTACATGCACAAAGTTTACCAAAAATCTCCTCTTCATAGCAAGCATCCCAGGGGACAGCATTTGCCTGTCACGAGGAAGGTGAATGCAACAGGTGTAAAACAAATAGGCCTCTGATATAAAAAACAAATCAAAGCAGAGCAGTTGCATTTAAATTTGGGAGCTACTGGTGCCTGTGTATAAAAGGACCAGATTCAGTCTTGCCATACCGCTCAGCAAAGAGGAAACTAGTCCCCCTAGTGTGCTCTTCATGTAGAAAAGACTCTTTCACAAGATAGTGCTGCAAGAAATTACAAAATAGCATTGTAAGAAGAGAGATGGAAGTACTTCAGCTAGCGTGAAACCAGGCACCTCTGCTACACACCCAGACGCAAAGGGGGTTCAGTTTTCTCCTTTGAGATTATTAAGGGGAGTTAATGCATCATAAATACTTGGGGAGAAAAGCTTGGGGTTTAAGTCAACACACTGGGGCAGGGACTGCAGGACATCGCCAAGGTAGCAGATACTTGAACGTGGAAAGATGGGTAGATGGAGTCGTGGAGCAGCTCTGTGGAACAACCGGCAACAGACACCAAGCACAGTGCATGTCACAAGAATGAAACCAGCTCACCCTCAAACATTTCCCCCCCTGCAGTGATGATAAATATAAATACCAAACCCTCCCGAAGTATTCAAGACAGTAAGTGGATATTGAGGCATGCACTTAAACCCCTCCCAGTTATTTGGGAGCGTACAGGACTGTGCTGAAGCAGGCTGCCCATGGCACACGGCAGCGCCCGCAGCGTGCCGGCTCCACAGTGATGCACCACACACTACTGCCCTAGTTAGCTCTCAGGCACTATTAGGTTAGCTAACATCCCACCGGGGCCAGGGGGAGGGTGAAGCAGAGAAGATTGGTTGGGGGGTGGGTTAGGGGGATATTGGGCAAACCTTATCGGAATTAGAGGAAATGTAATATATGCCTTGCTAACCACATCTGAAATACTCACTTCTGCTTTAATGCTTTAGGCAGGGGAAGAAAAAAAAAAACCCCATAGTGATAGTTGTAACTTTAATTTATAGCTCTTAAAATAATTGTTTTGAGGAGCATAATCCCAGCTATGTTTACGGATTATGGTGCTCAGCACATCTCACTGGAAACGGCATTAATATTTCATATATAATAACACGCAAGATAATAAACCCCAAGTTCTCTTCTTCCCTTTGTTTAAAATGACAATTTTCCCACTCAGTGCCACAGCAGAATATTGTTAAATGGGCTTTCTGCCTTCAAAGATGAACTCAGCTGTGTAAAAATATTCTAAATTAAGATAAAAGCCTCCTGGTACAGAACTATCTTCTGTTCATTTAAAACCTCGGTGTAACTAGCAATCGGAAAAAAAGTCTGATGTGAAAAGCTGACATTAGTTCCTCCAGAGTTGTATTCATTACCTGTGAGGGAAACAAAGATGATAATAACATATAATGTGTTTTAGCATCAGGAGACTAAGACAGAGCCTCTGTTTAGAATGTTGCCTCTGCACAAACTCAATTTGCGTTCCAGTCAAGAAACTGAAACGCTTCTCCTCCAGAATAGCGCTCTTCAGATTGTAGATGCACACAATAAAACAGACTCTAAGCCCTGCTAAGGAATTACACTTTGTAGTTTTAGATGCCTGGTCAAAGCTCCACACCTCTCCTTTGCCCCTTTCAGTATGCCCCAGCACCCGCACACAACTGCACCCATCGTGACCAAATGCCTTACCCTAACTCCCAGGGCCATCCCACGGCCATAAAAGAGGCAGATTTTTCTGCTACCAGTGTGCTTGCATCTCCTGAGAAAGGTCATCTTAAAGGCTTCAGAGAAACTTCTGAGCTAAATTACATCAGAGGAATCTCAAGGGATCCAAGTTTTTAACATTTTAATTAGCTCCAAGTGCCAGTTAATGCTGCTCAGCAAAGGAATCAATATCAAATTAACACTATAAATTGTCAGAAAAATTGTGACTGTATTAAGCATACTAATCAATGTTAAGCACTTTGCATTATGATCCTGCTTCTGCTGAAGCAAATGGGAGTCTTGCCACCAGATTCAGCCGAGGCGGCAGCAGCCCCACTGTTTGATAAATCTCCGTGAGTCAGGTAGTGAGAATTTACTGAAAATTCAAAGTATCACATAAAAAGGCTGCGTCTGTTATAGCAGCTTGACATCTAAAGCCACTGCTCCTGCGTGAAACCAAACTTAGGAAGGCACGGGGCTGCCATCAGAAGATGTAACCCTTTACCACACTCGGTGTCGCACTTCTAAAAGTCAAATCAAAATCCAACACCTACTACAGATGCAAAAAGCCGTAGAAAAAGATCTGCGGTTTTTAAAAGCCTTGTCTTGAATTAGCAGCTCTGCCACCAATAAACCTGCGTTTCTCCTTTCCCCAAGCCTGAGACAAGCCTGTCAGTGAAACGCTTCCTCTACACTGCTCCATTTGGAAGGTAAAAATCATACAGCCGCACTTCAATTCCTAGCAGCAAGTCCTACTCAGGCACCAAAATGTGAGACAGGGCTGCTAATACAAAAAACTGCCAGCAGTGCTTCATCCCTACAGTATTTCTGTCTCATTCGTACACTGTAAGCTAGCCCCTACTCCAAAACTACAGAGATTCTGAGGCGAAATTTAGCGTTTCTGTTAACAGAACAAAACTTGCCAGCAAATTCGCCTTCAGCCATCCATTCAAAAACTCGGTCTCGGATGCTGCCAGTATCGGTCCTTCGCAGCAACTGAACCGTACCGGGGTTTCCCTCTGCAAACAGTGTCGACATCAAGCTGCAGCACCTGCGTTTAAGTAGGCGACATTTCGGCGTCCGCAGGCACTAATAGATGGGGGCATGGAAAGCGGGGGTGGGGGGCAGAAGAGAATGTAAAAAAGGCAGTTCTGGAAATCACTTTCAGTGTGCTTTACATGCAGCACCGGCTCCTAGTAGGCCTTATTAGACTCCACGAGCAAAACGCTGCCCGCCTGCAACGTGCTTTTGCATGCGCTCAGTAAACAAGCCACGAAAAAAAAAAAAGGTTTCTTTCCTTCTTTTTTTTCCCTCCCCCTCACTTATTAAGCTCATAGTAATCGTAGCTGCTAACTGTCACAAGGCTGGGCTGACAACGCTCGGCGACCAGGGATTTACCCGCAGCCAGTGCCCTCACACACCGTCACCGCAGGAAAGGCAAAGCAAGCGTTCCCCGGGCTGAGCAGCCAACAACTCCACGCTTTGATTAACTTTATGAAGAAATGTCAAGACCCGAATTTCCCTCTGCTGCCTTTGAGGAACGTGTGGGAAACCACTGGGGGTTTTCTTGATGAGAATAATAGAGTCCTTGAGCTTCCAGACTCAGGACTGACCCTGACTGTATATTTCTAGCACGAGTTACACCATAGGTGTAACTTAAATAAAGCAAAGAAGGGAAAAAAAAAAAAAGCCGTATACACTCTTAAAAGTATTTTTTCCTTTTTTCCCCGCCCTGTTTCCCTGCTTATGTGCTTGTGCACCAGAGAAGCCAGCTCCGCTCCAGCACCTCCGCTACTCCCAGAGTTAGGAGCCCTCACCGCCTGCACTCAGCAACAGGAACGAGCCAAAAGTTTTCCTAACCCTCACAATTAATAGAACAATAAAACACAATAACATAAAAGGACAGCAAAGGCGACAGCGCGACCAGCAGCAGCGCCCGGCCGGCTGCCGTCGGCCAAAGCCGCGGCACCCCACCCGCGGGCAGCACGCCTGTCGGGGCGGCGCGGTGGGTTTACCGCGTCCCCGGGACCCCGTCTCACCTTCCAGCCGGCCGAGCTGTTGCTGTCGCCCTTGTCCTTGAAGTAGGGCACGCAGCGGACCATCCAGTCATAAATTTGGGAAAGGGTGAGGCGCTTCTCCGGGGAGCTCTCGATGGCGCGGGTGATGAGGTCGGCGTAGGAGAGGTTGCCCCACGCGTTGCGCCGCGACGAGCACTTCCTCGGCGCTGCCGCTGGGCCCCCACTTAGTCCCCGCCAGCCGCCGCCGTTCCCCCGGGCGAGAGGCTCGGCCCCTCCGGGCCGCCTCCGGGCAGCGGGGCTAGCAGCCGCGCCGCCTCCTCCGGGACGGTGGTGGCCGCCGCCGCCGCCGCTTCACCGCTCGTGGGTGCCGCGCTGCCGACGGCCATGGCCGAGCCGCCCCCCTCCTCCTCGTCGTCCTCCTCCTCGGGGATCATGGAGGCGGCATCGGCGGGCGGCTCGCCGGCGGGCTTGGCGGGGCTGGCCTGCAGCTCGGGCCTCTGCAGGGGCCAGGTGCAGGAGCGGGGGCGGCTCTGCGGCTCGAACTCAGGGTCCAGCTCCACGTCCAGGGGGAGAGCGGGGCGGGGGCGACGCCTCTGCCATCTTGGCCTCCCCGCGGGCGGCTGCGGCGGCGGCAGCGAGGCGCTGCGACGGGGCGGGCGGCTGCCGACCCCGCTCCTCCTCCGCCGCCTCCTCGGTGCCGACGGGAGCTTAGCAAGCGGGGGCCGCCGGGCGGGCATGCCGCTCTCCGCTAAGGACTGGCAAGCTCTGCGCTGCACTCCAAGCCCCGCTCCCCGCGGGCGATGCGCACGCCGGAGGGAAGGGGGGGGGGTGGAGGGGTGGGAAGGGGAGGTAGGGTAGGAAAAAAGATAATCAGATTAGGAGCCGGACAGGCAGCGCAGGGCGGGCAGCGAGGGGCCGGGCGGTGCCGGAGGTGCCCGCGGCTCTGCCCTCCGCACCGGTGAAGCGGCTGCCGCTCCTGCGGTGCGTGTGTGCGTTTGTTTATGTTTCACTCCATGCGGATGCAGAAGTAGCTCCAGCGGGAACTGGGCTGTATCCAGCCGGGAGAGGACACCCCCACCCCCCTCCGCCGCCCTCGAGCTCGCTCCTCGCCGCTTCCGCAGGTATCTTCCCTTTGGCGGGGGGATGGTCCTTTGCCCCCTCCCTCGGCAAGGGGATAGGGAGCAGGGTCCTTCAGATTGCGCCGAAGACTTTTTCCTTTTTCAAAACGCCCTAAAGGGCGCCGAAGTCTCAGCGTACATCCAACTGCATACTAGCGTAAGCCTGTCACTTTGCGGTGCCCCCAAGCCACACGCAGGCAACCCCCAAAAATCTCACAGCCGACGGAGCAGAGGTTGGAAGAAGGCCACCCCGGAGGCTGGTCGGTTAAAAATATATATATAATAATAAATCCTTCTTCTCGCAGAGAAAAAGCAAACGCAAGGGGAACAAATCAAATCGCCAGTCTTCCAACAGGTCCAGAAGCTTTAAGCCCTCCCTAGGGCTGCCAAAGAGAATAGGTTTTGTTCCAGCATCAACACCACATTCATAACCTCCTTGCTCCTGCTGCTGCCATCTTGACAGTTTTTCCCCCTTCACTCAAGTCATTTAAAAAGCGCAGGGAGAAGAGGCAGGGAGAGATACATCGGGAAGAGAGGGAGGCGGGAGAAGGGGGAGAATCAACAGCCACCTCCACACCGGCAGAAATCGAGATCCGAATTCACGAGAGGAAGAAGCAGCTCTGCTGCATGGTTCCTGCTGCTGCTGCTCCTGCGCCTTCAGCTCCGAGGAGCCTTCCCTTTAAAGGCGAAGGAGGGGAAAGCGGCAAACCGCCCGCTCCCTCTGCGAGCAGCCGGCGAGAGGCAAACGATCCGCCCGCGCCGATCCAGCCGGCCGCCGCCGCAGCCCGCCCGAGCAGCCTGTCACCCTGCTCGCCGCCGACTTCCACATCCCTCCTCCTAACAACCACCGGCAGCAACACAAAGTTATAGACACACGCAGCGAGCCTCAACCTAACCGCACGGCACGGCGCGGCCCGCCCACGGGCGGGGGGCGGGCGGCGCCTAGCAGGGGCCGCCCCGACGAGGCGGGAACAAAGGGCTGGTGGGGGAGCCGGCGGGGCTGGGCGGGCTGAGAGGTTGCTGGGACCCGGCTTGGGGGAAGCTGTGGCCCGTTTGCTTTTCCTGCGGCTCCGAGTTCCCTACCGGCTCGGGTGGCAGGAAGGCGGCGTTGGGAAGCATTCAGGTCTCTCAAAGCATGGTGAAATTCCTTCCAAGGGTCGCACTAGCCCTGGGTGGGATTTTAAGGGCAAAACCAGACGCAACCGTTGCACTGTGCCATGTCTCTGCTCTTGTCAGGCCCACCTGAGCCTCGGCCCGCCCTGCCAGTACCACCCCATCCAACCAGCTCTGGCTGCCCGCTACAGCACGGTGCTTTCCTGGCGTGATTTTTCACTAGTGCTACATTAGTGCCATGCAAGTTACTCTGGTGAACCTCAAATCCGGACGTCATGTCAGTCATTCTTGGCAAACTTGTAATTTTGCCTGCTAGTGATCCAGGATCACGTTCAGACGTGTCCATGCCCAGTGACAGGACAAGGGGCAAACTGGAACACAGGAGGTTCCACATAAGCATAAGGAAAAAACTTCTTCACTGGACCAGGCTGCCCAGAGAGGCTGTGGAGTCTCCTTCTCTGGAGAGTTTCCAAACTCACCTTGGCACATTCTGTGTGATTTGCTTTGGGTGATCCCCCTCTGTCATGGGAGAGTTAGGACGATCTCCAGAGGTCCTTTCCAACCCCCACTATTCTGTGTGATTCTCTCTGTGCCGTAATCCCACTCTACTTCTCAGAAGTCATGCCCTAGCAGAAAGCCCTCCGAAGTAGCTCACTTGAAGACGTAGTTAATGATGGGTTGGATAAACGGGTGACCCACAAAGCCAAGGAACATAAAGCTATTAATATAAATGCAGTTATAAATTCATTACATAGCAATGAGTATGTATCAGTTCTCATCCAGCTTTGTACTGACCTAAACCATAGACTAGATTTAATACAAAAGTAGCTTTGTCACTAATACCAGGCAGATATCAGCGTGCTTTAAGAAGTAGGTGTGCTTCTGAAGCACTGCTGGGTAGAATTAGCAAACAAATTAACTTATTCCTGGTTTATTTAGCCTTATAGACAAGCAATGAGATTTGAAAACCATTCAGTTTGATTAGAAAACAGCAAGGCCCTGATCCTGCACACCTTACACGTCCTGATAAGTGAAGTCTAAAGCCCTCAGGGTCTAGTGAGGTTTCGAATTCAGGTGGCACTCAAGTTAGGAGTAGTTCAGCTTGATTTTATTACAAGGGACAGCATTTTAGCATGCATACAATTCTCAGTTATTTAACGATAGTAGGAGACACTGAATTAATCAGAATGAATGCAGGTTTGAGTAATAGAAACTATTTTCACTGCAGCTCCATTTTGGGACATAACACTGTGTGTCCTACCGTGGCTTTTGTTGTAACATGGCCCCTTGTGGGAATGCAAGGCAGGTCAGAAAGACATCAGCTACTCTGCAATTTGATCATGGCATTTGCTTGTGTGATTTGGTAGTTGGTAGGGGAGGAGAACCACAGTAGCATTGAGGAGCCAGGAACCGAGATCAGACAAGGCTGTACACGATGAGAAGACGCTGAGTCCATTATCACATCTCCAAGGAGCCTCTACTTGTGGCTTCAAGCAATTAGCCAGAGAAGTCTGGCTATGAAGCTGTGACTGAAGCTCAGCCTCTTTCCCAAAACCTACTTGGGGCTGATTTCAGCCGGTGCAGAAACCTCCCCGTGGAGTGCTTCCTTAAGTCCCCAGGTTCCAGGGCGGTGTAGTACTTTGACCTTGGGCTGGATTACAAGCTGCAAATCTAGTCCTATTATCATCTTCATTTATTTATTTAATTGGCATGGCATTACTCTACAGGCATTACCATTAGGTGTCATTGTGCTGGGTGAAGGCCCTGCACGTGGCAAAAAATGCTCCACTCCCTGGCAGAATTGCAGCCCTAAATAAGGCAGGCCAGGGCGGGAGAAAGGAAGTCAGTAAGTAGTAACCCTATTAAAGAGATGATGGACTGAGGCACCAAGCAATTACATGAGTGTGCTGAGGTCACACAGGAAGCCCATGTCAGAACTGAGAAATTAAACTAGATCTCCTGAGTGCCAGCCCTGGCCTTATACTGCAAGATTATCTGCCCTCTTCAGAATGCACTGGGAATCAGCCATACAGTCTTTACCATGTAAATCACAGTTCCAGCTCTTCACAACCCCACACAGCACACATGTGCCCACGGTATTGCAGTTCAGAGGCAGAATTAAAGTCACAGCATGATTGCTCCTACACATTTGACTTACCAAATGCTCAGGAGAGAAACAGAAAGACAGAAGAGTCCATCTTGTCACTGCTCTGGGGATGGGCCCACTGCAATAGGTATAAAAACTGATCAAAATTGAATCTAGAGCCTGCACCACTTCCAGTCTCTTCCTTTAAGTACTTTAATGCCCCAAGGGTGGGATTTTCAAAAAGGCTCCATTTATGGGAGTTTTATCGCTGACTTCAACAGGAATAAAGTTAGGCCAGCCCTGAGGCCATTTGAAAGCCTGCTTCAGTGCCTGTTTCAGCTGCGAGGGTTTCAGGGCAGTGCCACGTCTTCCTCTGCATCTCCTTTCGTCTGCCATCCCCGCTGAAGACCATGTACCGGGCACAGCACCTGACCGTATGGATCTGGCGAGGTCATGGTTAGTTGGCAGCCCTGAGTCATCTCTGTGGGTGACCTCAGCCGTGCACGGAGACCCATCAGAGGTGGGTCCTGTGACCTACTGCTTTGGGGAAAGTAACTTTCATGACAGAACCCTGGATGGGAATCCTCAGGATTTGTGGGTCAGTGTTAACTCTTTGGAGCTGTTACATTTATCTACGGCTCAGTTTTCATTCTCTTTCTTCCATTCTGGCAATTCAGAGCATCAGCCTCCCATAAGGTAAGAGTGTACCAGTGCACACAGCTAACCCAGATATGATCACTCCTTCATTCTGCCATAACCCACATTCTCCTGGGCTGCTAGCTAGAGAAGAGCAGGTCATACTCCTGACTTTACCTCTCTTACACAAATATTTTATTGCAGAAGCACAGTTGGAGCTAAAGTTTGCATAGGGGTGAAGGACCTGGAACTTCTCATCATTACATCATTACAGAAATCTACTGTAAAGTATACTGCTACTCAATAAAACAATGTTTGTAGTTAGGTTAAACAATGGCTGTATTGTCTACTGTGACTTCACACAAACAAGCGGATGGCAGGTTGTTTTGTAAGCCACCTGCAGCTCGGTCTCCAAGAAGTTTGTGTCCACCACAATAACACTGCCTACCCTTCCCATTCACCCCATGGGACTGGGCAAAGGGCAGTAGCTTTTGTGGCTGATTCAGAGTCACCTGGGTGCTGTGATTAGAAAGAAATGCTGTCTATCAGCCAGACAACTTCATACTCTGAGACTTTAACCTTTCTGCCCAGTTTGGCTACAACTGGCTAATGGGTTCCACAGTTATTACCGAGATATTGGCAGAGAGGCAGATAGACAAGGAGCAAGGGTCCAGATTGTGCCAGGGACACATGAAGGGTTTGCCAAAGACAGATACAGATTTCTGAGTATAAAATTTTCCTCAAAGTGATGAACAGCAATTTAAAGATCAATTGAAGTTGGACTTCAGCCTGTGATCTGGCTGACTGACCACTGTAACTGAGGGGAGGGAAGAAAAGCGAAGTAGCAGAAGGAAACAGTGACATTGCTACTGTGGAGAGAACTCTTTCTTCAGGTGGTCTTGGCAATTTGGGGCCTGAACTCTACGGTTAGAAGGTCTGTGTACATCTGAACTTGAGCACCCACTGCTGAAGGATTCTTGACCTTGATTTCTAGACTGTGTGGAATACGGTGCCTGCAGTCATCCATGTTAAGAAATGTGATCATCTTTCTGGAAGAAACAAGGTTTACAATGAAACCTCAAAAAAAACCCCACCGAAACAAACCCAAACCCGGCTGAAAAAGATGCTGTGAAGCAGAGAAAGTGGGAAAATTCAACCCTGCAGCCTCGTGTCTGCGGGAGCTGCGTTGCCAAGGCGAGCCAAAAAGCTGCACCTTGCAGGCCAAGAAAGACTTTCAGCTTCTCATGGATAGAAATAGGTTTCTAACAGTGTTTTGTACAGTTAATAACAGCCACAAATAGCAGTGCATAGCAGTGTTGCCAGCTCTCTGAGCTTTATTTATGAGTCCTGCAATACTGGTGTTTTCCTGAAATCCCTCTTCTTAAAGTCCCATTAAAGAAGCATCTCAAGCCTCCCTTTGAAACCAATAGCCAAGTTCCTGATGTGCCATGGATGTGACCCAAGTATAGTTCCAGGGCCAGGAATAAAGCAGAAAAAAAAGAACCCAAAATGCTAATTGTGTATTTTAAAACATTTTTAAACCCGATTTTTAAGCTGACACTACAGCACTCAAAAGCTTGCATCATCATTTTTGACTGTTTGGGAGTCTGTGCAATTGAGTTTCTATCATTAGGGTGAAATGAGTCAAACTGCTAAGATCCAGCAAGAAACTCCTTTTTTTTTTTTTTTTTAATCTTTTAATGTTCATTTTAGATGATATGTTTAATGCTCACAACAGCAGTTTCTGTTAATGATTCAAGGAGAAATTGAGTCACCTCACCTTGCCTCCTGCCTCGCCTCCTGCCTCATCAGGACACCTCCATGGACCTCTCCAATACCTGTGAAGACAAACACTCAGGTCTGTCACTCGGCTCAGGCTGGCCTGTGCAGCCAGATGCCATTCTGCCCTCCACTGACTCATTGTGCAACCTGGCCATGTCACTCAACCTGTCTTGGTTACCCCATACAGGCTTAATTATACCCACATATCACTTAATTACTTCATTACTATAATTTAACACCTTCCTTTGCCCACACACCAGGGGACAGTGGCCCTGCCTGAGGAACTGTGGCAGGGTTACCTCAGCAGGACATTGATCTGGCAGCTGGGCACCCACTGGGGTTCCAGGCAACCCTGAAGTGTGTGCCAGGAGCCCAACATCCAGTTGGTTGAACTGAGATGTCCAAAGTGAGAGTGATGAACTTATTTTTATGTGGGGGGGGGGAAAATAAATAAGAAATACTTTAAATTTTGGAGATATTTTATTCTGAGGCAAAGCAAACAGTATCTGCATAAGCAAGAAGCTGCAGCACAAGAAGGCAGAGAGAATCTAAGAATAAGGCTGTGGCTGGAGATAGAAATGGTTTGGTCAGGACGCCGGTGAAGTCCTGCTGTACCTCCTCTTATTTGCAAAGACTGCAGCTGAAAACAGACGCAGGCAGGAGCTGCTCCAGACTACTGCCAGCCTTTGGGGAACACTCAGTTTTGGAACTGAATGACCCACTGTAGGCTGACCTGAACCCATGAGTCGAAAACTCCTTCAAAGCTCTGGGGAGACGGTGCTTTTGACCTCATTCTGTAGCTCCTGCCCCATTCAGCTACTGTTGCCGCTCAGAGGGCGGCCGGGCGAGGCCGGGCGGGCGTGTGTGCGTCACCGACACCGTCTGCCCGTTCGGCAGCAAAGAACCAAACGGGCCAAGAATCACCGGAGCCGTGGGCCAGGCGGTGCCTGCGCGCCCCACTCAGTCCCAGTCCCGGCCCCGCCCCGGCCCCTCGCGCGGCCCCGCCCCTGGCGGACGCACCGCCCCTCCGCAGCAAGCTTGGCTGCGCCGTGCAAACAGATGATGTCATGCTCTAGGGCCGCGCGTGACCGCCGCGGCCCGCCCTCGCCGGCCATTGGCTGTCGCCCGTCGCTCGTCAGCCGAGCGGTGTTTCCCATTGGCCGGCGCCTCCGCCCCGCCGCCGCCCCTTGGAAAATAATAAACAATCGAGTAAAATGCGGCGGGGTGCTGGGGCCTTGGTGCCGGTGTCCTGGTGGGGAGCGTGAGTGTCCGTGATGGCCTTGGGCGCGGCTGGCCGGGACCGATCCCGGGAGGCGGTAGCGGCGGGCTGGGCGCGCTCGCTGGGCGCGCTCGTTGGGCGCCGGCCCGGGCCTGCTGCGTTACTGGCTGCCGGCCTGGCCCAGGATCAGCGCCGGTCGTCAAGGCCTGGCTGGCGAGGGGCTGGCGGGGTGGCGGCCGGTGGTATGCGGTGTGGGTGGAAGGGCTCCGGTACGGACCCCTGCAGGCCTTGCCCGGGCCTCATCTCGTGAAGCTGCCCCTGCGCTCGGCGGGGCATCGTAGAGAGGGTGCGGGCACTGCCTGGCAACAGCGCTGGGAGAAAAACCTTTCTGAAGGTATTATGACACTACCGCTACAAACTGCCCTCAGACAGAAGCTACAGCTGCACTGAGGAACAAGCAAGGTGGCCTCCCGGTTTCCATGTTCCCTAGTCTCAAAGCTGAGTTGCAGCTCACCTTTAGAAGGGGCTTGCAGCCCTGCATGACGCAGGGGGTGTCTGTGTGCCATGGGAGAACAGCATCCGGTGTGCTGAGCATGACTGCAGGTAGGGCACGGATAGGGAGACCTGAAAGCTGCACCTCCAGCTGTGGCATTCGTGGTTGTCTTCATGGGATGAAAAATGGCCCTGAGGTGGCTGTCCTGTCTGCTTGGTTCTGTGCAGAGATGAGCCTCGATCCAAACTTCACTGTAGTGGTGGTTGCACACCACAGCTCTAAAAGAACCACCTGCACAGACCTGCTTCCCCCTGCTTGCAAACACAAGGCACACCTGTATAGCAGAGACTTTAATGGAGAGTCATGTGAAGAGAAGGATTTCAGTTTGCTAAGGCTTGCAGACCAGCCTCTCCTTTGGAGAGCAGGTGCCTCTTTCAGTTCCTTCAAAGAAATCAATAGTTTTCTTCTGTGTGTGGGTACTAGAGAAAGAAGTCAATGCACCTCCCTCCCTGTCATTCTGTATCTGCAGTGATCAGAGTACTTGCTTAGGAGCTGGAGATGTGGCTTCTGGTCCTTTTCCCAGAACTTTGTGTTTTGTCCTCTTGACAAACACTCAGTGTAAAGTACATAGAGCACACTTGGAAAAGGGGACTGAAATCCAAGGCTGTTCCCCTCCCTTTCCCCATGGCACTGTTATTATTACTAGGTCATGGCCTCTCCTGGATTGCTCCCACGAATCCTGAATCCCCACCCTCTCCCCCAGGCAGTGGTACGGGTTTAACAGGCTGATGGAGTGCATGTTAGGCCAGCCTGGCTTCCAGCAGATACTCTTCAGGCTAGCCTACCTCCCAGGTAAGATACTCTTCAGGAAGGTGTATGAGAGGCATCTGAATGCCATTGGGCAGAAGGAGAAGAAGTTGTCCTTGGGTCCCCTGGCTTGGGGGCACTGCAAGGCACACAGGGGGAAGGAAGTTCCCCCCGCTGCGGTGTGGAGAGAGGGCTCAAAGGGGCTGCTGAAGTGTTAAGCAAAAGCAGTCACCAGCTCAGCACATGGTGGGGAAGTCAATGATAAGCATTTGCAGCTGGTTCTCTCTTCCCCCACCCTGGAGGAACTGGATGGCTGCTGACTCAGGAGCTGCATCAAGTCGGAGGAATGAGAAGGGGATCGCGTTTCCTGAGCGCCTGAGGCATGCTGCAGCTAGTAATGGGGTGGCAGTGGGCCCCTCCTACCTGCTGCCCCATCTTGGAAGAACGATCACAGCAGTGTGTTCTAGGGGGCTGGAGCCCACTGGTATGTGCTGGATGTGCTCTGAGCAGGCTGTGCAGCTGGGCCTGTAGCTCTCATCTTGCATGGAGACGTGTCTGAGCTCCAAATTCCAGCGCTGGGCCTGGAGAGGCACAGAGCTGCCCAACGTGGGGTGGTTCTGGGTATGTGAAAGGCAGAATGTCCTGGATCTTGGGATGCTGACAGCCTAAAAATAGGACTCCAGAGCCTCTGGAATTAGACACTAGTTGAGCAGGGGGGTGTGGGAGGGCAGTTCTGAATTTTAATGCCTCAGTTCTGTCCCAGTCCTGCTTTTTGGTATTAAAGGCCTTGCATTCCTCGTGGCTCATGTGAATGTCACTTAAACATGCTCAGGGCATGCAGTTGCAGCTAACTGCCCTACAGACTGCTCCTGCACGCTGACAAGCTGAATTCTTCCATTCCTACGCACCCTCGCCCGCCTTGCAAAGTCATTTCCTTCAGTCTGGCAAGCTACTGCATTGAAGGTGCATATCTGAAGTCATTCACTCCTGTTTTAACTATGAAGAGCCAATGGCAGCAAGAGTGGAGCCTGATTTTAATTCCTGAATTAGGGCGGGTTTGTTTTGGGTGGGTTGTTTTGGTGGTAGCGTTTAAGCGAGCACACGCAATTGAATTACACCCCGAGAACTGATCTGCTGCTTCTAAATACAGCAGCTACTCTTCCTAATAGGCATGTTAAGCTTAAAATAGATTTACATACAGGTACTATAAGCCTTGTCTTCCCAAAATGGATTTTTCACACACAGACACACACACCACCCCTTGGAAGCGAAGAGGCAAATAGTGGGAAGGCAGCGTAGCTGAGGTCTGACAGATGTTCAAGTACGTGAAGCTTGGAAAGGAACTTAAGCTATTCAGTTTGCTCACAGAGGCTTTGTGACCTGTGTCTTCACAGTAATGATGACACAAGCTTTTTTGAATAAAAGGAAGACATTAACTGCCTTGGCTAATTGTACCCTTGCTAGCTAGCTAACCAAGGGCACCATTTGACTGTGAAAATCGTCGGTGCACCCACATCTCTCAGCTGGGGAGGATATCTCAAGTGAGAGTGTTCCCATATCTGTGGGTTAGAAGGGCTATTAAAAAAAAAGTCTTCCTAATTGGAAAATTAAACACTATGGCTTTAAAACAGTGGTGCACTGCTTGGGAAAAATTAAGACCATATGGAATCATTTATTACTTTTCAATATGTATTCAGCCTCTGGTGCAGTTTTATGTAGCCGCTAATGCATGAAGTCTTCTGGAGCAGGAATAAAGCACCACAAACCATGATTTAATGCTATAGGGTCACCAAAGCTGTTTCAGATTACTGGCTGTTTTAATCTGCTGAAAAGAAGGGGATGTCCCTGAAACAATGGAACAATGAAGGGGAGGGGGAGCCCATAAATCTGGAACACTTTGGAAATAGGGAGGGGATATCAACAAAAACTTTGAGAGGATTCAGGGGGATTTGGTCATATAAGAGGGGCAGTTATGAACCAAGCCATACTCAGTAACAGGAAAGTTAAAGTATTAATAGTACCATACTTGCTTGCAGTTTAAGGAGTCTTAATAAATCATGTTTTCAAATAGTAGAGGCCCATTTAAGCATGTGACTGAGAGAGAAAATAAGAGCAAGTAATCTGGGAATGCACAAAAGTGCTTTTGTTTATAGTTCTGCAGTCACTGGAAGTGCCTCTTCTTGTGCTCATTCACAAACACCTCTGGCTCTTTCTTCCAGGAATCCTGGCCAAACCTTTTCTGACTTTGCTGGAGGAGGACTTTGTGCTTTGGTCCTTTTCTTACAACTCCTGTGAAGGTCAGCCTTACAGTGCCCTTCCTCTGGCAAGGGGCTGAGGTGGGGCTGATGCCTCAGATGCTTTTTTGGTCTTTTTTTTTCCTCCTTTTTTCCCCCCTTTCTTTTTTTTTTCCTCCCCTGTTGAGTGACAAAGTTGTGGGGCAATCTTTGCTCTCGGGGCCTGGGCCTTTTCCTTTTCACTGGTTCAGCAGGAACCAACAAGCAGCAGCCAAGCCTGCCAAGTTAACTGTGCCACCTGGCAACGAGCTCTGCAGGCACGGGAGGCAATGTTTCTGCCTTTATTCTGAACCTGAGAGCAGTACAACTGCCAGGCTGGTTATAATTTAACAGAAAATGCATTTTTTTTGTCTTGCTGCTGTGTTTTGCTTTCATTTAAATGTCACCTGTAGAGCCTCCCAGGGAGTGGGAGTTCAGTTTTGCTTTGTATTCCTTACCAGATACTGGCAAAAGCGTCTTCATATGAAGGTGGTCCACAAGGTGACTGAAAAAGAGCTCAATTCTCTTTTTTCAGAGGCGTAAGCAAGCTAAAAAGAGTTTGCAGTACCTTTTAAGCTTCAATCAAACTCTTTTGTCAGGGTGCATTTGTCATTTGTAACCAGCAGATTAATTGCTGCTTTTGTTAAGGTGGCAGTGGTATGTTTTCAGCAGAGTTATTAAGTGTGTAGCACTGAAGCTCCTTCACCACTGTTGTGCCTGCCATCATTCTTTAAACATTTGATAATCAGTAGTGGTAATTTCAGGCTCAGATCTCTTGTCCAAAGTTAGGGAGAGTATGCACACTGCTGCTGGATCAACACCTTAACATGACCTCTCCTGCCTGCTCAGATTATAGCATCAGAAATGCAATTCTCCAGGCAAAACGAAGCCAGCTGAATAACGAAGGTTAAAACATGAGAAGTAATTGCTGCCTCCTATTAAATTCTGCCCAGATCCTGTATCCTAACCGTTGGAGGCTCCTCAATAAAATCCTCTTTGAAGTCCTGTAAAACTTTCCTGAGAGTAGTTGTCACTTTAGGTAGGTATTCCAACTTGTGCATGTGACTAGTAAGATTATTGCTTGCCCATAGATGGCAACAGCATTCCACTGCTGAGGTAGCCCCCAGCCTATGAAATGAGGCTGTGGTAGTGGCAAATATTAACCTGGGGTGTCCCAGCCTATGAAATGAGGTTGTGGTAGTGGCAAATATTAACCTGGGGTGTCCCAGCCTATGAAATGAGGCTGTGATAGTGGCAAATATTAACCTGGGGTGTCCCAGCCTATGAAATGAGGCTGTGATAGTGGCAAAGATTAACTTGGGGTGTCCTAGCCTATGAAATGAGGCTCTGATAGTGGCAAAGATTAACTTGGGGTGTCCCAGCCTATGAAATGAGGCTCTGATAGTGGCAAATATTAACTTAGGGAATCCCAGCCTATGAAATGAGGCTCTGATAGTGGTAAATAGTAACCTGGGGAGTCCCAGCCTATGAAATGAGGCTCTGATAGTGGCAAATATTAACCTGGGGAGTTGAAAGATAAAATCATCTTTGCTTTTGGTGGGTTTTTGTTTCCTTTTTGGTTGTTTTGTTCTTTTTTTAGCTGCAGCAGTGGTGATGGGAACTGTTCTACTTGCAGGAATGTTGGGACTCATCATGTGAGAAGAGATCCTAGAGTGATGAGGCAGCATATTTCCCATGTCTGAGGTCAGGATTCGCTCTGTGAAGCTGACCTTTAAAACAGGCTGAAAATGAGGAACGTGGCACCAGAGAGCAGAGCAGGAAGCATGAAATGATGTAAGACAGGTTTCTTCTGCATAGGAAACACTGCCTTTTTTTCCCAAGCCCCAGGTTTGTGATTCAGCATTTTCTGACACTGCCAGAGTATAAGAAAGGAGAAAATCCTGTGTAAAAGGAGGAAGTTCCTATTGTTCCAATCAAAATCTAATAAACTTACAGCCATCAGACATTTTTGTCTTCTCTTGAGTCAGGGGGTTGGGGCAGATATGTTCCCCAAATCACTCTTCCCTCAACCTCCTGATCTGAGAACCCTGGAATTGTATAAAAAGTGGTGTTTAGGCTCAGCCTAGACACTTTACCTACCTCTAGTGGGTGGGAGTGTCACCAGTTTTGTCGGTGTTGGATACCTGGGTGTCCTGGTCCTTCCTTCCTGTGTCTTTTCTCTTGTTGAGATGCACAAAGCTGGCCTGACAGGGGCTCTGCTCTGATGGAAATCTTGCCTCTCCAGTGTCAGTGTGAGCCCTTGGTCCAGCACTGAGCAGGAAAAGGATGGCCCAGCCTGTTGGTGCCTCTCTGCTCTGAAGCCCTGCTCACCTGTCACCAAAAAGGGTTTGGAGGGGCAAAGTGAGGGACTTGCTTCATCCTTCTCCTTGGAGACTGTTTCTGTGTTCAGACAGCATTTATCTCTCTCAGTAAAGGGGGCAGCAGTAGGGAGCACTCCTAGGTACTGGAGCTCAGCTGGGTCCACAGGGAGACTGCAGAAAGATCCCTGGCACAGTGTTGCCCAGACTTCTAGCACCTTCCCAAACAGTTCCCAGGCATGGACATAAAAAGTCTGGCTGCAGCAGCTCCACTTTGACAGGTAAGAGGGTTTAACAGCCTGGACATGGCTGCTCTGTGCCTGTTGGCTCCTTAATCCCTGTGGATGTGGTCTGGGTGTGCCCAGAGTGATACTCTGTGCAGGGGCAGCCTTGCTCTCCAGTGAACAAGCAGGGAGAGAGCCTTGGCATGCTTTCCCTTTAGCTACTAAGATGGCAGCACCAGTGAAGATGACTGATAGCTGGCTTTTGGTTGCTCCAAATCTTAGGATTTGCATCTGCCTAAGACTCTGGAGAGATTATTTTTTAATTATTAATATTTTTTAAGAGTCTTGAGGGACAAGCACCAAGCATGCCCTCTGTTTGTGAGGCTGGCACTGGGATGGCTTGTGTGCTTTGTAATGGATGTTGAAAAATGGGCAATGGAACATTAGAACCACACAAAATGATTCAGAGCCTGGAGAAAATGCTTTGCAATGGGGGACATGAGGCACTGGCTCTCTCTGGCTTATCAAAAAAGACTGAGCAGGGAATTGATTATGATGGTGAAGGAACTTCCTTGGGAGAAAAATATCAGGTACTGAAAGGCTCTTTAATCTAGTAAATTATGGGAATGTGTAGCAGCAAGCTGAAACCTGATAAATTTATATGAAAAACTGGGCAGAAATTTATTGGGATGAAGGTGATTAATCACTGTAACAAGCTGTCAGGGTGGTTGGCTCATTTTCCAGATGTGCCTGAGCCAAGACAGACACATTTCTGATGGATGTGCTTGAAGCGGAGTTAAAAGCATGAGTGACACTCCAGTCAAGTCTCAGGCAAGGTAAGCAGGTGAGGTTTGAAGGGCTGTGATATGGAAGAGGTCTGACTAACAGTTCCCAAAGGAGCTGTGAAGATCTAATGGTTCCCATCTGTCCTTAACCTCTGAGAGACTGAGAAAAACAGCACTTAGCAGAAAGCAGAAGGGGAGCATCAAAATGACAGCCCCGTCGCGGGCACGCTGATGTGCCCTCTGCTGCTGCAAGGACTCTCTCACCTGCTCCAGGCTTTCCTAATGTATTCTCAACACCCATTGCAAGGCTGATCTTTCCCCAGTCCACAAGCCTTCTGTGTCTTTCATCTCAGGAGAGCATGTGCTAGCTTGGATAAATATTTTCCTTTGTTATTTCTTCTTGCGCTTGGGGCTCACTTGTTCTCCATGCTTCCTGGTTTCCCTGATCCCCATTTCATTGTCTTGTCTTTGCCATGGGGCTCAGTGCACTGTGCATTGGTCATCTGTGTGCAATGGCTCTTGGAGGCTGCATCTTGCTCAGTCTGGCACCATTTGTTCCTCATACTTCGACAAAACGAGCCCTGTGTCTCTTGCACAGCTTTCACACGGGCTGAGTCTGTCAGTGATGTGCTGTGCAGATAAGAGCTTGTCAGCAACTTTCTGATAAGTGCCTTTCATCCAGAATTATGAATTTTGTACATGCTGCAGCTATTGACAGGAGCACACTCAGGTATCTTAGCAAAATACCTGCAATCTGGATCTAGAAAAGTGCCCT
The DNA here is from genome assembly GCA_033816785.1 of Picus viridis. Lineage (NCBI taxonomy): Eukaryota > Metazoa > Chordata > Aves > Piciformes > Picidae > Picus > Picus viridis. The sequence goes on from CM066579.1 coordinate 12,267,775, forward strand.
AATCTAATCTGGAAAACAAGACTCCACCAGGTGAGTTCCTGCAGTGGCTGCCCTTGTTCACAGAGGCTGCAGCTGAAAACAGACACAGGCAGGAGCTGCTCCAGGCTATTGCCAGCCCTTGGGGAACATTCAGTTTTGGAACTGAAGGACCCATTTTAGGCTGACCTGAACCCATGAAGTCTAAAACTTCTTCAGCACCCTGGGGAGATGTTGCTTTTGACCTCATTCTGTAGCGTGGATCCATTTGCCTGGTCACTAGGCAGATGAAGGTTCTTCCCAGTCTCTTGCCCTTTGGCTCAGATTGGTTTACTGTTGCCCCCTAGATTACCTGCTTTTGCATGCACATCCTGCTGCTAAATGTAGGTAAAGTACGTGGCTAGTCCTTTCACTCTCTTGTATTTCAGCTTGTTGACTGCAGGATTCAGTCATATGCCCAGTCATGTGTAACTGGGCTTTGCCCAGCTGGCTTGGGTCTTACCTCTAAGCCTGTACTCCAAAAGACCTACCTCTTCTGACTGCTGTGGGCAGCTCTCCAGGGCCCACAATGTGAGAAGTAATCAATTCTTGTGGAAACGTTTCTGTGGTGCCATGGAATCCAGCCAAGAGAAATGATGAAAGTGAAAACTGTTTTCTAGGACACCCAATTTCATTTCATTTTGTCCTGCTCGGAGAACTTCTCAGCAAGAGTCTGTGTCCTTCCATGTGCTGACTGTGTCCTGCATCCTTTGGTGATCTGGTTACCCTGGCAATCCAGCTAATTCCCCAGAAAAAGTCAGCTCCATCACAGTTCCTTGACTTGGTGCATTAATGGCCTGCTTGCTCCTTCAGCAGACTGCAGCATCCATTGATTGCAAGTTCTTTCATGGGCTTGGGCCCTTAGGAGAAGAGATCTGCAGAGAGGGTTGTGCCCTGGCATGCCTCATGGAAGCTGATTTTATGTCTGTCTTTCTTTTTCCTTGTCTGTTCTCCTCTCGAGCCAGACTGATCATCTTTCTTCTTTCTTGAAACACTGAGGTAATGTTTCTACACATCACCAGGCTTTTGTTCCAGCAGGTTCCCTACAGGAGTGAAGTTTCCCAGTGAAAGTCTCTTATGTGCCTCCTTTCAAAGTGTTTGTGGAGTAGTTTGACTTGAAAAAGTCTCAGCATCACTTCTGCCTCTAGGCAAGCCAGAAAGGGGAAAGTGCAAAACAAATTCCTCTGTATTTTCTACTTGAATTTACCATTTTATAGAGCTTGAGGATTAAGAGATACAGCCTAAAGGGGACTTAAATACACAACAACACTGAGCATTGAGATTTATGGCTCACTGAACACCATGTGGGGTGCTTGAGTTCTGCATGGGGAGAGTCTGGTGCCTCAAAAGAACAGCAGATGATTGCTCAAGGAGCTGCTGGCAGCAGCTAGCAGAGGATATGAGCCTGGAAGGGGAGTCACACAGGGAAGCCCAAGCAGGTAAGGGCTGCTACCATTGAAAACAAAACAAAACAAAGAAACCAAATAACACCAAACCAAACCACAACAACAGAACACCCCAACCAGCTTAAACAACAGTAATTTGAAGAACCCCCAACACCCAGCTACTGAAATGTTTGACAGAAGTTGACTCATCCTCCAGTACCTTCTTTGCTTCTGTGCCTCCCGTGTGCTTTTGGAGAGGATACAGCCTGCATGTTCTCCTTAGGATACTGGCAATGGAGAGGACTGATGCAAGCTGAACCACGTGGGAGGAGGAGTAAAGAGACTGTGGTGATGAAGGGGTGGCAGAACAGGACTGGGAAGCTTCCTGAAGCTCTTAACCGCAGCAAGCCAAAGCAAGGGCCATCTCTTTTCATAAAGGCATCGTCATGGCCTTTTCTGTGAGGAGTCCATTGGAAGCCAAATCCTTCAAGCACTCCAGATGTCAGAGTGTCAGGGTTTCAGGCTTATCCCAGCTGGAAGGGCACTGGCTTGTACTATTGGGGAAGTAGTGAGGCTCTGTCAACTCCAGGCTTGTTCCAGGTGTCATAGGAGTATTTTTTTTGAGAACAATGTCAGGATCCCAGCAGACGAAGAAGACTGCACTAAGGAGATTTCCTCACTGAAACAGAGAGAGCAACTTGTCATCACAGCTGCCCTTGAAGTTGGGGAATTCACAGCTGCACCTGAAGGTGGCTGATCCTTCCTTTCTCATGAGATCATTTGTATGCATAATGAGCATCCCAGAATTAAATCAAATCCCAGGCATGGATGACATTACTCACCAGCTCCACTTGCAAAAAGTCCCCACAATGCAGGGGCAGCAATAACCCCACCCCAAGAGCTTCTGCACCCCAGGGTGGAGACAGCCTCCCAGCACCAAGCCAATGTGGTGCCAACAAGTGCTAAAAAGAGTAGGCTGAGGACAGTGCTCCAGGCAGGGATTTGCCTGCCTGAGAAGTCACAAGGCAGCTGTGCAGAAGCCCCAGGCTTCCCAAACTCTTTTGGAAGCCTGCCTTGCTTTGCCTGCCTTGTACCCTGTACTGAGAAATCCCATCTGGTGGTGTGCCTGGCATGGCTTTGCTTGAGCCATTGCAAGGCAGAACCTGGCCATGGGGGGAAACCCTGGGACAGGATCAAGCAATGTAAAAGACCCTATTTAGCCGAAGGTAAAGCAGCCCCACTTCCAAGGAAACCCTCACTTCCCAAACCAGAGTAATAATTGACTGATTGTACATTAAAACCATAAATCTTCTATGTCCCTGTGAGGGTTAAGTTGTGCCAGTCCTACACAAGGCTCCACTGTCCCCCTGGCGAATGGCCTCCCCACAGCCATCTGTGACCCCTCTGCCTCTCATTTTTATGATGGCCCTGCCCGGCCACTGCTGACACAGGACAGGGTGTCCCCAGCGTGCCAGATGCAACCACATGTGTGACTTCTGCTTCCAGCCAGCCATGTGGTGTGCCCCAGAGCTGCTGCCAAAGGGCACCATGGAGCCACCTCAGGTCCTACTCTGTGGAGAAGGCTCTGGGGAGACCTAGTAACAACCTTCCAGGCCCTGAAGGGGCCCTACAGGAATGAGGGGACTGCCAACGAAGGCCTGCAGTGACAGGACCAGGGGCAATGGCTTCAAACTAGAGCAGAGCAGATTTGGATTGGATGTTAGGAACAAGTTCTGCACCATGAGGGTGGTGGAACACTGCAACGGGTTGCCCAGGGAGGTGGTTGAGGCCCCGTCCCTGGAGATATTAAAGCTGAAGCTCAACAAGGCTCTGGGCCACCTGATCGAGTGGAGGATGCCTCTGCTGACTGGAGGGTGTGTGTGTGTGGACTGGGTGACCTTTGGAGCTCCCTTCCACCCCAGACCATTCTGTGATTCAGAGTCGGGCTGCTGCTGTGCTGCTGCCAACCCCAGCAAAGCTGTTCGGGCTTTTCAAACAACTCTGGATACTTGGGAGCCTCACATTTCTTTTGTCTCGGGACCCTCTGCCCAAGCTTTGTTGCCAGCCTGACGGCAGGGTGGGAGGCCCGGCACGTTTGATTCGCTTCTCGGAGTTAGCTGTGAGCAGCCGTCAGCAGCCGCTTACCGCCTGCGCAGGGCCCTGTGCTCCCGGGCGGCCGCAGGGCTGCGCCTGTGCGCGGTGCCGCCCTGCCACCTTGTGGCCTTCGCCTGCATTGCAGGCCGCCGCCCCCGCAGGCCTCGCAGCTCAGGGCAGTGTTTGTCCCTAAGTTTTCCAAGTGGTTTTAAACCATGGAAGTGGGTTTTTTTTTGTTTGGTTGGTTGGGTTTTTTTGTCTTTTAAAAAAAAATAAGACTAGGAGAAAGCCTGAGACACCGTTCAGGGGCACACAGACCAAACAAGTGGATGTGCTTGGAGGTCCACAAGTAGACACAAGCCCTAAAATGTCACAGAATTGTTTCTGTTGAAAAAGCCCTTTAAGATCATCCAGTCTAACCATTATCTAGCTACCAAGCCTGCTGCTAAACCACGACCCTCAGCACCACATCTCTGTGTCTTTTAAACACCTCCCGGGATGGGGATTCAACCACCTCCCTGGGCAGCCTGTTCAATCTTTGAGAACCCTTTCATGGGACAAGTGTCTTCTAATATCCAACCTAAACCTCCCCTGGTGCAGCTTTAGGCCACTTCCTCTCATTCTGTCACTTGTTATGAGGGAGAAGCGACCCCGAGCCCCACCTGGCTCCAACCTCATTTCACAGAGGTTGCAGAGAGCAAGAAGGTCTCCCCTCAGACTCCTTTTCTCCAGATGTCTCTTTCCATTATCCTAAGGCCAGGTATTCCAGTAGATGTTTGCCAAGCTAGGATTTTATAGCTAATCTATATAATATATATATAATCTTGCTGATCTGGAGTAGCCAGCATGTGCACACTCTGGAGGAGATGAGCAAAGGAAAACAAGGGGATGCTACCAAACCACACCAACAGTGAGTGTGATTTATGTGGCATCGCCTGCTTGGTACGAGTGAAACACCCCACGGAGGAGAGAGCGTCGCTAGGGCTTGTGTGTTGGTGTGGGAAAGGGTGAGGGAAGCATAAATTCTCTCCCCTGTGGCAAGAGGAGAGATCCCAACGCATGGTGGAGCTAGATGATGGCGTATGATGCATCCCAGTGCTAAGGTATTCCTACAAAACAGGATTGAGGGCTAGCTTTTCTTTCTCAGAGCCAGCCTTTCATGCTCATTTACTGCTTATCCTGCCTCAGCCCCGTTTCTCTGTCCTGCCTGGATTGTGGACAGTGGTGCCCCAAGACACTTAAGATACAGCACTGAACTTGTCTTTTGCCACTGATAATAAATGCAGCCAAGTTAGGGGAGAGGGAGCCACAAATCCTGACATGTCTGGCCTCTCCTTTCATCAGGAGCCTCTCAGCCCAAGTGAAATGGCAAAATCTTCTCAAGAGCTGTGGCATAACAGGGCTTTGTGCATCCCCTTTGCATGATCATGGGAGGGCTGTGAAGGCAATAAGGGAAGGCAAGGGAAGGTAGAAGTTTGTTTTAAGTTCTGCTGAAAGCCACTTCCCCCTGCTTTCAGCCTATGCTTTCCCTGTTACATGCAAGACAAAAATTGAGGCATCTTCCTGCTTGAAAGACACGAGATGCTAAAGCTCAGACCTACCTTCATCTCCAGCCAGGTGCCCAAGTACATAGGAGGATTCTGACCAAAGGCCTGAGGCTTTTGCAGCTCTTTTCTCCCTTGGAACTCAGGCAGGGGCATGTGGCATTAACAGCTCAGTTGGCTTCATCTCCAAATGAGCTGGCAAAGGCGTTCTCAGCCCAGAAAGGTGTTGCTTTCCTCCCAGCTGTAGCAGCTGATCAATCAAGAGGCAGGTGGTTTACCAGTTGAATGTGCAAACCTTCTTCCTCTTCCACACTTTGATTCATCATCACCAGCTCATTTTAGAAAGCTTGAGGTTAAATAAACCTCAGACCAAGCAGAGGAGACCTACAGGGCTGCCTAGATGCTAAGCTGTGGTGATAGATGGTCAAAGAAGAGGCAGCTGGCTGTGGAGTCTTTGAGTTTTAGAGAAGGAAGAGCTAAGATGGAGGAGTGAGGCTGGGGGAAGAGTAAAAGGGAGGGTGCCTGAGCAGCAGCAGCATACAGCTGACCGAGGGCAAGCAAAGGGATGGCAGGCAGGTCCCTGTTCAGCGAGGGGACACTAGTTCTCAGGCTGAACAGGAAAAGGCAATCTGGCAAGGACAAGGGCACAGCTTTGTGATGGTACAGGGGACCCCTGAAAGACCATAAAATGAGAACAATCAATTAGCAAGCTGCTGTGGCTTCAGGAAGGCCATTCCAGGCAGACTGGGGTAATGAGCACATCTGATGCACAGAAGCTATTTAACCTTCAGCCTTGTGCCTTATAAAGCACCTCTGGGGCACTGGGTAAGACTGTCAATTATTAGGGTCAACCTTAGCAGATGGAGGTGTCCTCAAGCATGGGCTGCTCTGATACACTCAGATCATTTCTCCATGATGTCAGTAACTGATTTCCTACATTGTTCAAGAACTGACAGATTGGCAGCCATTAACCAAGCCTTAACCCATGGCTGTGGGAGCAGTTACAGGCCACAAGGGCTGCAAAAGCCATTCCCAGGTCCTTGAGTACACATCTCTACATACACAGACACTGCTGCAGCAGCTTGGTGCTAGCCATTAGGAAAACAAATAACCAAGGCCCCGAGGAAGCCTAAGCAGACAATGACAGATCATGGCTCAAGCAGATGTCTTGATGTTTGAGCACCACCTCCAGGTGCTCTGAGAGCAGAAGATGAAGTCAGTCTGAGTTTTAAAGAGCTGAGCATTGAGAAATCATAAAGGAACAGAAGTGCAGTCAGACCCAAACACCAATTATTATCTTCACCACCAAGAGGACAGAATTTGTGTTGTGAAGAAAAATAATACAATCATTCCATGTGGCAAACATTCCATGGATGGAACAAGCTAGGACTCGTTACATGGTTACCCTTACACTGCAAGACAAACCTCACTGCTCTCATGAACAGATCAATTTTTTGTACTTAAGTGTGACATCCTTTTCTCAGCCACAGCCTGTGAAGATGTGGTAGTGCCCTTGCAAACTACAAGACAGGTAGGTGGGAAACCACAAAGTGGGTTTATTGTTTTGTCTCAAAGCCAGGCAAGACTGCAAAAGCAACTGTCCTAAGCTGAGCTGTTGAAGAGGGGCACAGCACTGAGGCTTTGCTGCCTGAGCTGGCATGTGGGCTGCACACAGCTTGTAGAGGAGAAGGGAGATGGTCACCATACAGTGTCACTGCATTGCATGTGTCTGAGCTCACCTGCCTGAGACTCTTCTGGCTGCCCTCCTGCAGTTAAAGAGGCTGAGGAGAGAACAAGATGACAGAGGTAAAGCCTGATAATACTGATGGTCCTCCAGGGGATCACTGGGGAGTGAAGTACTGGAATAACTGCTGCCAGAAGGGTGGTAAGGTGCTCTTCCAAGACAAGTGACAGACATAGAAGATGTCAAACCTTCCCTTAGCACAGATGAAAGGACATGGGATTGGTGGCATGGGAAGGAGCTAAGAACAGGTGTTACTGGAACTGGAGATGCACCTGGACGTGCAAACCAAAGATGAGGACTAATAGGCTGCATTAGGGATTTCAGGAGCTTGTCTAAGCTGCTGAAGAGAAGCCCTGAGCAGATCACTCACAAGTTCAGTCCTGTCTCCTGGTTTGTGTTGGGGTTTTGGCTGTGTCACCACCCATTCTGCCCCAAAAGGATCATCTTCAGCTGTCCATTTCTGTTTGGAGGGGAAGGAGTTCACAGGAAACACGTTCAAAGAGAGCAGTCCTGTTGCTAATGTCAGCAACATGAGTGGGGTAAGTGGGACAAAACGGTGCCCGCCCACTTAGAGTGAGGTGAATGGGGCAGCAGCCCTCATCTACCCAGCCTGTGCCCTGGGAGAAGTGGCAAAGCTGGGCGGGGAGGGACACTGCTGCCTGGCCTGACGTCTGCCATGATTTTTCCCCACAGACACCCTTTATTAAACCAGCCACTACCACCTCTCCCCACAAACCTCACCTGTATCCTTAGACTGCCACAGCATCCCTGCTGTACTTGTGAGCAGGGCACAAGTGCCCGTGGGAGAGGCTGCAGGGAGGGAGAAAGAGCCCAGGTGCACCCAGCACTGGAGCCATCTTCCCACTGAAACCGGCCAGGCGGCTGTGACTGAAATTTAATTTGCCTGGTGTGTTCAGTGGACATTTTAATCAGCATTTCCTACAATCTACTTGGCAAAGAGGCTCAACTGGCAGCTGCTTGACTGAATGGGCTTTGCACCCAGTCTAACCTTTCCCATTCGCCGTTCTTGCTGCTGGAAGCCCTCTCTGTCTCACTCGCAGAAGTTTCTATAGCGATGACGCCGTCCCAGCGCAGCTCTGGAAACGGCAGCCCATTCAGATTGTAATTTTGCTGGACAGTAATTGCTCCTCTCTCCACTGGCCTCTGAAACGTTACTTTTCACGAGGTATCAACCACAACTGGAGGAGACAGGTCCTGCGCCTCTGGTTTCAATAAACTCCCCTCCCCACACAGCCCGGCTAACTTAGGTAGCTGCTTGCAGCGTGTCTGAACCTTGGCTAGCAGGGAGGCTCTGCCGGGCACATCTAACCTCGTTTAGCAGGGAGGCTCTGCCGGGCACATCTAACCTCGGCTAGCAGGGAGGCTCTGCCGGGCACATCTAACCTCGGCTAGCAGGGAGGCTCTGCCGGGCACATCTAACCTCGGCTAGCAGGGAGGCTCTGCCGGGCACATCTAACCTCGGCTAGCAGGGAGGCTCTGCCGGGCACATCTAACCTCGGCTAGCAGGGAGGCTCTGCCGGGCACATCTAACCTCGGGCAGGGATCTAATCCTCGGCTAGCAGGGAGGCTCTGCCGGGCACATCTAACCTCGGCTAGCAGGGAGGCTCTGCCGGGCACATCTAACCTCGGCTAGCAGGAGGCTCTGCCGGGCACATCTAACCTCGGCTAGCAGGGAGGCTCTGCCGGGCACATCTAACCTCGGCTAGCAGGGAGGCTCTGCCGGGCACATCTAACCTCGGCTAGCAGGGAGGCTCTCGGCACATCTAACCTCGCAGGGAGGCTCTGCCGGGCACATCTAACCTCGGCTAGCAGGGAGGCTCTGCCGGGCACATCTAACCTCGGCTAGCAGGGAGGCTCTGCCGGGCACATCTAACCTCGGCTAGCAGGGAGGCTCTGCCGGGCACATCTAACCTCGGCTAGCAGGGAGGCTCTGCCGGCATCTAACCTCGGCTAGCAGGGAGGCTCTGCCGGGCACATCTAACCTCGGCTAGCAGGAGGCTCTGCCGGGCATCTAACCTCGGCTAGCAGGAGGCTCTGCCGGGCATCTAACCTCGGCTAGCAGGGAGGCTCTGCCGGGCACATCTAACCTCGGCTAGCAGGAGGCTCTGCCGGGCACATCTAACCTCGGCAGGGAGGCAGGGAGGCTCTAACCTCGGCGGGAGGCTCTAACCATCTAACCTCGGCTAGCAGGGAGGCTCTGCCGGGCACATCTAACCAGCGGGCACATCTAACCTCGGGGAGGCTCTGCCGGGCACATCTAACCTCGGCTAGCAGGGAGGCTCTGCCGGGCACATCTAACCTCGGCTAGCAGGGGGCTCTGCCGGGCACATCTAACCTCGGCTAGCAGGGAGGCTCTGCCGGGCACATCTAACCTCGGCTAGCAGGGAGGCTCTGCCGGGGCACATCTAACCTCGGCTAGCAGGGAGGCTCTGCCGGGCACATCTAACCTCGGTTAGCAGGGAGGCTCTGCCGGGCACATCTAACCTCGGCTAGCAGGGAGGCTCTGCCGGGCACATCTAACCTCGGTTAGCAGGGAGGCTCTGCCGGGCACATCTTACCTCGGTTAGCAGGGAGGCTCTGCCGGGCACATCTAACCTCGGCTAGCAGGGAGGCTCTGCTGGGCACATCTAACCTCGGCTAGCAGGGAGGCTCTGCCGGGCACATCTCGGCTAGCAGGGAGGCTGGGCACATCTCGGCTAGCAGGGAGGCTCTGCTGGGCACATCTCGGCTAGCAGGGAGGCTCTGCTGGGCACATCTTATTTCGGCCAGCAGGGAGGCTCTGCTGGGGGCACAGGGATCTGGGCACATCTTATTTCGGCCAGCAGGGAGGCTCTGCTGGGCACATCTCATTTGGCCAGCAGGGAGGCTCTGCTGGGCACCTCGGCTACAGCAACACTCCGAGCAAGCCTGCAGGAGAAACCTCCCCACCCAACACGTCATGCTGTGACCTGAACATTATCCATCACCGTAGGCAGAGAAAGTTAACCAAGTGTGTTTGGCTTTGCTAATTGTCAGAGACTGGAGGATACAAAGAAGGCTTTTCTCTTCTCGTCAGCCAGCTTACCTTCCCTGGTTCAGTTAACTTCAGCTCAAACAATCACTTGATCTTTTGTTCCGTGCTTCATCTTTCAGCGCCTGTGATCGCTCTTAATTACTGTGACACTGAAGAACTGCCCGCTAAAATTATCTGAAGTAACAGAAGGAAAGGTTTTGCTTCTTGCAAGAGGAGGATGTGGTAGCGTTATACCACAGCTTGTGAAGGAATTGATCAGCCAATTGATGAAGCCTTTCTGGTAACCTTTCCCTATACTTTTATGGCTATTGTTGCCTGCTGGGGGAAAAAAAAATAAATTAGCTTAAAGCTGAGTAAGGGAAATTGTGGATAAGTGTTTGCAATTTGGCTTTGGACTGACACAGTGTGATTGCACTCAAAGAATGTGAAGTCTTTGCACTGGCAGCAGTACTTGAATGTGGGACTATAGGATTCACACTGGAAAAAGAGTGGATTTTTGCAGCGATTGAAATGAACAATTTCAGCTAGAGAGTGGCTGAACAGAGCCAAGTAAACCCTTCACCCTGACAAAGAACTGGCGGGAGGACTATAGAAACTCATCCAACATTTTACCAACATGAATGCAGAGTAATAGGTCAGTGAGAAGCATTTCTGTATTTTAATGGCACTCTTAGAATTCAATTCAATTTAAAACAAAAGTTGTTTTACAAATATGTGGAGAATGCAGAAGGCTGGAGAGGGAGCAAGTGGCCTGCATCCTCCATCTGCTCCATCCTCCCTCTGCTCTCACGCAAGGGACTGCCAACTGCAAGTCCTCCTCCTTGGTGGACAGAAAGGCAAATGGAAGCACTGCCCCAACCCAAGGGTCATAAACTTCTTCCATTCTGCAGGGACACAGATGCACCCCGGGCCCCACATCCCACAGGTGCCAGAGCTCTCGAGGCCCAAAGCCAAGCAGCAGGAAAACTACAAGCCCAGGGGAAGCTGCAACACACAAACCTGTGCTCCTATGTCAGAAATGAGGCTGCAGAACAACAGAGAAAGAGGAAGTATCCCAAGACAAGCAGCACTCTCCTGACAAAAGATGTTGGGGATTGCTCATCTCTGAGAGGGAATGGAGCAGGAGGATATGAGAGAAGCATCCACTGGACAAACAAAACAGAAACAGCAGACTGGCTGCATCTGCTCTTCAAGTACTTTGGAAGAGGCAGTGAAGCATGGAAAGGGATCTTTTTTTTTTTTGAACAAATTCCTAGTTAGACCCTGATGGCTCACTGCTGCAGGATGCTGGGGGGGGGGGATGAAGAAAACCAAGCAAACCCAAACCCAGAACTGAAATCAGTCTGGAGAAGGAGCCAATGCTCCCATGAGTAACAATGCATGCAGCCATTGGCCACAACACAGCCTCCTGCTTCACAGACCTGTGTGAATTACTCACAGGACAGTAAGAATTTTTCTGGATGCCCTTCTCAAACATTGGATGCTCCACTGCTGAAAGCAAGTTGGCCCCAACTTGATACTCAGTATGATGAGTGTTCAAGGAATGGGGAGACAGAAATGTTTGCAGTAGAAGGTACAAATTTTACTTCCACTGAAAAATGTCACCCCACTGGTTCCTCATGCCTCAACTGTAAAACACTGCTGGCCAGCTGCCAGCAAGAACTGCCCAACCATCTGCCACCAGCAGCCATGGAGAAGTGTCCTGCTGCAGCCTTGCTCTCCCATTCTCAGCACTAAGAGGTGCTACATGAGGGCACCTGCGCTGGGGTGCTGCAATGACCCTCAGACCCTCCCAAACCAGCAGTGCAGAGACCTCTCTGCCTGCCTTAGTATCAGCTAATGACTTCCTGGGGGCAATTTCCCAGGCTGTGTAAAACCTGTCACATCTAACTGCAGAACTACCTGGCTGACAGCAAAAGCAGATCTTCAGCACTAGCAATCCCAGATGAAGAGAAAAAAGGAGCACTTCAGTTGTGGCTTGCACTGAGCTGGAGCACTTCACCCTCAAGTTGCTGGAGACAAGAGTCAGGTGGAAAAAATGGTTTAAAACCCCCAAATTAGGGCTGCTAGCAGCAGTAAGCATGGAGGACAAGCCCAGACTGCCTCTGGAGGAGGACCCTTCTGGCAAGCTGAGCCTTATGCAGGGCAATGACCTGTGGTGCTCTGGCTCATCCAGGCAGCCAAGTGCCCACCAATGACCAGTGCTGTCTGGGTTTGCCTTCTGGAGACAGAGGTGAAAATCAAACCCCCAGTCTGAAGAAGTAATTAAGACAAGGCCTACCTCTTGAGAACACATACCTTAAATTGTGTGGATAACAGCTGAGAGGTTTAGAAAATCTGGATTCATTTTTCTTTATTACAAAAGACATTCTTCTCAGAGATCAGGAGTGATTTAGCAAGAGTGGAGTTTTTTACATATCAGACTCAAAATCACCTCTCTTTAAAGAGCTCTCAGCATAGAAGGAAAATCCCAACAGGATTTACAAAGCCACTGCAGGTCACGAGTACAGGAGCTGAGGCTGCAATGAATCAGAAAGGACATTTGTCACTACAGGTGTAGGAACAACTACCTGAACTGCTTAGGGGTTTAATCACAAACCTCAGGGCTTGGGTTTTATTTAAAACAGATGCATAACTAAAAAGAAAACTCATCACTACAAAGAGGCACGTGGTGTTTAGCTGGTGGCATTCACTCTGTAACCCAAACAAGGAAACTAAGCCACTTCTGAGTAGCTAATTTGTTTTTTTCTGGCACTGTTTACCTACTTTACTGAAGTATTTTCATCCCAGAGCCTCACCAAGCATCTTAGAATATTAATGAGTGAAGCCTGGCAGCACTCCAGTGTTAGCAAACAAGAAAGTAACAATTCCCATTTTATCCACAGGGAAACTGAGGCACTGGGATTATTCAGATCCAGGTGATTGCAGAAAGGAAACTCCTGGATCTTGACTCTCTTACTGACAGGTCTCACTGGACAGAGTTGTCCTCCTCTTTGTGAGATGGCTGGAGTCCATGCTCAGATGAGGCCTGAGCAGATTCAGGGTAGATACATCCCTGGTGCAGAGGCAGCATATCCAGGCTTGCAAGAAACAGAACATTTAGGGCTAATAGGTTTGAAAGTTAGTACTCTCTGTTACAGCACACCCTGCCTTATCATAGTTGCTCTTCCCATCCATGATTACTTAGATCTTAATCCAGTGTGGTTTGAAGTACCTCCAAGCTCCTCCTCGGGGTTCTCTCATGGTTTGAGCTGCTAGTTTTCAATGAATCAGTCTGAGCAACAGCCTGAGTACAAAACACTCTTGAAGCCTAAAAGTCAGCAGATGGCTACACACAGAAAATAAGGAGGGAAAGCCCTTGGAATACACTGTGCAGGAGTTCCAGGACTCTAGCAGGGACCTTTACAATGCCAGGAGCTTCATACAGAAAGCATTTGCTGCTTCCCTTGTGCAGGCTGCATTGCAGGTGACAGAAGCAGTGTGTGAACCACAAAGCACCCTCTTCACCTGGCCTTATAAACCTGCTGGCAACCTTGCACAGCTCACTCGCTTTTGTCTCTAGACTCATTCTCCAGAAAAAGTCTGATCCCAGTGAACTTCCTGAGCAACAAAGCTGTATTTTACAGAAAAGAAAACAAAGGCAAGATTTCACATGTCCATACACCAGTGGGACAGAAAAGCAACTAAGTCCTCAGGTCTTGAGCACAAAAGCCACGGGCAAAGACAGAAAACGTGGTCCAGATGATAAAGTGCAATTATTATTATTTGAGTTGTGCAAAAAAAACGAAGTTTCCCAGTTCTGTAGTTTCACTTCTTGGTGATTTTATTTGACTTCTAATTGAAGCTCTTTTTGCTTCTGTCCCCATCTTTCCAGTACTGTTCAGTCTGCATTTCTGTAAGGCGTGAGAGAGTCCGCTGAAAGGCAAAGATCTCCTCTTCTCCTGTAAACATGGAGAGTCCTTTGGCAGAATCCTACATTAATACACAAAAACAGTGCCACAGACCTGTGAGAGATGTAGCTGTGCTGGAGTGCATCCTGCCCAACTCCTGAGGCTGGGTGCTTTACAGCCTTTGACAATTTAAGACAGCACCACGAAAGTGAAAGCGAACATCCAGAAATAAACCAAACCCACCTATTCCAGCTAGGCAGCCCTGTCAAGGAGCACAGCAAAACAATCATTTGGCTTTAAACCAACAGCTTAACCATCTCTATTCACTTCTCTGTTGACTAATTGCATATTGGTTTAGAAAATTAATGTTAAAAGTCATTAACCAGGTTACAGGGAAAAGGAAAAACAGAATAAGCAACATCCAAACTAGTTCTGTTCGTGAGGGTCTGCAATAGGATCAGGGAGAACTTAGAATAGCCTTCCAGTACCTAAGGGGGCTAAAGAAGAGCTGGGGAGGGACTTTTGACAAGGGCTTGCAGTGACAGGACAAGGGGCAAAGGATTGAAGCTTGAGGAGGAGAGATTTAGACTGGAGATTAGGAAGAAATTCTTTCCAGTGAGGGTGATAAGACACTGGAACAGGTTGCCCAGGGAGGTTGTGGAGGTGTTCAAGGCCAGGTTGGTGAGGCCTTGAGCAACCTGGTCTAGTGGGAGGTGTCCTTGTCCATTGCAGGGTGGCTGGAATTAGATGATCTTGAAGGTCCCTTCCAACCCAAACCATTTTGTTATTCTAATATGGACCTGAATAGCCTAGGAAGAGGTAGAACAGACCATCTTTTATTTCTGTAGTTTCAATATAGGGGCTAAACTTAAATCAGTATTTTCCAATATGACTGAGCAGCTATCATGATTAACAAACCAAATGGCTCAATATATTGTGGTCTTTCCTTTGGCTATGACTAAAGAGCAGGCCTTGCAAGGATGAGAGCTACAGCTCTCTGCAGAAAAAGCAGCAAATCACCAGTTCAATGGTCACTTGATTCCTCTTCCTGAAACGCTGCTGTCATGATGAGACCAAAACCAATTTCATTACAAAAGGGAGAGGATGATACTATCATGTACCTGGCTCAGGTCCAAATCATCCATCAACACTCTGTTGTCCTCCAGCTCACCACTGCCATGTTCTACCAGGAACAAGCTTTGGAGAGGAGTCACTGCAGAACAAATAATGCGCACCTGAGGGGAGGGAAGCAGGGAACAGGAGCATCAGTTGGGCTTTACAGAAAAGGGATCAAACACAGGCTTTATCAAAAGCAAATCTCAAATCACAACCACTTTGGTTTTTCACAGGTGTTTTCCCATTCCCTGATCAGCACTGCTGTTGCAGATGTGCCTCTGTGGTTACCTCGGGTTAGGAAAGAAATAACATCCCTATTCAAGAGAGGAAAACGAGCTCAGGCTTCAATTTATGGCCATGCTTCATTCTCTCTGAAATAATCATTAAAAAATACCTGCTCATTTGCCTTTGCTGCAATGTGGCCTTTTAGGTGAAGCTGGGATGATGTTTCTAGCTCATTCTGCTTCTGTTTTCCAGGTGACCACTACGGAAAGCCTCACTTCAAACCCACGGTACCAGCCAGGGTTTAGAGCTCCCGATGCAATACCTATGGGAGAGGCTTGGTTCTCACCTTATGCTCATAGAAGGTGTCAATGAGAGTAATGAAGCGGCGAGCTTGAGTCCTTTTCGCCATTGTGAGAAGCGGGATGTCACGGACAAAGACTGTGTCAAAGTGCTTCGATAGCTCCAGGTAGTCGCTGGCCCCAAGAGGCTGAAACAAAACAAACTGTAAGAAATGGAAAGCCAGGACAGAACGATGCCTGAACACTGCTTCCTGAACTGCTGCAGCTACAGAAGAGAGGTGTGAAGGCCTAAGTATGTTCTTGGTTTTCTTTCTTCATATCATAGAATCACCCAGATTGGAAGCGACCTCTAAAGGTCATCTAGTCCAACCCTGCTGCAGTGAGCAGGGCCAGCCTCAGCGAGATCAGGTCACCATCTCCTATCTTGCCTCAGGAATGCCTGCTTGCCCCTGTCTGCACAGGTATACACAGGTGTGGTGTTCCAGAGTTTAAAAAGTGGCCCTTCTGCATCCTGACAACATTATGATCTCTCTGACAACCTCAAACTAAGTAATTACTTAAACCATAATCCATAGAGCCAAAGTCAACCTAAAGCATAAATCATTTGAGCAGCTCTAAGGGTGCTTTCCCACAGCAGCAATTGCAAACACAAAGGCATATCCTAGCTATTAACTCCTCAGCTGACCTGCATTTAGTTCACCCAAGGCTAAGCCAAACGCAGGGGGGGTGGAAATCTGAAGTTCCAAGTACTACAAGTAAGATGAAACAGACAAAAATACAAATCTGTAGCTGTTCCTCTGTTCATAGTTTCACCTGCAACGATGAAACCAAAATCTCTAGTAAGACCTTACCAGTTTCTATTTGTATACCTTAACTATCCACAAGAAAAATGGGTTGAGGGCCAGATGGCACCACTGCCAGAGATTCTGACTGTACAGAAAGCTCCACTGAGGAGCAGAAACTTTTCAGTATTGCCTGCAGACCCTTTCTCCTCAACTCACAGCAAGTATTGGCCGAGTCCTGACTGCCAGGCTCAGCCTAGGTACCAAGAGCAGTGGCAAATTATTTCAGACACTTAGCACTGTTCTCTGTATAAACCTTCAGGGCTGAAATTCATTTTCTGAGCTTCACCCATTCACAGAAAGTATTTCATTTCAGGCAGTAGCATACATGAAGGTATTACTTCCTCTGAAGTTGCTAATGAAGCTACAAATCCTCCTAATATTGCTACATATATATGTAATCCTCTTATTAAAAGTTTAGCCTAATTAAACTGGTCCTTCTAAAAATAACTGCTTGGTTTGGTGTGTGTGGCTGGGACTGTCTGGTCTTGTTTGTTTCACCAATCACCGATCACAACTCAGCTTCAGAACCAGCCCACATTTACATAACAATTGCCACTTACCCCTTGTTACCAGTTCTTTCACAGCCTGCAACTCATTCTTTTTTAAAACACAGCTAAATATTAACAAGAGAAGGCTCTTTCCTCTGCCATTATTTTCCCTGCCCGTGTGTGTGTGTAAGGTAAAACTGCTGTAGATTTTTGTCATTTAACTCTGCTGGCAGAAGTCAGCGTTTTCTAGGCATCACACTAATGCAAAAAGCATTACCAGTAGCCTGGGCTAGCTTCCTGACAAAGTGTTTGCTCCACTTCAGCCTGCTTGACTGAGTTCTCACCTTCGTTGGTTTTTGTTTCTTTGCCTACTTAATGCATTTCCAGCTATCATCATCTCAGCTCAAGTAGGATGTTTATCCCTTGGAGCTCTCTGTGGACTGTTTTAAGAGTTAGTGTTTCTATTATATATTCCATTTAATTAAAGTATAAAGCAGCCTTCTTTCTTGACTCATCAGTGACAAAGCAGCTCATCTTTCAGAGATTGTCTGAAGAATACAGAATGCTTTACATGGATTATTTCATCTCACAACATTTATTTGCCTTGATATTGGAAGATATTCCAGGACCAGTTCTAACAACATCCTAAAGAGCTGTGATTGACAATAACTACAATTTAGTGCAGTTGCTCCAGCAATTCCTAAAAGCAAAACACAGTTTGAAAACAGATAATATTTACAACTTAAACATTAAGCAGTAATAAAAGACTAGAGAGCTCTTTCTGTTGTTTTCAAAGAAGACACACTCTTATCACTGAAAAAAAATGGAGCACTGAGGTCATGTTTCAAGATCACAGTTCAAGACGGGAACAGAACTGGAGTTCAAGAAAGGAACAGAACTGGAACACTGCATCCAGTTCTGGTGCCCCCAGCATAAGAGGGACAAGGAACTGCTAGAACAGATCCAGAGGAGGCCATGAAGAAGAACAGAGGGCTGGAGAACCTCCCCTATCAGGACAGGCTGAAAGAGTTGGGGCTGGGCAGCCTGGAAAAGATTCCAAGGGAGACCTTAAAGCAGCCACAAGGAACCTGGGAAATTACTTTTTACAAGGGCTTGTAGTGACAGCACGAGATGGAATGGATTGAAGCTTGAGGAGGGCAGATTTAGACTGGAGATTAGGAAGACATTCTTAATAGTGAGGGTGGTGAGACACGTTGCCCTGGGAGGTAATGGATGCCCCCTCTCTGGAGGTGTTCAAGTGCAGTCTTTTTATGTCCTTTCCAAATGCTTGTGTGGAAGGACAACCCTTCCCAGGTTGTTCATCAACTTCCATGCACTTCTCTATCAAACCTTTAGCATTTAACATGCCTGTTCTTTAGTTTACCCCTCCACAAACCCCAGGTTTATAGAGGTATCAGGGTCAGTCACTATGCCCATTGGCACTTGGCAGTTGGATGATTATTTAACTACCTAATGAAGAGATACTAGGATCCACGAAGCAAAGTTACTCAACCTTTACAAGGAAAAGGCTAAAATGTGCCGTTTTGAGCACACGACAAAGCTGTGCTCCCAGCAGAGGGCAGCAGCTGCTATCCACAAGTGAGAGGAAGACTTTGAAAGACAGTCCCCTTACCCCCTTAGGACCCTGGAAGATCACATAGTGGTCTCGGTTATTTAAACCAGCTCAAGGTTCAAGCCAAACTGTCACAACTGCCAATCCTCAAAGCAAATTTTAAATGGGAAGCCAAGGAAGAGAGCTGGCAGAGGGTGATTATTCTGAGGCATAATCAACACTGACCTTGATGTGTAACTGAAGAGAAAGGAAAGCACTCTGCTGGGGGCAGCAAGACTTACATTTTCATGGCTGCTAGTTTGTGACACTGAGATTTGACGATCAAGTGTTCTCTTTTGTGGATCTTCCTTTGCAGCACATCTTTCTCAGCCTCCCACTTTCTTGTTCTTAAGCATCTCATGATGCCTGTCAACTTCTCTACCATTTGGCAATTTTGTTATCTCATTTAAGTACATGAAGCATTTCCTGGGCTAAAGACTTGCCAAAGTGTTTGTTGGCAGCACAGTTTCCTGCTATGTGAAGAAAAGCAAGCTGATGACGTACCTCCAGTCTCACAACTACTTAACTGCTTTTGCCTGAAACTAAAATCCAGCAAAGCCCCAAACCTACAGGCTGAAACACAAGCAGTGCAATTTCTGTCCAAATAGTCACCAGCAGGGTAGCTAAATAAAGTGAAGAACATTATGCTATAATCCAACCAATATAATAGCATATCAATATCATCCATCAGCATCCTGAGCCAAATGTGCTACTGGCCCAGTGAGCTTTTGTTTCAGGTTGTTTTTTTTCTTTTTAAATAAAGAGTTTTCATGTCTCAGATGTTTATTATCCTTTCAGACAGTGACTTTTCATGCTTCAGATTTTTTTCCTTTTCAGATAAGTGACTTTCAATGGTTCAGATTTTTGTTTTCTTTTTAAGTAGTGGCTTCATAGTGTGGCCAGCAGGAGCAGGGAAGTCATTCTGGCCCTGTACTCAGCACTGGTTAGGCCACACCTTGAGTCCTGTGGCCAGTTCTGGGCCCCTCAGTTCAGGAAAGATGTTGAGTTGCTGGAATGTGTCCAGAGAAGGGCAACAAAGCTGGGGAGAGGTCTGGAGTGCAGCCCTGTGAGGAGAGGCTGAGGGAGCTGGGGGTGTTGAGCCTGGAGAAGAGGCTCAGGGGAGACCTGGGTGTGTTAAGCCTGGAGAAGAGGCGGCTCAGAGGAGACCTTATTGCTGTCTACAACTCCTTGAAGGGAGGTTGTAGCCAGCTGGGGGTTGGGCTCTTCTCCCAGGCAACCAGCACCAGAACAAGAGGACACAGTCTCAAGCTGTGCCAAGGAGAGGTTTAGGCTGGATGCTAGGAAGAAATTCTTCCCAGCAAGAGAGATTGGCCATTGGAATGTGCTGCCCAGGGAGGTGGTGGAGTCACTGTCACTGGAAGTGTTTAAAAGGAGACTGGATGAGGTACTTGGTGCCATGGTTTAGTTGATCAGATGATGTTGGATGATAGGTTGGACTGGATGATCTCGAAGGTCTTTTCCAACCTGGTTAATTCTGTATTCATGTTTCAGAATTTTTTTTCTTTTTAAATAGTGAGGTTTTGTTTCAGTTTGTTTTTTTTTTCTCCCTTTTAAATAGAGAGTTTTCATGTCTCAGATTTTTATTTTCTTTTCAAACAGTGACTTTTCATGTTCCAGGGTTGGTTTTTTTTTCTTTTTTAAATAGTGAGGTTTCCTGCTTCAGATTCTATTTTCCTTTTCAAACAGTGACTTCTCCTGCTTCAGATTCTATTTCCTTTTCAAACAGTGACTTTTCCTGCTTCAGATTCTATTTTCCTTTTCAAACAGTGACTTTTCCTGCTTCAGATTCTATTTTCCTTTTCAAACAGTGACTTTTCCTGCTTCAGATTCTATTTTCCTTTTCAAACAGTGACTTTTCCTGCTTCAGATTCTATTTTCCTTTTCAAACAGTGACTTTTCCTCCTTCAGATTCTATTTTCCTTTTCAAACAGTGACTTTTCCTGCTTCAGATTCTATTTTCCTTTTCAAACAGTGACTTTTCCTGCTTCAGATTCTATTTCCTTTTCAAACAGTGACTTTTCCTGCTTCAGATTCTATTTCCTTTTCAAACAGTGACTTCTCCTGCTTCAGATTCTATTTCCTTTTCAAACAGTGACTTTTCCTGCTTCAGATTCTATTTCCTTTTCAAACAGTGATTTTTCCTCCTTCAGATTCTATTTCCTTTTCAAACAGTGACTTTTCCTGTTTCAGATTTTACTTCCTTTTCAAGTAGTGACTTGTCCTGTTTCAGGCTTGGTTTCTACCACCCCCATTTTACATAGTGAGTTTTTGTGTTTCAGATTTTTTCCCCCCTGCCTTTTAAACTGTGAAAAGTCTGAGTGTGAACTGCTCTGGATTGGGCTTGGGTACTCACTCTGTCGCACAGCTCTTCAAACGTGGAGTCTGCAATGGTTCCACATGCTTTATTCAGCCTCAGCTCTCTGCCTTGCACTTTTAGAATCCTTGGTCTAGTTACTATGGGAACATGAACAAAGACTCAATCTTCTCTGGATAATTACTATAAAATTCATCTCTTACAGATAGGAAATGCATAGCTTGATGAATAATAGCACATGATTCAACACATAAATTAGACAAAATGCTGATACAATGACTGCCACTTGAGTGTGGCATCAACCCATATACAGCAATGGAACTTATTAATTGGTCAGTGGAGATTGGGCATTGTGTTCTAAATGTATTCTCTTTCAAGAGAAATTAACTTACGTACAATCATTTTGTTTCTGAGCCAGCTCATCAAACAACTTATCCATGACAGCCTCCACATCAGCTTCACTTGTGCTACAGTGAAAAGAATAATAGAATATGAAATTAATAACACTTGAAGCCAACATCAAACAGCTGCCTGAGCCTGCTTAGCTTTTTGCCCATCAAAAAAAAAACCAAGAGAGAGAGAACAGGATGTTATGCTCTAAATACAAACATTAGATTTAGAATACACTTAAAAGTAGAGAATATTAGCTCTCAGGTAGATGATTCTGCCTTATTTGCATACACTGAAAGACTTCTGTGTTTGGAGCTGTTTCCAGTAATGAGGCAATACAGGCAGAGCAGATCCATTAACACTATGTGTACACAATGAGAAAAAAGGCTTCTGGCTCTATCTTGCATGCAAAATAAGAGCAAACAGACAAGGCAAGGCAGTCAAGCACCTCAAGGAGTATCCCTGGAAATTTCTGAGGGGAGATTCTGTGCAATTAAATACTGCAGCATCTTCCTGGGGGAGTGGGAGGTGTGGAAATCAAGACAACTGACTGTATTGACCAAACAATTTGCAAAAGGAAAGCACAAAATCCCAAATACCTGCGTGGTATGACTCGTGGCATCAGTTCCCCTCCCTCTGTCCCCAGTACCACTTGGGAAAAGACAAACCACAGCTAGTGCAAATGCAAACTACCTGTGCTGAGAGCTGAAGTAAAGTCTATATTCATCTTCTGGTGGCAACAAGAATGAAAAAATCAGTCTGATCAGAAGGTATTTTCTGTGAGTGAATGGGTCAGAGGGCCAGCCTTTCTGTGCTTCATTCTTAATGAAGGTGAGAGAACATTTCCAGCTGTTTGTTGGTTTGTTTGGGTTTTTTCCCCTCAGCTAGTTTAAAAGCTGAGAACAGTAAATTAATGCTATGGCAGATGACAAAATAGAATTAGGATACAGAATGGTTTTCTGAAGTTTGTACAATCCCATCTGGGGTGAAAAGTCTACTTTTTTAGACTCAAGCTGCATCATTTCACACAGTTCTACACTTCCTGTAAATGGTAAGTGCTGATCAGCATATCACAGTTCCTGTCCTCTTCATCAGGCCTCAAACTCCTCAGAAATCTCAAGAACAGAACTGAAATAACTGCTTTTTAGCTCAAGCTTAACAATAGCAAACCTTGCAGATACAAAGAACTGGGGGAGAAAAACCCCAGCATAGTAAGTTCGACAGGTAATCAACATCTTTTAAGCCTTGAGCAACCTGGTCTAATGGAAGATGTCCCTGGCAAGGCCAGGGGGTTGGAACTTTTAAGTCCTTTCCAACCCAACCCATTCTATGAATCCCCCCACTGAAAGAACAGGAAACTGACTTCTCAACAATCTCTGCCTCTCACTTATCTCAAGTTTTACAGCAGAACACCATAAAATACTTTGGCTGGGTGCTACTCCTGAGTCAGAGATCACAGGATGTTAGGCATGCTCCTGTTTCTTCTCTGAGAGCTTATGCACAGGCATCATGTCCAGCCTATTACCTGCTGTAAGCTCTTCCTTTCTTCAGAGTATGGGTAGCAGGGAAAGAGAATGGTAGGTATTCTCCACAGATACCAAACAAAGTCACAGAGTGGAATGGGCACAACAAGCAGAGCCACAGGCAAGGACAGCTACACACAGACATCAGAACGGAGCCACGATGAGCACTGCTAAGGTGAGAGTGGTGGCTGCAAACAGCACTTCTGAGCAGACACCACTAAACTTCAAGTAGAGTCAGGTCAGAATATAGAAAAGGGGTCAGGTCCCTTGAGTTCATACAGTCACACTGTATCTGAAGACACAGAATCTGCATTTGATCTGGTTCCCATTTAAATTCTGCCTCCATCCAGAAGCAGAGTGAGTTGCCTGCTGCAATTCTACTAAGCTGTACTCCTCCCGCCACGCAAACCACCCCAATTCCTTACTTTTATTATCGAGTGATACAGGCAGACTGCATTCCAAACACCTGCCACATCAACACTGCACCTTCCTTAATGGAACCATGACTTTCAAATCAATATTGCATGCTGAGCTGAAAGATCCAATAGGTTATAAATCACCTTTTAAGCTACTGTTGTCTGCCTTACTCAGGTGGGCACCGATTAAATGATAATATAAGAGAAAATGTGAGAGAGAAAA
Source organism: Picus viridis (assembly GCA_033816785.1). Lineage (NCBI taxonomy): Eukaryota > Metazoa > Chordata > Aves > Piciformes > Picidae > Picus > Picus viridis. Next base: position 12,290,953 of record CM066579.1, read on the forward strand.
GCCACAATGCAAAGGGTTCAAAGTGTCTTAAAGCCTGTTTCTAGCAGGCAGATAAATGCTGCACAACTGGGAACATATTTTTAAATGCATCTATTTGCAAATAAAGTGCTGAACAAATTTTTGTCCTGGTAAACAGAAACAATCTGTCAAAACAGGAGGGTGGTGGTGTTGCTTTTTAGTTTATTTCTCTGTTTTAAATCCACAGCACTGGAAACACCCAACATTAAATGAATCCTTGTCACTGGATTTCTATAAATACTTAATTACTTAAATACAATAAGGATGTTCTTCTATTAGAAGAGAATTGTGCAATCTCTCACAAGAGGATATTCATTACTTTCTAACCATCTGTCACTTCAGCTCTCCAAACACCACACCTCCCCCCCCAAAAAAATCTAATTAGTTTTTATTCAGGCACCCATTAGAAATGATGCTCTGTGTGGATACTGGAAATGTAGTTTAATGAAGTTAATCTCAGGGCATAATGGAAGGCGGTTTGCTGGACCAGAAGGCATAGAAAGGAAAAGTCACACTCTGCTAATTCTGCTATACATTTTTCATTCCCCATTGGCTAGGGAATTATTGGCTAAGAAGAAGGGGGTTAAAAAAAAAAAAAAGGGTAAATACCATATCATCAGATAAACTTACAGGTAGTAGAGTTTTCCAGCAGCAGGAAGCACTCGTTTCCTGTAGTCTATTCCAGAATCAAGCTGGACTACGCTGCAGTACTTCTACAGAGACACAAAAAAAAGAGAAAAAGGATAGCTCTCCTCAAGCTGTGCTAGAGAGGAGACAGACTGCTGTGCTAAACCATCAGCCTGAACAAGAGCTGCAAACCTGAAATCCAGAATCACAAAATCAAAGTCTCCTTTACAATTAACGAAGCAAAGAAATAAGATGGAAGTCATTCACGCAGCCCAAACAGCCCAACAAAAAGTAACCATTTCCCCGAAGCCCATCAACTAGAAATTGAATACAGACTGGAAGCGTGGGGAACGAAATGAGAGTGGCTATTGCTTGCTCTGAGTAGTGCTTTGCTGGGGGAGTGTGTGAAGAGAATGATTTTCACGTTACAGAACATACATTTAGAAGAAACAGAAAATGAGGAGCCATGAAAGTTTAAGAGACCACAGTCGAGTTCTAACAACAGAGGCAGCTGAAACTACTTCTGCTCTCTAGCTAAAGCCACTTTTACTTTCCCCTTCTGCTCAGAAGATTACACATTTTATTAGTCTGACATCCAATATATGAACAACATATATTTTGCCTTGCCACGAAAGAGACTGAAGAATAAAGGGCAATAAACAAAGCTTTGTAGCACAGAGAATTTGTTTCATTATGTCCAAAATCACTCAGAAAAGGATCTTTTTATTTTCCCCTTTTTCCCTTTAAACAACCTCTAAGATTCCAAGTCTGAGTAGTTCCAATGATTGCTTCTATTAGAAAACTGAAAGCCAGCTGTGCTGAAGGGTAGGGTATTCTTTTGATTCAAGGCCTGAGGCTGAGAGGAAAATTCTCACTAACCTCAGCTAGATCATGATTTTACACCCTCTGGCAAAGGGAATAGCTCTGCTTATCTCTTATTACTACCAGCAACATCCACAACTTATGGGTATTATATAGCTAGAAGCTAAAGAAGCTATAAAAGAAAGGGAAGAGAAGTTGTAAAATATTTTAGCAAATATACCTCTATCAGCAATTTAATTACAGCAATAAAACTTGGCTTTGTAGAATTCAACACCATTACAATCCCTTGGATTGCTTAGCCCCCACTAAATTACTCTGCTTCTTCACAGCACCATGAATTATTAGTTTATCATAATACTCTGGTTAAGCATCTCACATTTTCAGTGTCCAATTTTTCATAGCCTCCTTGGGGCCATTCAAGTATCAACACTGGCAATGTCCAATCTCGTTTATAGCCACTATACTGCGGCGGGGGAAACAAACAACCACCTTAAATTTCAGAACAACTATCATCAGTGATTTAAGGAACACTGGGACAGGCTGCCCAGGGGGTTGTGGAGTCTCTCTCTGGAGACAGTCAAGACCCACCTGGATGCCTCCTGTGTGATCTGCTCTAGGTGATACTGCTCTGACAGGGGGGTGGACTGGAGGAGCTTTCAAGGTCCCTTCCAGCCCCTAACATTCAGCGATCCGGTGTGATTCTCTGAACAAAGGCCCTTTGGAACAAATGATTAGCTTACAGATATCTGCGGGAGTGACTGTGCTGACTCACAGCACTAGTTTTCTGCCCTTGGCTATTTCTGAAGGTTCTCTTAACTATTTTGATCCTCCCACATTTCTACAAAGATATACAGCTGGGGAAAAAAAAAATGAAGAGGAAGGTAGTGAAAAGAAAACCATCCTGGAAACAGAGAATCCCAGGAAAATCCATGTGTCTTTAATTCTGGTAAGTGAAAAAGCCATGCTAATCAAATCATTATCTTGGGCTAAGGCTACTGCAAACACAATAGCATGGGTGCTACAATATTATTATAATCTATTCCCTTTCTTTTCATGAAAGCTTACAAAGAAAGAGAATAACAGAGCAGAAGAAAAAAAGTTCCAGAGGCATGTAATAATATGCACAAGGGAGGGAGGGAGGATGTTTAAGCTTTTCTTCAAGCATCAGTCTGGCAGTCAAGGCCAGAGGGAAGATTCCTGAATTTCCCAGCAAAGCTGCTGTACTTGGCTTTTCTTTGCCAGGCACTGCTGTTAAACATCTTTCTGCCCAGTAAACAATTTGCCCATTCAACATCTTTCTGCCCAATGTTTTACCCACATCTTCCCGCCCGGAATTTTATCCCCATCTTCCTGCCCAATGTTCTGTTTGGCTGTGCTGCCAGTCCTTTGTGAGTCTGAGACCTAACACTGCAGGGAGTGAGTTTGGGAGGTTAGAACTGTACATGGAAACACTACCAGTGTAGCTCTGAAGATGCATTTCTTCTGATTCCTTTCCTTTTTTCCCTTCACAATAATTAGTATTATGAGTGTTCAGAGGAAATCACTATCATTAGTGACATCAGTTAAGAAAAGCTGGTCTGTGCTCAAAAGCTTATTTATGGCTTTTTGGCCTCTTTTAAGCTACAAATGATTGCACTGGTATCAACAAGACAATGCTCCTGCCTCACAGAAGCAGAAAATCAGCAGTGGCATTTAGAAACCCTGCAGGTTTCAGAGGGGGACAGGGGAAGGAGAAGGTAGGCTTCCCTACTTTTTACCCTCCATTTTTTAGTAACCCGGGGAAAAACCTAATAAGAACAGGTTCTTTACTATGAGGGTGGTGGAACACTGGAGCAGGCTGCCCAGGGAGGTGGGAAATATTCAAGGTGAGGCCCTGGGCAGCCTGGTCTAGTTGGAGATGTCCCTGCCGACTGCAGGGAGGTTGGACTGGATGACCTTTGGAGGTCCCTTCCAGCCCAGACCATTCTATGATTCTAAGAACACACAGAGAATTTCTACTTTCTCTCCCCATCTTTGGACTAACTTCTCCAGCACTGGGCTGATTAAACTCCACAGATGTGATTGCATCCTCACACTCACTAATCACCACCACGGAATCCTAATCAACAGCCAAAGAACTAACTGGAGTGCTCGGATTGTTAGCACTTAATTGTCAAAGCCAGGACTGTAACTACTGGTTCCCAGTTATTAAAATGGAGATTTCAACTTCAAAATTTCATCTGCTTGGGCTAAACTTCTGCCTTCCTTTGGAAATAAATACTTCACATTTAAGCTCCAGTTAGTCTGGTCTGCCCTTGTGGAACCATCTACCGTCTCCAACAGATTCTCTGTTCCACCGAGACATTTCAAGCCTGCCTTGCCCTATTCAATTCCAATGCATGAAATTAATCAGTCATGCAATTTATTTTGAAGTCATTTATGTATTTATGTATACAAAGAACAAATACAATTACAGAATTGAAAACACAATTAGTCAAGTTAAAAATAAAGCACGCTCAGGCTCCCATCCCCACTGAAGTGGCAGAGGAACTCTTCATTCCAGAAGGGGGAAAAAAACCCACCACAAAAGACAAAGCCTCAAGGCTTAGCTAGAGGCAGAACACTTAACAACCTCTAGACAGAACAGAGAAAATCAGATTCTCATCCCATTCTTATACCTACTGTAAAAAGTTATTAATTATAGACTAATAGGATTTTTCCCCCCCCTTCCTGTAAGCACCTCTAATACTCCTTTGTTGCTACAATCAAGAATGGTGGCTATTAAAATACTCAGCTGCAGAAGAAATTAAAGCACACAACATGACAGATTGCTAAGTGGAGGAAAAGAGGATTCAGAGGATTTCAAAAGGCAGGCAGAGTTAACTGGATAACCTGCAAGTTCTCAAGAGCTGTGTTTTCCATGTGCCACAACCCCCCTGAAATGCTAATAGGTGGCCTTGCTATCCACATTAAACACTCTGCTAAATACCATGTGAGCTCAAATACTGTGATCTGCTCCTCACCCTTGAACACGTAGGTGAGAGGCTGTCTCTTAACGTTACTGAAGACCAACATAAGTCAATCCATGAGGATAGTGGAACACTGCAATAGATTACCCAGGGAGTTAGTGGAAGCTCCATCCCTGGAGATACTCAAGGTCAGACTCAACAAGGCTCTGAGCAACCTGATCTAGTGGAGGATGTCCCTGCTGATTGGAGGGGAATGCACCAGATGACCTTTGGAGGTCCCTTCCAACCCAAACCATTCTATGATCATGCAGACACATGGTGAGAATCCTCTGGCAGCAACAGAGTTTCTCAGGTATAGAGCTCACCAGACTTAACCTTCTGTGTTTTTCACTGACTCCATGCAGTATTATTAACTAGAACATTGTTTCTTCTTCCTTACAATTAGAAAGAAATTCTTTTCAGTGAGGGTGGTGAGACACTGGAATAGGTTGCCCAGGGAGGTTGTGGATGCCCCTTTCCTGGAGGTGTTCAAGGCCAGATTGGACGAGGCCTTGAGCAGCCTGGGCTAGTGGAAGGTGTCCCTGCCCATGGCAGGGGTTGGAACTGGATACCTTTCAAGGTCCCTTCCAACCCAAACCATTTTATGAATCTATGAACACTTTAATGCAGCAATTTCAAGGAAAGGTTTTTTCATCCAAGTGACACCAAATGATACCATGTGGCCTCAAAGATGATTCATAATTGTGGTAGAAGAATAATCACAGAATCACAAAATTGTTAGGGTTGGAAGGGACCTCCAGGATCATCTAGTTCCACCCTCCCTGCCATGGGCAGGGACACCTCACACTAGATCAGGTTGCCCAGAGCCATATCCAGCTTGGCCTTAAAAACCTCCAGGGCTGGGGCTTCCACCACCTCCCTGGGCAACCTGCTCCTGTCAAGCGAAACCAGTGTGCCATGGAAAAAAATCTTACTGCCCCACAAAGCACACCCAGGGGTTTATCAGCAAGTGACAATCACCAGCACATTTCAGAGCATGAAACTGGTTCAACTGGAACTCAAGAACTGGGCAGGTCTGTCTGCAGCCTGCTGAGAGAGGTGTCCAAAGTTAAGAGCTGTGTTTCCCATCCTGTGCGGCTCTGAAAGGAGACCAACCAGACCACTGGTCACAAGCAAGCGTGGTACAGGTGGAAGACATTCAAAGGGCTCTGCTCCTTTCATCCATGTTTAAAATTGGTACAGAGAGAGGGTAAAAAAAAAATATAATCAAGTTTGTAACACTCCTAACTTTCTGATACACTGCTTCATGGGAACAAAATTATTTGGTGATGCATTAAAGATGTGGTCCAAGCGTTGCTGGGTGTGCAGACAGTTTTTGTCTCCCTGTCCGTGTGTTGCTGAAACAGTAGACTTTGAAGAAAATGTCAATGAAGCCTCATAAGCACCATACATGACCTGTGGGGTAATTAGCAATCATTTAAAAGCAGCAAGACTAAAATGTTCTATTCTTTATTACTGGCAGCTCTTGTCTTGATCAGCATTTTAATAAAGATGGTTCATTGCTGAGACAGTTGCATGAATCAGTCATAATTACGTTCTGACACGCAGTGAATAGTAAAGCAAAACTAAATATCACTTCATCAACCTTGCTCACCTTTCTGCAAGTATTAAGTGTAAATAATTTTTACACACAACCTTACAACAGAACAATCTGTGTATTTCTTACCTTTGTGCATGCTCTACCCTAACTGAATTTTCTGTGACCTCTACCTGGGGGGAAAAAAAAACCCACCACCTCCTTACAATCAGGCATAATTACTTAGCCTTGCGTGATATTCAGGTGTTGCCTTCCACAGCTTGAATCAGCTTCAAGTACAAAAGGCTGTTCTACAAAATGCTTGAAGGGGTTAACTACTCTCTTTTTTTGGGGGGGTTGTTTTTTAATAGTCTTTTCCCTCATATTCTTCATCACCTGCAATAATGAAATATGGGAAATTGCTATAATAGCCTTAGACACTTCTTGTCCAGAGGAGGACCATGAAATTGATCAGGGGGGTGAAGCACCTCTGCTATGAAGACAAGCTGAGGGGGCTAGGGGTGTTCAGCCTAGAGAAGAAAAGGCTCCAGGGAGACCTAACAGCAGCCTGCCAGTACCTGAAGGGGGCTACAAGAAGGCTGCAGAGGGACTGTTTGCAAAGGCCTGGGATGACAGGATGAGGGGCAATGGTTTGAAATGAGAGAAGAGCAGATTTAGATTGGATGTTAGGAACAAGTTCTGCACCATAAGGGTGGTGGAACACTGGGACATGTTTCCCAGGGAAAAGAGAAAAGGGGGAGAAAGGGGGGAGAAAGGGGGAAGAAAGGCGGGGGGGGAAGAAGAAAAAAATCCTCCTTGCTGAGTAAATACCAACAAAAACCCCACACCCAAACCCCACTCAAACCAAACCCACCCCACAACCCGCTGCCTACCATTCTGCTCTGCTGAACACCCAGCAGTGAGTGCAACTTTCAGTCTCCTGATACACAAACTGCGGTGGTGTGTGAAAAGCAAATGCCAAGAGTTCACCCTGACTTTCTAAGGTGATCTTTCACAAGCTAAGGGTCAGATTCACCCCTAATGCAGGGATTTTGCTGGAATTATTCCCTAGATGAAATCAGTTGTTTAGATTTCTTGTTTTTCTTTTTCCCCTGGTGTTTTTCCTTTTAGTGTCTGATTTGCTATTTCTTTGCCCGGTATTAGCCTTTGCTCCTGCCAGAACTGTTGGCAGGCAGGAGAAAGAGAAAACCCAACCAAACAAAAAACTGGCCTTGATTTACAAAACTGGATTTCCCAGAATGATGATAATTAATAATAATAATAAAAACTAGTGATTAAGATCTAAACAAAGGCTAAAGATGGCTTAGGTTTAGCTCTGATGAGGGCTGCCGCCTCATTACCAACAACTGAAAACTTCTGCTGCGTTTTGTTTCAAGGGAATCCGAAAGTCCTTGCTGTAAAGCAGGCTGGGGGGTGAGGGCTCCATTCACTCTTTCTGTACCACCACCATTATGTAAGAAGTATAAAACACTGCCTTTATGCTGCCAAACCACAATGACTCTTCTCACATCAAAGAGTTTTCACCACTAGGGTTGGTTTGGGTTTTTTTTTTCCCCTTTTTTTTTTTTTTTCCCTCCCCTCTGAAATTTATTCAAGCCAAGGGCAGGGAGACAACAATTCATACACACTAATTACACCTAATTATCTATTCCTCTTTTTTTATTATCCTTTCCACCAGCTCCGGCCAGTCTTAGTTGCTATCTGGGTTTCTCACAACCTCCCCTTGCCCTGTCCATCCAACTCCACAGCAAAAGTCTTTGAAGAGCACAGTCCTGGCTTCTCAGAATGTTAACAATGTCAGGTTCAACTCAAATTAAATTATTCTGTTCTCTGGGGGTTTTTTTTTGACAGGTTTATGTGTTAAATATGAAGGCCTCGTGGTTAATTTGGCAAATTCCTCACATCTCTCCGTGGCGAGAATTGCTGGTAACACCCTCTCTTGTAGGAGCTTCTCCTCATGCTTTCTTTTCATGATCTAAATGAAATGTTTATTGGATTAAAGTTCTTCTCTGCAGACCTCCACGGTGGCCTGTGACAAAGAGCTTAAAAGGTTTATTAATTGGCTGGGGCTTTGGCGGGGGAGGCAGGACCTCGTTGCACATTACATCACGAGCAAATAAAACTGCCACGTGCAATTAGGCTAATTTCCCCTGATACAGCAGGAATCAACCATTCCATACCTATCATATGCTTTAATTTACCCATTTTAACCAAGCAAGCAAGAACTCAGGAAAACCTAACAAGTAAAGCAGGGGGCCTAACACTGAGCTACAGTAGCAACTGTTTGATCCTAAGATAAAAGTTGTGTTCTGCATCTAAAGAAACTGTCTGGGACCAAGCAAGCAAACAAACAAGCAAATAAATAATCTGGGAGCAAGCAAGCAAAGAAAGAAAGAAAGAAATAAACTGGGAGCAAGCAAGCAAAGAAAGAAAGAAAGAAACTGGGAGCAAGCAAACAAGTAAACAAATAAACTGGGAGCAAGCAAGCAAAGAAAGAAAGAAAGAAAGAAACTGGGAGCAAGCAAGCAAACAAACAAATACACTGCCTGGGTGTGTGTGTGCGTCTAAGACAGACACAGAAGGTAACCAAACTGAAAAGCTCAGTATCTAGAGACTACACCAAAGCAACAGGTATGCTGTAAAACCCAGTGAGAATTAAGTGCCTTGAACTACAGACTTCAAATAATCCTCGTGCTTAAATTTAACACACACAGAGGCTTAGAAGGCTCGAAGGCAGAAAGGGTTTGGTAACTTCTAATCTGACACCTTGCCTTCCTAGAGACAACATGTTGTTAGTTGCTGGTCTTACAAATTGGTCTTAACTACAATCAGCCAGAAATTGTAGTGCTGCTCAGCACAAAGCCTCTTGCAGTAGTGCTGTATTTTCTGTTTTTTCATTTCTGCTGTGTTTAATTAGGTACACTTCACAAAAGATGTGTACTTCTATTACTTGCAGAAAGAGAGAAGGAGAACAAATGCTCCTTCTACTTAGGGGTTTGCTTGGTTACATACTAAGAAGGGAAACAAAAGGCCCAACATCTTCAGTAATGAAAAAGTCAATTGATAGGCGAAGCCATCACAATATCAAAGGCCTAATCCCTGCAATTCTGACTCAGGTGACAGTTCACAGGGGTCAGAGTGGCTGACACTGACCTCAAAAGCAGGTTTTAACTATTCAACATACTGAAAGCTGCTGGGCTATCACACCATTAGACTGGAACAAACTGACAAATCAATTTCATCAAGGAGATGACTTTTTTCTGAGGGGGGAGGAGAGGCAGATCTGCCAATCAACAAATCCCTGCATTTCTCACACAGGTGGTTGGACAAAAGCTGAGAGCACCATCAAAGACATTTTACATCTACCAAATGCCTTTGTACAAAACCAAACTCCCCTCCCACCCCCCACCCCCCAATTTCCTTAGGGGCAAGCTCTAGATGTTCTAAGCAAATATTTTTTGTGTGTTCAAGCTACAGTTATTGAGAAGTGAAAATACTTTTCAATTCCTCCATTTCTTGGTTTGTAAGACAGGATGCATTTTAATTAAAACCTGAGTAGGCAACAATAATCAATAAATAATTCTGAATCCATTTGGAGAAAGCCAGTGAACAACACAGCTCACGAAAACACACTGCTTTCCATTTGAGAGGAGTGGAAAATGCTTAACCAAATCAAAGAAATAATTACTTGCTCCCTTCATAGCAGAAAAGGGAAACCAAAGTTCACTGTAAGCAGCTTAAGAGCAGTTTCATGTCCAACTGACAGCGGGTTTCTGGCTGATTCTTTCTCTTTGGTTAAAGCATAATGCAGGTAGGCAAAGCTAAACATTTCATTTTAAAACTGTGCCTGAGTTTTACTCAGGCTATGAAAGGCCCTAAAACTTCCTGATTTTCAGTCAGAATTTAGTGCAGTGCACACACCTCCCAGATGAAGAAAATGCAGAAGTCAACATATTTGGTACTTGGACTCAGTCTGACATTTTAAAACTTCACATTACAGTTCCAGGAGACCTTTGGAAGCCAAAGAACTGCACATTTCAGCTACAGGCTCTACAAAACAAACTATTTGAGGTGCTCTCCTTCCTGACTGTCCAGAGAATGAAGCACTGAACTCAGCAGCAAATTAGAACTGGGATTTCAGGAGAGTTAAAGGCTGATGTAAATATTTCCATTCAGCATCTGCAAAGATTAAAACATGGTCAGAATGACTGCCAGAGCAGCCAATTGAAGTGTGCATTCTCTTCCATTTTTGAAGATCCTCACTTCAGATCTCACATCAGGGTTGCTGCAGACACAGAGCTTTGTTTGTCAATCAGTTTTTTAAATGCTTAGAAACTTTTTCTACATTTCTCATCAGTTTAGATGAACAATTGAAGAAAGTAACTGAGAGGGTTTCTCTTTCCAAGAACTGCCTTTCTTTGGTAAAAAAAAAACCACCAGCAAAACACCACTACAAAAATCATCACTTAGGAGTTCCATGCACTTCAAAATTCTTGGTAAGAGATGCTGCAAGATTAAAAGCTCAATCAGAAGGGACTGACTCTAATTGCAATTAGAGAATTAGAAGATCTTCCTTTCTAATACTTCTTATCTCTGTAAAGCTCTGTCTCTGTAAAATTTGAGAGACTGAAGCAGCACTGCTGCAGAAACTAAGCCCCAAGCTGCACCCAGCTCTGGAGCCCTCAACACAGGAAGGACATGTTGCTGATGAAGCATGTCCAGAGGAGGGCCACAAAGATGATCAGGGGGCTGGAACATCTATGCTATGGGGACAGGCTGAGGGAGCTGGGGCTGTTCAGCCTGGAGAAGAGAAGGCTCCAGGGAGACCTAATAGCAGCCTGCCAGCACCTAAAGGCTGCAGAGAGACTGTTTGCAAAGGCCTGCAGTGACAGGACAATGGTTTGAAATTAGAGAAGAGGAGATTCAGTCTGGATGTTAGGAACAAGTTCTGCACCATGAGGGTGGTGAAACACTGCAACAGGTTGCCCAGGGAGGCAGTTGAGGCCCCATCCCTGGAGCTATTCAAGGTCAGGCTTGACAAGGCTGTGAGCAACCTGATCTAGTGGAGGATGTCCCTGCTGTCTGCAGAGGGGTTTGACTGGATGAACTTTGGAGGTCCCTTCCAACCCAAACCATTCTAGGATTCTGTAATAAAGAATATTGCATGCCAAAGACTTTTAGCCACAACTGGACTCTTTCAAGCAGTTCCCTGAGGTCCTTCTTGAACTGAAGCACCCCGAACTGGACACAAGATTCCAGATGCAGCCTCACCAGGGCAGAGCAGAGTGAAACCTCACAGATGACAATTCAGAAAACCACTTACACACATGAAAGACCCAGAAACAAGGTAATTGAGGGGTACATACCGAATGCTACTTTCCTTCCACCAAAGGCACACCAAGTTTTTGTAGCACAGTAAATGTAAGACAATAAATGTAAGGCAGCCCCAGGTAGAGTACAGTAGAACTGTTGGAGGAATATTCTTACACAGCACATTCACACCAGTCAAAAAAAAAGCCTTTTCTAAACAAATTCTGCTGCCTGAGTCAGAAAGATAACTTCTTTCGTAACAAGAAAGTCCAGGTTTTGAGATGTGTTAATTCTAGAGAGCAAGAGCTCCTTTTTGCCTTACCTTCAATTATTTTTTGCCCCAGACAGTTAAAGCACAAACATGTTATCTGGAAACAAGCATCAAAGTGATCCTGTACAAATCTCTAATTTATTAACACAGCAGGCAAAACTGAAAAGCATTTAACAAGTGACTCACCTTCAGCACAGCAATGAATGGTACAAAATTAGCTCTCTGAAGACCATTTTTGTAGAGATCTGAAAGAAAGGAAATCAGTACCATTTTGCTACTTAGTCTTTATAACAATGTCAGCTTGTCTTCTAGTCTGGCAAATCAAACTCTGCATTGCTAGAGAGAGGGTGGGAAAAAAAGGTAGGAAATGAAAGCTGAAATTGATTTCTTTTGCTGTATGAAAATTCAATACATTCTCCAGGAAGAAAGGAATGTCCTGAGAAAGTCTGAAAATGGCAGGGAGTGAAAGATGACTTAAATTTCTAATGGCATGTAACTGATTTTAGCAGAAGAAATAAGAGCAGCATCTGTTTTTAAGTAAGGATATAACAAAGGATTTGGAACCCCTGCTTGGTCAAAAGCCACACAGACCTGGGGATTAGGTAGAGGGATCCACCCAGGTAGTCATTCTCTGCCTAAAAATATTGTTAGAAATGGAAGCAATTCTCCACTTAATTTCCAATGAATGGCCTCAAACTAGGCTGTGAAAATAGCATCTTGACAAGGCATTCTGCTTTGTGTTGGTGGATCAAGTCTGTGAGTTTCCAAGTTAGAAAGTGGGAAGCTCTATGTGCTCTCACTTCCACTCCCTTCTGCAGAATATGATTTTTTTCCCATCCTGGAATACACCCAAAGCAGAAGCAATATTTCACCCTTTCATCAAATATCCTCCCACTGGCTTGGACAGAGTAGAGAGGATCAGAAAACACAGAGGGATTTGAGGGGAGGTGGGGGGAGGAACACCTTGAGTTTGAGAGAAAGGAGGAATAAGACTTACTGAAAAACCTTTCTTCCTTAAGAATAGGGGGAAAAAACAAGGGACAAATCGAAGTATCTCAGATTTTTGAAGGCCAGAGAGTTTATTAATAATAAATGCAGTATGGTTTTAATATGATTGTTCTGCAAGGCACTGAGGTTCATTGTCCTGGGACAATAGCAGCAGCATGTTTGTTTTTACCTTCTGGAGGTCTGTTAGATGCTGCCACAACCACCACCCCATTTTGGAAGAGGTTTTCAAAAAGCTGCTTCAGAACCATGGCATCAGCAATGTCAGGACAGAGCAGAGAGGATCAGAAAACACAGAAGGATTTGAGGGGAGATGGGGGAGCAACACTTTGAGAGAAAGGAGGAATAAGACTTCCTGAAAAACCTTTCTCCCTTAAGTATAGGAGAAACCAAGGGACAAATTGGAGTACCTCGGATTGTCAAAGGCCGGAGAGTTTATCAGTATCCAATGCTGCCTGATTTTAATGTGCTTGTTCTGTAGGACCCTGCGATTGGGACAACAGCATTAGCATGTTTGTTTTTACCTTCTGGCGGCCTGTTAGATGTTGCCACAACGACAACCCCATTTTGGAAGAGGTTTTCAAAAAGCTGCTTCAGAATCATGGCATCAGCAATGTCAGTGACCTGGAGGAGACAACACATTTGTTTCATCTCGCTTTCAGCTTCTGCTGCAATAGATCTGCAAGTGGCTTTGTAGCTAGGGGGGAATTGCTTGTTAGTGAAAGCCGTGGAGAAAGATTCTAATTACTGCTTGGTGAGAAAAAAATAAAAGGGATAATTAATAAGCAGTGAATGTACCACAGGCTTTTAAAACTTGCCCACTCTTTATTGTGGGACTCTACCATTTCTTTACCAATCACTAAACGATTCCATGTTAACTTCTATTCTAAAACTACAGGTGGGAGACATAGAAAACAGACCTAAACATTTAAGAGGCCTAATTAATTAGAAACAACACGGGGAGGAAAAAAAAACAACCCAACAAACCCAAAACCAGAGGAGAGAAAGAAAATCCACACCGGCTGTTTTACATTTGTATTACCTTTGAGGCAAAGGTTTGCAGAGGTGAATTTAAATGGTCATGGGGCTTTAGAAATAAAGACAAGTAGCCAACTAGACATAATCAGCCGCTGTTGAAAATAGAATGATATGACATAGATACTATTGTGTGATTGTTGCAAAAAAACAATTCAACAGATGGCCCATCACAAAAATAAGCAATTTCATTGTTCTTTTTAAGTGCCTTCTATTACTGTCCATGAATAATCAAAAGGCACTGCAGTCACTTCCAGCACAGTCAGCCTCTTCTAACCTTCAGGCACAAAACACGGATAAAAACTGAAAAATGGGTGAGACAAGTGATGCTGGGGAAGGAAGGAAAAAAAAAAAGAAAGACTGAAAAATAAGCCATAAAGTAAAATTTCCTGAAGTATCTAAGTTTAGCTTAACAAACTTGCTTTACAGTACCAAGAAACAAAAGGAAACAGAAACCACCCTGCAGAAATGAGAAAAAAAATTGTAATAATGCAATAATTTCTTTTCTGAAGAAGCCCTTTGCAATAGCAACTTGTATTTCACAGGAGTTCACCTGCAAGAGATCAGCAGTGGTAGTTAAGTGAACCATCTTTATCATCATTACTCTTGCTTCTCCTGCATTCCCTTCCTTATGCAGCCACTTGTTGCATTTGGACTTACCAGAAGCTCAGTTTTGAGGCAATCCAGAAAGTGATGGCATGCTGAGAATCAGATGCATTCCTTACACAACAGATAGAATAGAATAGCATAGAATAGCATAGAATAGAATAGAATAGAATAGAATAGAATAGAATAGAATAGAATAGAATAGAATAGACCAGACCAGGTTGGAAGAAACCTTCAAGATCATCGCATCCAACCTACCATCTAATCAACTAAACCACGGCACCAAGCACCCCATCAAGTCTCCTCCTAAACACCTCCAATGATGGCAATTCCACCACCTCCCCGGGCAGCCCATTCCAACGGGCAATCACTCTCTCTATGAAGAGTTCCTTCCTAACATCCAGCCTAAACCTCCCTGGCCAGCTTGAGCCTGCCAGACTGATGTGCTTTCACCAGGTGAGATGGGTCTGTTGTGATAGCAATGCACCACAAAAAGACCTTAGCCAGTACCAAGTTTTTTCTCCCCTACTCCACCACCACCCTTTATCATTCCCTCATTTCTAAAGGACATTTCTGGGATGAAGGGAAAAAAATCATCCAAACAACTCTCAGAAGTTCTATCAAAAAGCAAGAGGCATTTTGAGAAGTGAGAAGCAAATATGAGCTCTTTGTGCATGCTGCAGCTTCAGAAAGCCAGAACATTTCTATGAGGTTAAGCAGGTAGAAGACAGTAACTACACAGTAAATAAGGAGTGGGTCCAGAGGAGAGCCACAAAGATGGTCAGAGGGCTGGACAACCTCCCCTACAGCGACAGGCTGAGACAGTTGGGGCTGCTCAGCCTGGAGAAGAGAAGGCTCCAAGGAGACCTTTTAGCAGCCTTCTAGTATCTGAAGGGGAGCTGGGAAAAGACTTTTCTCAAGAGCTTGCAGTGATAGGATGAGACTGAATGGATTGAAGCTTGAGGAAGACAGATTTGGACTGGAGATTAGGAAGAAATTCTCTACAGTGAGGGTGATGAGACACTGGAACAGGTTGCCTAGGGAGCTTGTGGATGCCTGCCTCCTCTCTGGAGGTGTTCAAGGCCAGGCTGGATGAGGCCTTGAGCAACCTGGGCTGGTGGGGGGTGCCCCTGCCCATGGCAAGGGGATTGAAACAAGATGATCTCCAAGGTCCCCTTCAACCATTCTATGAATCTATGAATTTTCCAATTGTTTGGGGTTTTATTTGATTGCAATGGAGAACAAAAGCAATGGCTACAAATTACCAACGAGAAGAGCCTCCTAATGGAGAGAATGGAGACATTTCATTAGCATATAAGAGAGAAGATTTTATGACCTAGTGCTGCTTTCCATTATCAGTCAAAAATAGAAACAAAAATAGAAAGAAAAAAAAAAAAGACAACAAAGAAAAACCAAAGAAAAAGAAAACACACTAGAGTAACAGTTAATTTACATATGTAAGTGCCTGAGACTCAGTCAGCCACTGATTGGTACAGTACCATGTAATGAATGGCAAACATAGGCATGTATTAAAAGCAATTAGTATTAGCACAAAAATAAGAGCTTAATTTTTATTAGAGGCTTTTAATAGCATGCAGGTTAGTAAAACACTCCCTAAATTGTAGCTTGCTTTAAGTCCATGTGGTACCCATGGTATATAAAGATGAACACTGTATGATCACTCAGCTTACCAAGATCAGGCATTCTGTTTTCATTATCAATCCCACCACAGGCTACAGTCACACACCAAAATGAAGAGTCTAATTACCTGTGCATAGTCATTTGATCACTAAATAACTCATCTCTGTTTTATTGGCCAACCTCTGTGTTCTCATACATCAAAAGTATAATTACAAATGGCTTAGCTCTAGGGGGTTTCTTCCAATAGGTTCTTCTGGGACTGCTGAGTTTGGCTGAGGCTGCTTAGTTTGAGGAAGAGGAGGCTAAGGGGAAGTCTTATCACCCTCTACAACTACCCTGAAAGGACAACAGAGAGAAGAAGGTGCTGGTTGGTCTCTTCTCACAGGTAATTAGTGATAGAACAAAAATTTTCACTGAAAGTGTGGTCAAGCATTGGAATTAGCTGCCCAGGGAGGTGGTTGAGTCACCAGCCCTGGTTGTGTTTAGAGGTCCTTCTGATGTGCTGCTTAGCAATATGGTTTAGCGGTCAGTTTGGCAGGGTAGGGTTAATGGCTGGCTCTCATGACCTTAAGGGTCTTTTCCCACATGAATGATTCTGTGCAAACAGAGACACATTTTTAGAGTGGCTGAAGGCTTCTGTGATTTGGAAAAAGACCTGAATATTGAAACTGTATGACAAACACAAGTAAGCAGCAATGCTTCCATCACCTGAGAGCCTCTGGCTCAGGCAAATGTTGACAAAAAACCTGCTTCAAAATGGCCCAAGTCAGAAGCTCAGTTCCATGACTAAGGTCCTGGTTGCCACGGAGTATTTGCAAAAAGAATCATTCAGGACACTGTAATTGTTTTTTTTTTTTTTTCTTTTGTTTGGAACTCACAAAACTACTTTAGGAAGTGCTGAAATATTTTTCTCCATCCATTAGGCAACTCCCCACTTGTCAGCCAATTCCCCAGGCTTTGCAACAAGATTCACTCCAGGCTACTTCTGGTTTCAGCCCACTGTCACAGATGAATGTGCCACCTCAGCAATGCTTTTGTCTTTCAAACTTCTGCATTTAGGTTCCTCTGAAATACGAGCACTGACAATACTTTTTGCTGTTCCTGTTACAACATCTCTCAGGATAAGATAAATAAATTCCAGCCTATAATTTTTTTCCCCAACACATATTTGAAAGCAACCTGAAGTGTTTAAAGCAAATCTAAGTTTTCTGATGTTTCCTCCACACAAACATTTGGCTAAAGTAGGTAGACCCAGCTTGACTTTCCATCTGTCGAAACAGACAGCAGCCTTGTGTGCAAGTCAGAGCAGTGCATGTTCTGAGTCTCCAACTCTTTCCAGTTTCATTTTAATCTAGCAATTCTTTTAATATGAGTTAGAGGAAATGGCCTCAACACACACCAGGGGAGGTTTAGGTTGGATATTAGAAAAAACTTCTTCACTGAAAGGATTCTCAAAACACTGGAATGGGCTCCCCAGAGAGGCGGTCAAATCCCCATCCCTGGAAGTGTTTTGAAGAGACAGATGTGCTGCTGAGGGACATGTTTTAGCACCAGACTTGGTAGTTAGGTAATGGTTGGATTGATGATCTTAAAGGTCTTTTCCAACTGAAAGGATTGTGTGAATCAGACTGCAGTGAAATGTAGCCATTATCTCCACTGGGGAAACGAGCTGCAAACATCCTGAATCAGATATGGCTCCTTATAGCCAGTGCTAATTGTGTCACCATGTCACTGCACTACTTTATGACTACTTAAGCAGATAGGTTTCTCATCCCAAATTCAGTGCCTTCTGCAAAATTTCAGGGAACTCAGCCTCCTCATCAGCAGGCAAAGCCTGCACAACCTTCCACATTACAATCAGTCCTGAAGCCCAGCTGCTCATAAAGCTGTGAATTTAGAACATTAGTACACCCAGATTTTTTTTTAATCCACTTAAGAATCCAAGGCTTAGATACACATTTTAAAGTACACTCCTTGTATTACTTTCCCACGGTGACCCACCAACAAAAACAGAGGGGACTTTCACAAGTGAAGTGACTGATGTACCCCAAGCAAGTCAGCAGAGGGAGCAGGCAATCGATTTGGGAACAACTACCAGTCTGTACTCTTAAAATGAGGAAACTTGACAGACAGCCGGGAAACACAGCTGATTGAAGCTGCCAAATGTCTCCATCCCCCAAAAAATTAATCAAGCAGTTCTAAACCTGCATTAGTGACATGCTCTTAAACCAAAATTCACAGGATATGTAAAACAAATTGACCACAGATAGTTTTATGAGTTTGGGTCCTTTTTCTTCATGTTTAGTTCAACAGAAGTTTCTTTAAATGTTAGTTACATTGATATAATCTGGCACTGCCATGCAAAAAGGCTCCAGTAACTCTAGGAAAGAGTTTGGGTTGAACTTGACAGGTTGTTTCCATGTCCTTAATGCCACTGAGACAATTGTCTGGCATTATATGAACCACACTGTGATGGTTCCTGCTCTAAACTACTCATGAGTCTCTTAAACTCTAAGGCATGTACACCCTTCCATGAGCAGTAACCAGAATGGTAAATGAGAGCACTAGAAAGGGGCTTCAACTGCTAGCTAGCATCTTATTTCCTGGGGGAAAAAAAAAACAATCAGCCAAAACCCTACCACTTTCAAAACCATTAACTTCAGCTTCTACAGTTCATGAGTGATCAGTAACTCAAATGCTGCAGCAGCAGCAACAATTGTCATATTTTCAGATTAAAAGTAATCTTATGAAGCTTCTCTTGAAGCCAGGACTGACTTCTTACCTGAAATTCATCAAAACATAGGAGAGCAGCCTCTTCACTTATTTCCTCTGCTACTGGTGCAATTGGGTCATAAGTTTTGGCCATAAATCCTGGCTTCCTTTTCGGCAAGCTCTGCTTGAGGCGGTGTATTCCTCAGTTGGTAAAAGAGAAAAAAACCCACAAACAAACAACAAATATTCCTCATTTGTTTTTTTCTAAGACAGGGACAACAAAATTATTTAGCTGCCAAATAAAACGTCACCCAGTCAAGCAAAAATAGGAAAGCTGAAAAGTCTAATTTCAAGAGGGGAAAACAGTTTACATCCACATCCAGGCAGTTATTTAGAGCCCAAAGATTCTGCCATTCCTATATTCTTGGTTAGAAACAAATATCAGAGAGCCCTTGAATACTATGCACTTAGTGTAGCTCTGAAAAGCTGATAGAAATTATCTTGCTCCAATTCATGACCTTAGTTTCAGTTTCACTTTGTAATTTGGCATTTTCTGCTTCAATTGTCGGAGCATGAAAAGCTCTTACAGCGTTCAGCATCAATGCATGCTCTGAAGGTATACTTAGAATGCAATTAAAGAGCTACAGAACTTTACATTTTCAAATGTAAATCTGATGACACTGACACAAAATAAGATTACTGCATCCATACTTTACTGTCTCATGGACTCTATTTCATCTGACTAGAGGCAAAGGTCCTGCAGGGAGAACCTACCTTTATTAAAAGCAGGTCTGACAAGAAATGGAAACAGAAAACCTCGACAGTGACCCAATGGTGACAGAAAAGAGGGCACTAGAAGTGGCAGAATGATGAAAGCTTCCCAAGAAAAATGAAGCTGCCACACCACTTGTAAATGACAGAATCAGCTATGAATTCCACAGTATTTTAAAGTCACAGAGTTCAGAAACTGAAACAACATTTTTAATATATAAGAGTATCTCTGTCAAAACAAAGTAGCTTGTTCAACCTGTTAGAAACATCTCTGCAATAACCTGCCTCCTATTATCTTCTCCTCTGAAGTCCTGATACTAAGTCTGCCAACCAGAACAGGTCTCCCTCGCCTTGGGGTTTATACCTGACTTAGCTATTGCTTATTCAACATGCAGATTGAATCAAACATTTACTGTTCCAGTTTCAGCAACTGCCTTCTTCAGATTTCATGCAAGCTAATTGGTAACTGGAGAGCATTTAGTGAAGGATTTAATCCTAAATACACACTCAAGTTTTCTACACAGTCAGGTACACAAAATCTTTGAGAAGAGATACTTGAGAAATAATATGCAATTAACACCTACTCTGGGATGACAGACAATGCTCAAGTCTTTTAATGTCTCTCTTATTTTTTACCCTTTTTAGCTTACACACTGCAATAAAGCTAAACTGATTAGTAGGATGAGACAGACTTTTTTCACAGATACTGTTATTTGATGCAAGGCTTGTAAATACCTGTGGGGGCACTTACTCTGGTGTACATCTAGCATGAAGCCGTGAAAATGGACTCTCTTTTTTCTTTCTACTTCCAGGTGAGAATAGAACATGTCCATCACCATTGTCTTTCCTGTGCCTTCAAATTAAAAAAAAAACCAAAAACACAAATACCCAAGGGGAGTTAATTTAAGAACAGTATAGAGTGATTCCAATAATGATTGATCATGAGAGAGGGGCGATGGTTTGAAACTACAGAAGAGAAGATTCAGATTGGATGTTAAGAACAAGTTCTGCACCATGAGGGTGGTGAAACACTGCAACAAGTTGCCCAGGGAGGTAGTTGAGGCCCCATCCCTGGAGCTATTCAAGGTCAGGCTGGACAAGGCTGTGAGCAACCTCATCTAGTGGAGGATGTCCCTGCTCAGTGCAGCGCGGGGTCGGACTAGATGACCTTTGGAGGTCCCTTCCAATCCAAACCATTCTAAGGTTCTATACTCTTCGACCAAGCCAGTACAAGACCAGACTGTGAAGGACAAGTAGTTACAGTTTCTCTTCAAAACCTTTGAACGACATTTTTATTTTGGGTTTAAAATTTTGACCCATACAGAGATGGCCCAAAAGTTGCACAAATGGCTCCCTAAGCATCCAGGAAACACCTTCAGTATTTCCTCTTGAGGAGTGAATGTGTTTTCATGCTGTGTTGTTGCAATTAGAATGTATAAATCCACCCCACGACACCCTCAATTACTTCCCAAATTCCCAGGTTGTGTTCTTAGATATTAGTGAGCAGGCAACACTGAAAATAAGCTACACATGGTAAGAGAGTCCAATCCTACAGCTCCCAGAATTTGGAGTGTACCTGTATTAAATGAAATCATAGCGTGGAAGAAAACTAATCCTGGAAAAATTCACTACAGCAATAATTCTACACAAAGCTTTTAGACACTTCAGAATTGGGATATAAACATGCATTTAGAGAAAATTCTACAGACATAGCTGAAACTTACCAACATCTCCATAGACATAAAGACCTTTGGGGGCTTTGTTTTTTGCAAAAAGCTGCAAATCAAGAGGGAAAAAAAAATAGATGAAGTATGGGGTAAAAATGAAAGCAAGCACATTGCTGGGGTAAAGTAAGAAAACAGCTACATTTCACAGAATTGTCAGGGTTAGAAGGGGCCCCAGGGATCATCAAGTTCTGACCCCTCTGCCATGGGCTGGGGCACTTTCCACTAGAATCTGTGACTCTCTGCCATCAGGCTGCCCAGAGCCACAGCCAGCCTGGCCTTAAAAACATCCAGGGACGAGGCTTCCACCACCTCCCTGGGCAACCTGTTCCAGTGTCTCACCATCCTTATGGTGAAGAACTTCTTCCTGAAGTCTAATCTATCCCTCCCCTCCTCTAGCTTGGATCCATTCACTCCAGTCCTATCACTAGCTGACACCTTAAGAAGTCCACCACCAAAGCAGCACTAGGTAGCAATGTATAACCTTGAATAAATCATTAGCTCAGAACTGGTAAGGCATTTCAATGCTGTATTTGTGCAAATTCTATCAAAGAGGCCAAACAAACACACAGGCAGGGTTTGGTTGGGGGTTTTTTAATCCTTGTGAAAACAAGGCCATCTCCAGTCTCAGCACACATGCCTTTTGACCAGAACACATATAAAATGATTAAATGCTTCCCAATCCATCACCATCAACACAAAACCTTTTCCTCATTAAGCCATTTGAACAAACAGTCCTAGGGTAAAAGGATATAAAATGAACAGCATTGAAGTATTCATAGATATATCTACTATATACTTATTAAAGCAGCTCTGCTTAAGATAGAAATCGTTAAGATTGAGAAAATCAGGATTGCAAAGCCAATGAGCAGGGTTCCCCTCTCTCCACTTTGAATCTTAAATGCAGAATCATCTCTGCTTTAAACATGATTAAAAATCAGTGGAGCCACAGTAAAAGTAGGCCCCTGCATACATGTGCACCTCTGTGTCTGTGTATACACAGACAGATAAAATCATGCCACTTGTAGCACCATGCAACATATCTGTTGCACACTGCAAGTTACAAGCTGCAAGCTACAAAGTGCAAGCTGAAAGCTACAAGCTGCAAGCTACAACTTGCATGTTACAACATATTTTTAAAAGGATCTTTTCAAAGTATGCCTTTTATTAATCCTTTTCTCAAGTGAGTTATGTTTATCCTGAATGAATCCTGCCCAGACAATTTTGAATCTCTTCCTATTACTCAGGACACGTGTTGTGGCACCTAAAGGTTTATTCTACTTTATTCACATGTATTTTAATGGGGCAAAAAAAACAAAGCAAACCAAAGCAAAGCAAAACAAAGCAAAACAAAACAAAGCAAAACAAAACAAAGCAAAGCAAAGCAAAACAAAACAAAACAAAGCAAAACAAAACAACCCAAACCTAACAACTTGCAGCAACAGCAAGACTTTCAATTTGAAACAGCCTTCCCCCCCCCCCCAATTCTTGTGCATAGACACAAACAGAATTTTACAAAGAAAAAGTGCAAATCTTAACAAAGTTTTCCTGCAATTCAGGCAACTGAGCTGACATCCCCCAAAACCACTGCAGATGAGTATTTGGTTATTTTGAACTGCTCCACTTCCAGACTCCTATGAGCTGAGCCAAAACAGAGGAAAATGATAATTGCAACCCTCTGGTCTCGTTTGGAGCTGGCTAATTGCTAAACGCCTTAACTCTAAAGCACTTCTCAAAATGCAGTGCCACATTTGAAGAAACCTCGGAGTCAGCAGCAAAAACACTAATTAAACCTGAACTAAAATAACGACCAAGAGGCAGAAAGATGTCTCTGGTCTACATAGCAGCAGCTTATTCAGCAAACAGGAAAGCACAGCTCTTGTGTAAGACCCACTCTCAGATTTAATGCAGGGCTGTATTAATAGGATAATCAAAACTCTGCACCATCAATCCGTGGCTGTGAGCAGGGCTTCAGATGTTCTGAAACACTTCCATTAATAGACAAGGCTGCAACTATTTGCAAGTGCTTTGAAAGCACCGCGAGAGAACGTAACGCAGGAACATTTTCCAGCGTGTGCTTTGTAAGAGCCTTGCACTCATTAGAAGTACTGAAGCTCCCAAGTTACACAGTGAAGAAAAGAAGTGGAAACAAAAATCCAAACGAGACATTCACAAGAATTTCATTCTTTTTCATTCCAGAGGAACAACACTCATTGGGACAAGACATAAGGTTACCACATCACCTATTTTTTTTTTTTGGGGGGGGGGGCTGTATTTGTGCAATGTGCTGTTTCACGAGGAAGGACACAAAGCCAGAAAAGCAAATCCGCATTTAGAGTACTGCTTTACCTCTCTTTGTAGAGGTTACTGAACAAGAACAAGGAGTAATGCCTTATGGCTTTTATTTTTCTTTTGTCTCATTCTGAAGTGTTTATTAATTACATTTAACCATCCTGAAGTTTGTCTTTTTTGGGTGTATTTTCCCAACTCCAGCACTTATCACGTCACTTAAACGTTACAGAAAAGTGGGAGGGTTGGCTAAGGGAAACAAACACAATGGCTTGGTCTCCACAAAAGTCTAAATAAATCTCTAGTTGATTTTTTAAAATGACTTAGTTGGGGTTTTTTGTTATGGGGTTGGTTGGTTGGTTTGTTTGTTTTTGTTGGTGGTGTTTGGGGTGGTTTGGTTTGGTGAGGACAGCAAGTTAATTGCTACAATAATAATGAAATAGATGGCTATAGTGGCAGGTCCAAACACATTTGCTGAACTGAGCATCTCTAAAGGCAAATCAAATGCCAGGAAAGCTCTTAATCCTCTTTAGCCAACTGAAGAAGCTTGTAGGAGATATTTTACATATTCCCCTGCCACAGGAGATGCTGTTGATACTTTCAGGATCCTTCCTTCCTCAACCCTAACATGTATTTTATAACAGTAAGAATTAGTTTGGTTTGGGTTTTACTTGGGGTTTTGTTTGTTTGTATGTTTGGAGTTTGTTGCTATTGTAGTTGGGTTTTGTGGGGGGTTGCTTGTCTGTTTGTGAAAGGAAAACATCTTCTATTGTAAAAAATAACTCCATTGGTGGACTTTTAATGCTGAAAGACAGACACCCTCCTGGTCTCAAACTATTTTCCTGGTCTCAAACTATTTTGCATGATCATAAAAATGGATTTATTTTTGTTGTTGTTGTGATGAGGATTTTTTTAAAATTATTCTCATGCCTCTTCTGAAGCCTGGGAGTTGCAACTCATTGCCTAGGAATGTTTACTGTGATTTGAAAAACTTTGAAGTGAAAATGCGTGTCAGCACTGAAGTGGTTAATTAAAATATGCAAAATCCAAGAGGCAAGTCTCCAAACAGCAGATTTTATTGGTTCTGAACGCTAACAAAACTGTCTCTTTCTACCACTCTTTCAGGCCTCCTTTCTGGTTGTAAGCTGAGCACATTTTCAAGGTCTTGAATGGTGTTTACTACTGTTCATACCTCTTTTCAAGACATGACCTCACTTATAATTGAGCTTATTTCAAGTCATTAGCACAGCAACTCAACAACTCTTAAGATGTCCCAATTGGTATTATTTTGCAAAGCTGGAGAACTAAAATGTCTATGCAAACAGTGACTGCCTTGAACTCCTCTATTCAGGGGATCTCAAAATATTCCAGCATACAAGGCCATGCTCTCAGCAAGTTGAAGATCAAAGTCGTTGTTCAAATTTGAGCAATAATTTAGAAAAACAGAAGCCTTCTTGCTTTGCAGCAAGACTAATTGGGTTTTCCCCTCAAATGCATTCTAAACTGATGCAAAAAAACCCACAACCCACCACCACCACAACAACAAAATCTGTATCATAAAAATCCCCACATTTTTATTATTGAAGGAAATGGTTCATGTTATGTGTCACCCCCTCCAGATTATTGATTTCAGAAAGCTTTGGCCTGGGAGGTAATGCAAGTCTCTTGGATAAACACTGAAATGTGTCTATTGTGCCTGATATAAATATTTGTTTCCTAATCCTACTTGCAGTGACTAAAACTACTGAGATAGAAAATGACAAATGAACAAAGCTAAAGCCAAAGCAGATCATTCTTGTTCAGAAGGGCAGTAAGTTTCTACTTCTGGAATAACTGTTAGCTCAGAAGAGGCTTCTGCAAGTCTATCACAGAAGAAATCAAACAATAAAACAAGGAATATCAGACTACAGAAGAGGCTGACAGAAAGAGGCTGCTCTCTGTCTCTCTTTTCCCCCTTTTTCTTCACCTCAGCCTCTCAACCACATTCTCTCCAATGACAGGCTCAGGCAAAACGAGCATCCTCAAAATGCTGAGCATCAATATTTCTTATTCCCAAAAATCTGCAGCAGATTTCCTGCTAAGAGTAAGGTTAGTCAAGTTGTTAGAAACCTGAAAAGGCAAAAAGTCCATCTACAAACTACTATGTGTAACTGATTGAGGTGTTTGACCTGCAAAAAATCATTTCACTTTGATCTATGAAAGCCCATTAAGCACAAAACATTAAGTAAAACCAGTGCAAATGTTTTAGCACAAAAGCAACTAAACATCTACAGCATGAGGTTTATCTTTCACTTCCCAGCATGTTCAAAGATACAAAGTCTGAGGCCTTCAAGGGAGGAGAGTGCCAATGAGCTATTCACAAACACAGATGTATCTCTACCCTGTAACATTAGAACTCATTCTGGGCAAAACCTTTATTAAGGATGTTGATCATAACTTTGCTGAAGCAAAACCTGGCCTGCACTGGAATTTAAACCATACTTCATGTGGCTTCATTATATCACAAAAGGAGATCTGGTTGAACTGGAAAGTAACTTCCCCAAAGACACCAGAAGAGAAACAAACTTCTCCATCATTAATCAGGATTTGAGCACATAAATTAGCAGGCTCTAACAGATTTACACAAAACTCCTCTTCTGGAGTTCTGATGCATGCCACTGCACTAGAGTGCTCAACCTGATTATCAATCTTCTGTGATTTCCACAGAGATACCAACCTCAGAAGAAAAATCTCCAACTGCAACAATATTTATCCCAGCAGAGAGTAACTCTACAGCTGCTTCTGACTGACTCTGGCATTTGTCCCCAGGTATCAGCAAGCCATGCAGCGATTTTCAAAGCATGGAATAGAAGCAAAGTTGAATGAAAGAGAGGAGTGTTTTAAAGGAACTAATGAAAACCACATTCTCAATCTAAAAACTGGCTTTTGACTTATCCCTTTTTAGAAAGTGTCAGTCTGGTTTCACTGCAACCAGCTTTGTTGCACAGGGACAAAGTAGCATCACAATTTCCTAAATAGAATAAGATTAGTATTTGTTCTCTACAATAACGACTTTCTTCTCTATTCATGCTTCCCAATCAAAGAAACAGTAAATAACAAACCCACATAATGCCTGATCTACAAAGCCATTACAAGACACCTGCTGTAACAACTCTAATGATTCAGGGCACTCCAGTTAACACAAGTCAGCTCTCCAAACTATTCTCAAAGGCTGTGCTTTTAGAACAGACTATCTAAATGTCCAAAACAGTTTAGCAGAAAAGATCAAAATGCTCTAGCCTACTGATCCTCAGGTTGGACAGTAGCATCAGCACCTTCATCATAACAGGTTTTCTAAAGGATGATAATGAATCAATGTCTGGCAGCATGTTCAAAAGATAATGCAGGAGCAAAGCCAGATATCTGGTTTTCCTTTTGAGTGGCTTCCTCTTTTACTGTCCAGTGTCCAAAGGTGTGATGCATAAAGGATGCTGAGAAAGACTGACAGGAGATTTATTATCAAGGTCTGCAGATGACAGCATGCATTGACTGCAAATGTGAAAGTTACTTCCGATGAAAAAGAAACCCCAAAGCAGTGCAAGAGAAAGAAAAACATTCAGTGGCTGGCTGGGGAGAGCAGTGACAGCTATCACACAGACTCCTCTTAGAGTTAGGAAGGTGTCTGTCCACTGCAGGCAGGGAAATCAAGATAATGATGGCAACAAACACTTTGCCATGTTTTTTTTCCCAGTACTATACTTTTATCATCAGACTCTCTCCTTGTTGTTTCCCTTCATGTTTATGACTATTTGTGCTGACTCAAGTGTTTTACTCAGGTGCAAATGGAGCATATTCAGTGGTCCTTCAGCTTCTGTGCACATCTATGGTTGCCTAATATGTAGCAAGTAATTAAATGTCTTATCTACTTTGCTGGGCACTAGCTTGGTTTTCTGGGGTATAAATTCAAATTCACACAATGAGAGGCAAGAAAAGCTAAGGGGAGGATTCTCATACCAGTCCCAAAGCTGCTACAACACCATCAAGACTTGTAGGTGCAAGGCCACAAGACCAACAATCTGACAATAGCAGCATAAGAACAAGACATGAAAAATACTGCCACAGAGGGTCTGGAAAACACTGCATCAGCAGTTTCAGGGAAAAGTTACAGGGCTGCTACAAAGGTTAAAGCACTGTGGTTGCTAAGGTGCTGTGCAGCAGGGACACGTCTCAATTTCTGTTCATACTCTAAAAAACAAACTAGGGTGCAGATCACACCTCTTCCTGCTTTCCTTACCTCACCTGGAGACTAACAACACTGGAAAGAACAGATTTGGGGTTTTTTAAGTCATGTCTGATCGACATGATGTTGTTTTGCAAAGCTGAATTAATTTAGAGCCTCCTGGATATTTCCATTTATATTCATGGAAGATCTGTTAGAACACAAAACATCACTGCTCAATGTGTGTAACACGTGTTTATACCAGTGCTTGAAAATTAAAAGCTGACCCCTCTCCTATAGCCAAACAACATTTAAATGAGTTGAGTTTTTTGGGTGGGGGGATTTTGAAAGGCAGACAGTAGACATAACCAAAATCACAGCACATTTTCTCACACAATTATTTCAATATATTTAATTTGGTTACTTCTAAAGTGCCACTGGAATTTTAGAAACAAACAAGAACAAACAACAGATCTATCAGATGTCAAAGAGGAATTTCTGTATTTTAAGCACATTCTTATGAGCAAAACTAAATGCAAAAAAAAGAAAAAAAAAGGGAAAAAATGATCATGATAAACCTCACCTGTGAAAGAAGATTTTTTGAACTGATGCTGTAGCCTTTAAGGCCCTCATGCAACTTCTGCAGGTGCTGCACAACTTTCCTTTGCTGCTCATCATTCTTCAGCTCTTCTTGCTGAATCAGGAAGTCATAATGTTCTAAAGGTCCATGGCACGACAGTAAGGCTTTGGCATTAGCATCTCTAAGAGTACCAGGGCTGTCTTCTCATCTCTCTGAGCTGTGTATGCTGTGAAATGAAGAGTAAATGATGAATAGGGAAGTTTTGATTAGCATCCTCTTATGTCATAACCAATTCTGACTAGTTCACACAAAGATGTATTCACATCACTTACCAATACAACTGCTAGAGTACATTAACCCTGTGTTTATCATTACATCAACTTCCAACTTCAGTAGTAAACAGCTCTACTAGTAGGTCTGAACATGCGTTTTTGTTATTAACAAGCAGGGAGTTGGTAAGATTTGGATGAGCTGTTGCATGGGAAGTTTTGTTGCTATTTGTGTTTATTTGGAGGTTTTCTGGGTTTTTTTGTTTGGTTTGGGTTTTTTGTTGTCATTGTTTTGTAGGGGTTTGGGGTTTTGGTTGTTGTTGCTTTGTGTTTTGGGAGCTATTTGTTCTTGCTGTTGGTTTGGTTTGCATTTTGTTGTTTGTCAGGGTTTTTTCAACTAATTAGAGCAAAATAATTTCAAAAATTCCAAAGTTCATTTCTCTAAAGAGGTTAATCCTTTAGAGAGCAGTGGGCTTAACTAGACAGAAAGAATTTAAAGGCTAGCAAACAGGAGACCAAAACAGGATTTCTGTAAGCAAGCTGAAAGAGGCAAAGACCGCACTAAGCAAACCAACAGCTGTGGAACTCTGCTCTGCTGGCATTACCTTCTCCCTAAAGGTAGCAGGGCCATCTCCAAGCAGGAATTCTGTTTATATATGTATGTAAGGTAGAATTGATAGGCATAAAATGACATACAACTAGGAAAGAAGATACAGGATTCCAAAGAAGCCTTCCTAAATCAGTATGAATGAAAATGCCAACCTAAAATGATAACATTTCCTTTAAAGCAGGGAACTAAAGACACCTTCAGTAAACTGCTATGAGTTTGCAATTACAAAGGTACCTATGCCCACATAAAAGCACAAAAAAGCATTCTTAACTCAAGGAACCTTCTGCTTTGGAAAAGAGCAGCAAATTGAAAAACTGATCAGTGTGCTGTCAAGTTTCCTACTGCTACTTAGAACCCTTGGCTAAGATGACACAGGAAAAAGGTATGTGAGGTTCAATGACACTGCTTATGAAAGCAACAGTCACAGCTGAGGCAGGCACTAGAGTTATTTATGTACAAAGACAATCTGAAATGAGAGCTTGGTTGTGTCATATCACAAACTGATCTCAATAGCAGGAGGTTGAGAGCACAGAAGGATAACTGAGATAAACACCACCCATCCTTGTAATCCTTATTTTTCCCCCTAATAGTTGCATTTCATTAGGTAAGGTTTTGAACTGTGATGCCTAAAAATCTGTCAGAAGATAATTCCCATGACAAAAATCCCAGCAGGTCCTTGTCTCACTCCTATTTTGGGGCCCAGGAAAAGAACCCGGGCTTCCCTGACATGAATTTCATCTTAGCTATCTTTCTGTGACTGCAGAAAGTGACACCTTTAACTTTATTAATCTGTGAGTTTTCAAGCAATGCAAAAAGACTTCATGTGAGTGAATTTAAGGCAATTATTCCCTTCTGGGAGAAACTGTTGTACTTCCCCAGTCGAATTCAAATTTGGTCTGCAAGATCTCTTGCTGCCATCAATGGCCAACAACTCTTTCTGTGAAGAACTTTCTCCTCACCTCAAGCCTGAACTTCCCTGGCACATGTGTATGATTAATGTGTATGATTAACTCTGGAAACAAAGTTGAAACAAGCACTAGAAGGGATTAGTGATGAAAAAGATAAAAATGAGATCATCAAGTGTAATCCCCCTGCCAGATCAGGATCACCCAGAGCAAATCGCACAGACCACATCCAGGTGGGTTTCGAATGCCACCAGAGAAGGGGAATCCACGACCTCTCTGGGCAGCCTGTTCAGTGCTCTGCCACTCTCAAAGTGAAGAAGTTTTTCCCTATGTTGACGTGGGATCTCCTGTGTTCTAGTCCACTGCCCCTCGTCCTGTCCCTGTCCCCACCACTGACATGAGTGCAGGTCTCTCAGACGTCATCCCGAGGGCACGGTAAAAGCTCTGGCAGAGGCCAGCGCTCCCGCCGCCGCCGCAAAGTGAAGCGTTTAAGGAGCAACGCACAGAAAGCCCCTTTTCGCTAAGGGAAAGCGGCATCGTTAACTCGGCAAGTCATGGGACGGCTCCCGGGAATCCGCGGGCGATTCTCGGCGCCAGCCCCCGGCTGTCACTCGGGGCTCCCCGGGGCTGTGTCAGCGGATACGCCGTCCCGGCCTGCGCAGGCGGGGAAGATGAGGACACGGGCAGGGCACGGGGTCGGTGCGCGTCCCGCCCGCTGCCCCGACCGACAGACACCGCCGAGTCCCCTGCCCTCGGCACGGATCCCCTCTGCCCGAAGGGGAGACCCGCGGCGCAGAGGGACGCAGGGGCCGCCGCGGCCGCTGCACTGTGCCGTCCCTGTGCGGTGCCCCAGCAACCTGTCTCTTGCCCAGCTGCAAGCGGGGCAGGGCAGGGCGCAGAGCCAGCTTCCCTCTCGGTGCGGCGGTACTGACCTCTCCACAGGGCCGGTAGCAGGCGGGCGGCTCGCCGCGCCGAAGCCCGCAGCAGGCAGCGCGCAGTAACCAAGGGCGACAGGGGCGCCGCCATCTTCCCAGGCTCTGCAGCGGCAGTGCGGGGCCCGCTGGGAAACGCAGTTCCGCCGCCTCCTGCGCGGCGGCCGCAGCCCTTCGGAGGAGCCTAGTCTCGGCCTGTGCTGGCCCAGTCGGTTCACTGGAGGCCTCGGGCCCCTCTCCTTCCTTTTGCCCTCCAAACCAAGCCGCAGGCTGGGGGGCAACCCCTGGGGAGCCGGGCGGCGAGCAGAGGAGACAGACCCGGCCGCGCCCGCTCTGGGGCCGCGCTCAAGGCGGAGCTGCTCGGCACTAGTCGCAATTGACCGGGGCACCGAGGTGCCACACTGAAGTCACTACAGCACCTCAGCGCCGCATCCACCCTGCCCAATTTCCCAAACAACTTGCTTGCCGCCTGTGAGTTGTATTATGCTGCAATGTGGCTGTATCCGATTCAGCAGCTTTCAGGCTGTCGCTGAGGAGTTCCGGCAACTGAATTTGCATTTGTCGACGATTCGCAGTTTGTGGTGTTTGTTTACCTTTAAAAGCATGGACCATAAAATAATACGGGCAAATACTTGTGAAATCTTAAGGACAAATATGCCTGGCCAGAGTTGAAGCCTGGCCAGCACTTCAGCACTACAACCACTTCAATGCCTATGCACAGAAGCTACAACAGCAAGATACAATAATGTAGAGAGAGGATAACATTAAAGCAGATTTCCCTGAAGATAATGCAAAACCTAGAGACTGATTCGGCCCTGTACAGCTAGTGCGTGCTTAGCACGCAGTAAGCATTGTCCTTGGAGGTATCAGTTCAGACCTGCAGCACAGGAGCTCCTGAGGGCTCCTTGGGAGAACGCAGACCTCGTTTGGTAGGTACCTGCCTGTCTTATCCAGCCAACGCCACTGTGACCACCAAGCTCCTTGGACAGAAAAGCACACTGCAAAAAGTCTGTGCTCCAAGAGAAAGGCACTGGCGTTCAGGAATTACCATGTTCAGTGGCTAGCCCTCCATTGCCATCAGAAATGCTCCCAAATGGAGCAGGATGGAGCTTCAGGATGGAGCTTCAGATGCTGCCTGCAGAGTGTGTCATGCAAGAAAGATAACAAAATGTCTGCTCATGGTAAAAACACAAAGGAAATGGTTTGCAGCTTCAGAATTCCTGTCTTATTCTAGCATTCAATTTCTGTGCAACATAAGAAAGTGAGCAAGTATTTTTCACAGAGTATTAATCAACTTTTTAGAAGAGTATAGCAAAATGTTGCATCAGGGCACTACAGAACAGCTTGCAAAGGGAAGTTAATTATATTCTGAATAGTATTGCTAATTTTAAAAATAATGTTTATGATACTGAAAATATTAAGTGATTGATGGTCTAACACATTCAGCTGTTTTAAAATATGTAGTTGCTCCAGAGACATCTCCAGTGCATTATACCCAATTAAGTAGTGAAGTAGACTGCTAATTTAGCACATCTTAAAAAGAGTTGTTTTCAGTGCATTTTCTTTCATCTTCCCTTTATTGAGCATTTATTGGTTTTGACTCATTCTAGCATGTTACAGCTATCAACACCTGTGCCCATTTAGAATGAATTCCAGTACAAATCATAGTGAATTGAATAGACTTCTCCAAGATGCATCACAATTGTTGCAATATTTTTAGAAACTCAAACCAAGGAAACAAACAACTTCAGTAAAAGTGATTTAAATAACAAATAACTTATCTTTATAAACAGCTTATCTCCTTGAGAACAAAGAATAAACAAGGCAACAAGAGCTGGGTTTTCTTCCATTATTAACTCAGATCACAATACAAATGGGTAAGATGTCAAGAATAATTGGAGAAAATGACAGCATAATCTTCAGCAAAAACATCTGATTTATTTAAATTGTCACTGGGTTTTTATTTAACCTCCTTACCCCAGGCAGCACAGAAAAACTTCTCATTGGGATCTATTCTGATACTGTCTACCTAAGTGAATAAACCCTCTGCAGTGCTATGAGCCTTCTATACATTGGCAATCTGAAATATCACCAGGGGTATTGCACACCCCAACTGTATCTGCACTGGCTGCTAGCACTTGGCAAAAAACATGTTTTGATGTTAACCCAAGAGAACAGGGCTTTCAATTATACTCCTGTAGATTAGCACAGTTGTTGTCCTGTAACAGACACAGATCCATCCTGTGGTACATTTGTATACTTCATTCCCTATCCCTTTGCTCCTCTCCAAAAAATGTGACAATTGTATAGATGTTAAACTGATATTTGTTCAGCCCAGCTACGTTATTAGTCAGCATTTAGTCTTTGGACTCATAAACAGAGATGACCTCTCTCTAGGTTTGAAATTTGGTCCCAAAGTTCATGTCAGGAACAGGAACCAGAATGAAAACTTTCGTTTCTGGATTTGTGCTCACCCTCATCCTGAAAAGAACTTTTCTAGCAAACAGAAACAGCTATTGATGATGTAACTTCAATCTCATGGAGCACAAAAAGATATACAAAATACAACTCAAAATAAGCAAATGCATTTGCTGAGGGTTGGAAGGAAATAAGGAGGCTCACAGGACTGTGATTTCCCCCTACCTTCATTCCTTCTTTTTGCCTCATTAGCCAGTGTGGCACACAGGTTTTCACATCATGTTAATGGGAGTCTAATCAGGAAGTGGGAGGCATCTTCTCCTTCATCTCCGAAGTCAGGGGATTTGTATTTTACCTCAATTTGAAAAGCAGATATGGGAGACCTCACCAAATCATTGCAGCCTCCTTTCTTACCAACGCTGTTGACACACAGGCACTACAACGTTCACAGCCTGTAGCTTGCTTCTGTACAGCTCTCCACCACCAGCTGTCTCTGTTAGGAAAAGGAGGCAGAAGAGTTTTGCTGAGGTGGTGTTCTGTGGGAAAAACACTTGACTTACTCCTCACTCTTAGTACTTACCCAGTGTGAGAACAAATTAATTTCTTGATTAATCAAAGGCTTACCGACTTCCCCAGTATACAGTATTAGGCACTTCTTTGTTTCTTTGGAATAGATAATGAAACCAGGCTTGGCCAGGAGGCAGACAATACTTAAGACAATACCAGTGCTCTCACATACTTGCAGTCAGATGTGGTAGCACAGGTTGTGTAACAAAACAAAAGGCTTAGCCAGATGCATACATGTGCATTTCAGAAGAATTCCTGAGTTTTTTCCTGCCTTGCTGCAAGACCAGTTTAATAACTAGTATAATTCAGGTGAGGTTCCCTTTCACTCCCACTCTGCAAAACTCTTGTCAGTTTAATTTCTGTTTGTAAGTGACTAGCTGGCAGCGATTAGCAGAAAGGAAGTATGGAAGGTGCACGAGTAAGGGGCAGAAATAATGCTGAATGAGTGATGAGTGGGATATTCAGAGAGAAGTTAGAAAGCAAACCACCTACGGCATGCTGCTTATGTGGATGGGCTAATTTTGTACTTTGGGTTCATCTCTGCTTTCTGATTATCTTTTCATTAACGTAGACAGCTGCTACCCAAACTTGGCAGATCTTAACTTTAAATGTCTCGGATGTGAGCTATGGGCACCCTGCTATTTTACTACTGCTTAGACACAGATTTTTTTTTTTGGGGGGGGGGGAAAGAGAGGGAGAAAAGTAACTAGTTTTCTTACAGTCTCATTCTACCTGGATATAATGTTGTGTAGACAGAAGGTAGCATCACCAGCACACTTTTCATACAGAAGGAAAATTATATATGCTTTAAATCATTGGAAGGGTACCATAATCAGATATAAACAAATCCTGGAAGATCTCTATGATGATAGAGTCATCTAGGAATATTAGCGTGTGTTGTGAAAACCTTCTTTGGTTTAAAAAATCCCGGTTAGGGTGCTCCTGCACTGCCTAAATCGCATCACCGCTGTCTCTGCTCCTGATCCGCACAAAGGCCCCGTCTCGGCCTCACCAGCGGCCGGGCGCAGCCAAGCCCTTTCCCCCCAGGCCGTCCGCACTGCACAACCCTCCCCCAGCAAAAGCGAGAGGGTACGCACAGCAAAGCCTTGCCTGGCCGAAAGCAGAGGGCTCGCTGCCCTGCCCGACGACCCCGCGCCGCCGTCTGCAGCCTGCCGAGCCCGACGGCGGGCGGGCGGCTCCAGGACACGGCGCACGCCGGGGGCTGTAGTTGAGAAGCGGAGGCCGCCCCGAGCCGTGCAGGACCGGGGCGGCCCCCGAGGACTACAAAGCCCAGGCTGCCTTGCTGGCGGGCGGCGGGCGCGTCCGCGGGCGGCGGCGTGGGTGCGCGTTGCCGGGCAGTCAGCTGGCCGCGGGGCGATAAGAGGGCGGGCGGCGCGGGGCGGCGGTGCTGCTGCTCCTTGGTGTTCGCTCACGTCCTGCCGCGCTCCGGGGAAAGGCGCCCGCTCCGCCATGGCCGAGACGATTGCGGACACCCGGCGGCTGATCAGCAAGCCGCAGAACCTCAACGACGCCTACGGGCCGCCCAGCAACTTCCTGGAGATCGACGTGGGCAATCCGCAGACGGTGGGAGTGGGCCGCGGCCGCTTCACCACCTACGAGATCCGCGTCAAGGTGAGGACACGGCCTGGCTCGGCTCGGTCCCGTGCGGCCTGGCGGCGGGGGTCGCTGGAGCCAGATCCGCTCCTGCTAGTTTAGGGTCCGGCCCCGCCGCCCGCGCCCGGGCCAAGGCGGCTGGCCGGGGGCGCTCGAAGGGGTACGTGTCCGCTCCTCCCGCGGCCGAGCCCGGCGCCTTGGGAGCGAATATAAGGCGGGAGGTGAATGGGGAGCCTCTGGGTCGATATTGGGCTCCGCGGCAGGCTCGGGCTGGCTCTTATGTAACCGGTTTGGGTGTCCCTGGGGCCGGGGTGGCGGTGACAGGCTGCTGCCCTCCTGTCCTTCAGGGCCTGCTTCGCAGTCAGTGCGGTGAGTGCCGCAGGGGAGGTGGTGGCTGAGCAGCGCTGGACTTCATCCTCGGTATGGGAACAGCCCCCAGCCTCTACAAGCAGCAGCGTTCGATAACTCATGGTCTGGTAGTAGCCGAGGCAACGCCTCTCGGTTGAGATAACTAAGGGACAAATGCACTGCTGTGAGACTGAAATGTTGCTGTGCTGTGAGCAAGTGCCTGTCTGTCTCCTAAATAAATAGAAGAGGGTGAACTCAGCTGTCTGTAGTAGTATGGGTGGATCTGCCCAGAGAAGGTCAAGTTCAGGATTCCAGCAGCCTCAAAAATGCTGTGCAGAATGTGTAAATAAGACAAGTGAGCGCACGTGGTAGATCAAAGCTAGCTGAAGTGATAAGGTGTGTGTGTGTATAGAGGAGGGCTTCCTGGTTTCTTCTGTACCTAAGCACAAATTGAGTTCCTAATAAATAGAGTTATTTCTCACCATGTGTTATCAAATACTTTTTATTAGTAGCACTAGACTCTTTCCTGGCTGGAAGGGCCATGTTTGCTGACTAGCCTCAAAAACTAGTACTCTTGAGCTTGAGGAAAGCTATGTGAAATCATTGCACTGATCCTTGGGCTTTCTAGTTTCATAAACAGGGCCTGGAGGAGTGCAAAGGAAACGACTGACTCTGTGATGTGATCCTTGCCTGTGTCTGATAGGGACCCTTCTAGCTTATGCTGCCAGGCATAAGTTGTGTTCAGGAAAGATGACCTCCTGGAATTTAATTTTTTTTTTCCCTAGCTTGTGGTTGATTCTCCTACCTTGTGTAGCTTTAGTCTGTCACACCTGATTGAACCTGGCAGTAGTAGAGGAGGAACAAGCCTCACTGAAACCCAGCACACATTCTCTGCTATGAGTTCTTTCACTGGACGCCATGGAGCGCACGTGGCACAAGGCTTCATCTGAGGGCTGCTGCCTTGGTCACTCAAATTATTAAGACAAAATTAAAAGTCTGTGTGGATTTTCTGATATTAAAAGTCTTTGAGTTCTAAACTTAGTGTAGCTTTACTTAAATCTCAGTTGCTTTTGCTTTTGCTTTTTTAAAAACTGCTAAGGCGGATACTTTAGTTCTGATGCTATTCTTACGTTTCAGGATGTGTCCATAGGGCAAGAAGAATAAATTAAAACAACTGCTACCTATGTTTGGCCTGTGCCTGAGGACAGATTAGAACTTGCTGACTTGGGTTGTGTTACACTGCCCTTATCGTACGGACCCTAGCTGTCCGCTTAGCAGAGGGATGTAACTCTACCTTGCTGGAAAGTATTTGTGCCTGGGGTTCCTGATGACTTTTCTTTCCGTGAGACTGAGCATTTAGAATTGCTGCATCTGGGGAAGATGATACAAAAGGGATTTAGCCTCGGCAATGAGACCAAATTTGCTGGGACTGAAAAAAATAATCATTTTGGGGTTTAAATCCTCAACTGAAGTAATTCAGCAGAAAGGAAATCAGAAAAAAAAAACCACAAACAGGTTTTGAGACAGGTTGCTCTTAGCCTATATGCTGTTTGGGGTAGAAAATACAGGATTCCTGTTGTAAGGAAGACCTAGATGGGACTTAAACCAACGTACACCATGATAGTGCTGTGACCTTCCTCTATTCTTCCTCCCAGTCTGGCTCCTGTATAAACATTGCTTCCTCCACCCTCCTTATGTGTATCCGTGCGAGCCTGTGTACAGAACTCGAATACATGACCATTGCCTTTCCAGTTTGCACTGTACACATAGTGCATCTATGCTTTATACATTCATAGCTATCATGAAGGGCAAAATTGAGCTTTATGTCTGTGTGCTGGAAGGCTACAGAGCAGGTAATACAAGTCATGCAGAACTGTGTTCACTGTCTAAACTTGTATCAGCTAACTGCTTCTCAGCAGAACACACAAGTTTCAGCATGGGAGAAGAGCTGAAACTTGGGTTGCCGTAGTGTATTTCTAAAAGGTGGGCTTTGTACTGTAAGCTGTTTGTTGGAGCGTGGCAGGCAATAGCCACCAGTTAACCTCTGTGGTTTGACAATGGCTTGTGGTCACAGAAAGTTGCAGCTGGCATTTGCAGTTTCTCCCAGATGGAATGAATTATCTATGTCATATCTGGAAAGCTATATCTTCAGCCAACCTCAACATTAGCATATTAAATGGAGCAGAAGTGGATGGTTTAACTGCTGCCAAGGTCTGGTAAAAGCCATTGGACAGCCTCGTGTTATGGCTGGAGGTCACACTAAGCCAGAAACATTGTCAGATTGGACACTTGAGATTCAAGGTTGTATTGAAGCCATTAAACTTGTCACAGTGTTCACAAACGTGGTCCAAGGGTAATTCTGTCTATTTCTTTGTCTGATTCTTGAAGTTTAACTTTTTTTTTGCAAGACTGAACTTTGTAGCACACTCTCGAAGTGATGTCTGTTAATTAATACCTTGTAGAAAGTACCTGTGTGAAATACTTCAGAGTTCCTCCTAAATTTCTGTTGGCAAGCTTTCTACTGATACTGCAGCTGAAGCATATCTGTTTCTTGGAAAGCAGCAAGTGGAACCATCTCATGCTTCAGTTTGTGTACTGCTGTACTCATCAACTTCTGGTGGAAGTTGGAAAGCTTAATAAGGAACCCAAAAGTTTTGGGTGCTCTATACAGCAGCTGGATACTGCTGGATGAGCAAGTCAGTTGTATTTCAGTGCTTAGGAAGGCTTTTCACAGCATGTGTCTCTGCAGACTAGCAGGATGGTTGTGTGTTGTGATATTTCCCCAAGCAATTAAACTCTTGGAGTGCTGCAGGTGGAACCTACACAGCACTTGCTGTGGGGCAGTTTACTTCACAGTTGGTCAGTTGGCCACGGTATTGACTTTGAGCCTGAATTTGCATTAAATCGTGTTCTGCTCTTGGCAGACTGGACAAGGTGATGACAAAGCTTTCCACTGTAGCAACACAATGTGGTGGTATGCCACTGCAGCACAGCTTGGTGATGCAAGCTAAATGCCTTGTTCAGTAATGGTAAATGATACAGAAAATGCCATCCTGCAGTGCTAAAATTGTACTTTTGAGTGGGTCTTGTTCTTGACAGGGTACTTGAGAATTTGCTTTGCAGCAGCATTAGGCAGTGAGTTTGTACCATTTTGAGGTATCCTTTGTGTGAAGGCTTAGTATGAGCTAAAAGGGAGAGCAATGCAGTAGGATATAAAGCTCAAAGTGCTTTTTCTAGTGAAATAAAACGTAATAGTAGTCATCTCATCTAAAGGTACCTAGATGATTACGGTATGGTGAGTGGTGGTTAAAAGTAACGTAATGGATTAGATTTTTCTGCTGAGATAATACAACAAACCTTCCCTCTTGAGTTAGAGTATGAACCAGCAGTTAAACTTCAGTGTAACTACCCTTGCATTCCGCATGCTTTTTGTCATGAGTCTTTGCTAGCTCCTCAGGAAGTGCCACCAGAGAGGTGATGGTTCTCTTCTATTTGTTGCACATTGTTACAGCTTTTCAAGGTGGGCTTGGGCATGTCAATGCTTCCACAAGAGCATACCTGTTGTTACTATGGGCTGCAAGCCAGTCCTCTCTCTGAATTCCATGAATCCAATGTAGAGCAAATGACAGTTATATCCTACAGCGTGTCTGCAGTCCTCAGTCCCCTTCCAGGTATACTTTGACTTCTACTGTAGTTGAGGCAAGTAATTGGTTTGTTAAGTGGGTCAACAGGAACGTCTTTGCTCAAACAGATTCTGTGACACAGCTTCAGTTGCTAAATCCTTTTAGGAGACAAGACTTAAGCTTTACAAGCTAACTCTGATCCCAGCAACTGGTGACACACTTCAGAGCTGTATACTCACTGTAAGAGCAGTGCCATAGGAGATAAGCACATTGGTTAGAATACTGTCAACAAAGCATACAGATATCTGGGAACTTTCTAGATGGGGAAAATATCCCTTTGTTAATACTTTCGTCTGTTACTGTAGAAGAACAACTTCTGTGCTGCTCATTTTAGTTGGGTTTGTCACCTAAGCTAAAAGGTTCCATTATCTCCTTGTGGTTAGTGAGAACTGGCAGAGAAGTCATGAATATTCAGACTGATAGAACTAAAGTCCCTGTTACAGGAGCTACAAAGTCCAAGCAGTTAAAGAATTTTCTTAGTCAAGCCAAAGTTAAACAAAAAGCCTTTATCTTAATTCTGTTCTTGAATGTTGAATGGTCTTGTGCCTCTCATCAGTGTATGAAACTCATTACTAGAGCATACCTTAGCTTCTCAAGGTTCCACAGCTCAGTGGCCTGTCTTGAGGTATAGAAAGGTAAGGCCTTGCTGCTGTGCTTCCAGATGTTGTGAAATTCATCTCTTGGGTGGTGCCAGTGCTATTTAAGGCAGCAGTCACCTTTCCTGTATCCTCTGCAGAAAGGCTTCTGTAGACCTGCAGAGGTATTTGACTGCTCAGGCCTGGAGTGGGGAAGGAAATGAACACACAGGCTGTGAAGTGCCCACACTGTTAAGAATAGTATTGGCCTCAAGGGCTGGGGAAGTGTATCTGCTGCACTTGAGCTGCTTTTGAAAGTCTTTTCTCGTTTTAACCCCCTTTTTTCAAGACCTCAGTTGGATACAGTGTTTGCACTTCATATTTTTAGTAGTCTGATTGGAGTTTGACTTCTGTGACCAGGCCAGAGTAAGGTGGTGAATGAACTGAAGATACAACTTGGTCAGAAAGCACCCGTCTGACACCATGCTTGTGCAAAGTGACACCCTTGATCTGGTGGATGTCTTCATGTCTTGCCCTTCATGTGCTGGGCAGAGTTTGAAGTTACAGACTCGTCTGCCACCACGAGAAGAAACAAATCTGCTGGTGCTCATAGCTGACATTAGCATTGTTCAGTTTCATCATCGGTGAAGCCTGTAGTGGGGTAATGACTAAACAGTGACTCAGTGTGAATGTATTTAGGGATGCCTAGTCAGCACTAATTCTCTGTTTCCTTACTGCTGCAAACCTTGCATCACACCAAGTCTGCTCTAACTGGAGTTTATTACTCCTAATATCCTATTAAAGACACTGCTACAAGATAGGTATTTTTAGACACATCTTTAAAGGATAAAACTGCACTGATTCAGGTGACTTTCAGATCTACAGCCCAGGTACTGCACCTTTGCAAACATAAACTGTTCTTTCAAGTAGTAATGCAGACAAGAATGACTGGAAGCCTAAGAACTACTCAGGACACTGACTAGAGAGACTATTGCATTTCACTGTGTGGGTGAAAGAAAATTGCAAAGCAAGCAAAGTGGCCTTACAAGTCTATTGCCTGCACTTGCTCTGAGCAGATGATTTTTTTCTGTAGAGGTTTTGATTAAACTACATTCAAGATCTGGTCCAAAGGTGCTGAACTAGTTTGGTGCTCATGTCTGTTAATGTGTAAATAAAATCAAGTCTCTGAATAGTGGTTCTTATTAATATATTAGCTTCACTGGTGACTTGGACTCTATTTCTGCACATAGTGTGGGCCTTGACTGTCATGGATTAAGTGTCCACTCCAGTACAGTATTGAGCAGACTAAATCCAAAAGAACAGTGACTAATCTTTGTAGGACAGATGGCTGTGATCCAGGGAGGCATGTCATGCCAGAGTATTTTGATACCTCTTTATTTTTAGATGCTTCTTTACCACCTCTATACCTGGAAATAGTCTCTGAAACTATTTCTGTGGGCCTAAGCTGCAGTATCCCCTAAGACAGGCTACAAATTAATGAACAGGAGCTGTCAGCCTTTCTGTAGCTGTTAGGTGTCTACTTAATGTGACTGTTACTGCTCCAGTAGAACTGGAAATATGAAGATAATTTTTTTGCTTCTTGATACATCTACTTCTAGCTATGCTTATGAAGTGTAGGGGTACTGTACTGTCTCTAGCTTGCCAAACATGTTAAACCTTTCATTTCTTATAAAAACTATCAATGGCAGTAATTTTCTGTAATTTCATCAGCCCCCTTTGACTGTAGCTGGTAGATGTCAGGTAATGACACCAAAGCATCAGCTTAATGTGATCTCTTTTCAGTCATTCTCAATGAGGAGTGAACAGTAATGTTACAGTAGGTCAAACCAGAACTCATGGCAGTCATGGCTTGCAACTGTGTAAAAGCAGCAATCCCTTCTCTTTAAGAGGAATATTTGGTGTTTCAGAGGACACTTTGGCTTGCTAACCTTGAAATAATTACCCAGAGTTAGTAATTCTGTTTGGGTGTTGTCAAAACCTTTACCTGAACGTGTCCTTTTAAAGTGGGCTTCTGAGCATGGAATCTGAAGAATAAAGAATCCCTAATCAATCTGTTTCTCAAACTTGCCCTGCTTTGAGCCTTTTGACCATGGCACACTGTGATTGAATGGTGTTGGTGAATTTGGTCCGGTGGTGATAGATGCTGCTTGGCAAAACCCAAGACACCTTACACTAATTTCCCCAGAGCAGCTCTGGGCTCAGGGCATTGGACTTGGCAAAGGTTAACTCTACTCAGAAGAGACTGATAGCTCTTGTCATTGTGTTGCTTTTAGGGTTTCATTGCCTTAAAGATGGGGAACATCTCAGCTGTGTGTCTCAGTACTGTGGAGTGGGAAGCTCTGTAGTTCTTGGTATAGCTTAAACCAGCCTTGTTAAAAACTTAGGTGCCTACATATAGTCAGATTTTTCAGTGTTCTATTAACGTTAGATCTTTTTGCAGCTGGTTGTACATTTAGTAGA
This sequence comes from Picus viridis, assembly GCA_033816785.1. Lineage (NCBI taxonomy): Eukaryota > Metazoa > Chordata > Aves > Piciformes > Picidae > Picus > Picus viridis. Next base: position 12,333,509 of record CM066579.1, read on the forward strand.
CCTGGACACCAAGTGGATAAAAGAGGAAGTAGAACTCTGCTTAGATCAAAAGGTCTGAAACTTGGACAAATAACAGCCTCTTATCTCACCTTTTGCAGTGGGGAAAGAGGTTTCCTTCAGTGAAGCACACAGCAAAAATCTGAACTTGTAGCAATGAAGTTCAGAGCATGTTTTCCTTCTTTCATGATTCTTATAATTGTAGGAAACGGGGAGGTAGCTGCTTATGTCAAGTCGGGAAGGAAGCAAACCACTGGCAAGGTTTCTGCAATTGCAGTGGGCTGCTGGAGCCAGTTTCTAGTACTAAAAGACAGCAGGCTCTTGCTTTAAGAAAACCATCACATTTTTTTTTACCCACCCTGAAAGCTGCTTACAGTAACCCCCCCCAGAGCTCCCATCAGCTAACTGTAAATGCAGCCAAAGGGCTAGTCTCTTGACAAAGATAATGCTTGTATGATAGGGAGAAGCTTGAATTTAGCTTCTGAGAGTCAAGGCCACAAACTTCTATCAAAAGTGAGCCGAGTGCTTTCTTTCACTCTATTTTAATGGAAATAGAGTTGTATCAAGGCTGCCATAACCTACTTGAAACGACAACATCAAAGTAGGTGCTATGGCAACAGTGCAGCTTTATTCTCAGTCTGATGGGGTGGGAGACCTGGGCAGTGCAGTGCTGCTGTTACATTGACAGATGAAGAAATTAATCAAATTTTCCTCAAACTATCCTGGGCAGCCACAGTTGTGGAGTTTCTGCAGTTGTAGGGATGGATTGAGCTGCAGTGTTACCGAATCAATCTTGCAGAGCATCACTGTGCACTCTGAAGGGACCCAGATGCTGTTTGCATTCAATATATGTCTAGGAATGAACTTGTAGGAACAAGTCTGGCTATTTGCAAGCTTTTTCCACTTGCTGGATCAATTCCTCTAGTCTAGATAACAAAACACTTAGGTACAAACTGATTTATTTGAAGTGCTCCCATTTTTCCTCCTACATTTAAGGCAACTTGTATACCCCAGTGGCTGCATCAGGGAGCTGTGTATCTGAAGCTGAATGGACAGTATTGACAGGTACTTGGAACTATTTGTGTTCTGCTTGGGAGAGTCTCTTCAGTCATATATTACAACATTGGTTTCTAACTAGGCATAACTCAGGGAGTGACTACTAACAGCTAGAACACTGTAACCTGGTTGTCTGAGCTACTGTCTTAGGGCTGTCACTTGCTTCTGAGGTGAATTTGGGAACCTCCTGAGGTTGGAGCCGGACTTGCTCTTTGCATATGTTACAATAACAAATGTAGCTGAAGAAACATGCTTATCCTGAGTACAGGTTTTGCCCTGAAGTCTGGTAGCACACAACCACTACTTTCTATACCTGGTTTGTTGAATGCTAGCCAGATGACTGTGAAAATCCATTTGACATTTGAGTGGAGAAATGCAGGAGTGACTTAAGGGTCTGGGTTTGTCATCTGCTATTTAAACTATGTAATTTAACTTGCCACCAGCTCTGACAATGTTTTTTCCAGTGTTCTGGGTTGTCCATTAGCTCACCCAGCAGAACACAGACTGTTTGACAGTAGCCAGAGAAAGCTTAATGAGTGTCTACATGTAGTCTGATACAGAAGTAGTGCAAGGCAGAGCCTATCTTCTCTTGGTATCTTTATGATTAGGATTTTGGGCTGTGTGGGACTTCTGCAGAGCTGGTTCATTTGTGCTTTTATTGTCCTACTTTACCTGCAGTTCTGACTAGAGACTTTTGGTTGTTTGCCATAGGCAGTGTGCATAATCCTTTCAGGTGGAGGGCTTGCATTCAGACTAAGAGGCATGATTTGGGGTGAGGAAGCTGCTGAAAATGTTCTATATAAAAATGAGACTAATTACCCTCAGAGAAGAAAAAAAAAACAAAAAAACCCCACCAAAACAACTTGCTGCAGTAATGGTGTTGAACTTACCAGAGGAATCAGCTGTGCTCCAGGGCCTCTGCCAAGTTGGGTCATGAGCTTCATGACAGACTGCAGATCAACAGGTCAGAAAGCTGACACTATGGTGATGAATGAGGAGAAATGTTTGTAGATGAGACCAGCCTGACTTCAAGTTTTGTGCCTTACTTCTGGCCTTGTTCTAGCAGGAAAAGCACAAACAGTCTTCAGAATAGCTGCTGGCACCTCAGTGACTAAACAGGGATAAGTCTCAAACTGAAGCTAAAAACTTATTTTGATAATCCTGTGTAGTTCTTCTCAGAGAAAGGCAAGTACAGTAACTTCAGATGTGCATAGATCCTGAGTTAAAAATAGAGAACCAAGATGTAAATAGATTAAACAGTATAAAGCAGGGCTCTCAAATTGCCTTTCCCCCTTTTCTTTAAAATAAGAGATTCTTTCTTAGAGCATAATTCTTCAGAGAGGCAACTGTATCAGTACTAACTTCTAGAGGAAGGAAAATTCCTGCAGTTTCTGGGTCTTAAGAAATATGAGGTTCAGAGGCTGATCTCAACAGGTAGCCCTAACTTGTACCCAGACCAAAGAACAGAGGACATGCACTTTCCTTTATCATGTAGTTGTCAAGTTGTGACTATAAGCCAATTAATTTAAGACATACTTTCCAGTTTGAACATTTCATAGAATCAATAAGGTTGGAAAAGACCTCAAAGATCATCAAGTCCAACCTGTCACCCAACACCTCATGACTACTAAACCATGACACCAGGTGCCACATCCAATCCCCTCTTGAACACCTCCAGGGACAGTGACTCCACCACGTCCCTGGGCAGCACATTCCAATGGCTAACAACTCTCTCTGTGAGGAACTTTCTCCTCACTTCCAGCCTAAACTTCCCCTGGTGCAGTTTGAGACTGTCCTCTTGTTCTGGTGCTGGTTGCCTGGGAGAAGAGACCAACCCCCACCTGGCTGCAAACTCCCTTCAGGTAGCTGTAGTGCTTATAATCAAGGATTTCTCAACTTGAAGGGAAAACAAGTACTTTAACTCTCATTTTCTCCAACTTCCTAGCTGCACTAGCATGTCAAAAGGGAATGTAGAAGGTAAAATGAGCTCAGCTGGCACTTCTACCCCTACATTGTACCTGTAACCCTGATATGTTGTTTAGAGATTAACTTTATAGACTTCATGCCCAGAAGCATGAAAAGAGTTCCTGAAGACCTGCAAATCCATTGCGTTTAGCTGCTTTCATTCAGTTCTAATCCCTCTTGTAAGTAACTTGAGAGGAGAATGGAGTACATTCTGCAGGTGAGAGCCTGTGTGTTAGAGGACTTTTCACCTGAGACTGACGAAGAGTTGATGTTGTACTGTGGAAGGCTGAGCTTGGTTAAAAAGCCAACAGCTGAAATCAGAGAAAAATAATCCAGTACTTCAACTTCTGGGAATCCCCTTCATGCACTCAGGGGGACATAGCTTCATTCATTCTGGACTAGAGTATTCTTATCCTCAGGCCAAGACTGTTTATTTATAAAGCCTGACTTTTGGAATAATAGTCTTAAGTGTGGTTTTATTGTTAGTCACTGGTACAGTCAACAGGGCCTTACCTGGGAAGGGGAGCTTGAGTACCTTTAAACATTTAGCAATAAGAGATTGCATAACAAAATACTGTTCTGTACTTGGAGCAGTTGTAAATTATGGACTAAATAGCCATGATGTGAAAGCACACAGCTAACTTCTCAAGTACTTTTGAACTTTGACACCCAAAACCTTGTTATTGGCTGGCAGTAATACAATGGCCCATAGTCATGCAGGAGAAGTATCTCTGCAATTAAACCTGTTCTGAGCAGCCAGAAGTATCACTTGATACCTTATGTATGACACCTTACAAATTATACCCTCCAGGGTTATCCACTCAAACTGTGACCAGATGAATGAGACTGCTTAGAACTTAAAAGAAATAAACCAAAAGAAGAAAGGGGGGGGATGCTAAGATGGGAATGACTACTGTGCTTCTGCCAACAGGAAAACAGGGAATAATTGTAGTCCCATGTAAACATCAGCTGCCTAGGGTACTTCAAAGGTATATTAAGGTAGTGATTATGCAGACTGGTAACAGTAAGCTTTATTCTGTTACTTTGGTTTATGTATGGCAGTTACAGACTCCTGGTCTTGCTTGTAGGAGTTATGACCTACCAAAACCATTTTTATAACACTCTAGCCAGTTTGCCACCTTACTATTTAAGCTTCAAATTGTGGTCTTGGAGCTTTGCATCCTGCAGACTCTGTGTCTGTTCTTAGAAGAATGTGCAAGTTGCATTACAACAAGAACACTGCATCCCAAGAACGAGCAGGAGGAGTAGAGGCTTTCATGCAAGTTAGTGTAAGGACACATTAGGGTCCTTGTGCATTTAACATGGTCTTGTGCAGCCTCATAGCCTGGCTCATGTTTGATGTCCCTTTCAAGGGTGTTAGAGTTCCTTGTTCAGGAAAGTTTTGTGTGGTTTAGCTTCATAGCTAAGCAATCTGATTGGATTAGCATTGAACATTGTGTTGTGTCTTAGCTTTGGCTGTTTTGCAGCTTGTGCTGTTAAATCTTCAGCTTTATCTGTCCTGAGTGGATTCACTGTAGGACTTACTGGATTTTGCTTTTGAAGGTGTTAAAGGCCAGTTCTATCAGGTAGCAGGGTACAGGAAGCTGGGTTAATGTCCTATGCTGGTATCTGAAACACCCTCTTGAATGCAATAGAAGGAGCTTGTATGGATTAAAACACTTTCTTCCCCTCTCCTCCATCTCCAGTTTTGTACATACGTTGGCTTTGGGAATTGAGCTCCTGAGACAGAATAGCAGATGCTTCTGTGACCCTAGGGACATCTTAAAGGGCCAGCAAATCTGTTACCCTGCTAGGTGATGTGGTGTCAAAATACCAGTGATTGGGATGCCATAAAATGAGGCCCCCAGTTAAGCAGTTTGAGGTACAAGTTACTCATGTAGCTTCCAGAGCTTTATTTGTTTTTCTATCATTTCTCAGTACTGTTGTTGGTGCTTATGTGGATCTAATTTTTAACTTAAGTTTGTTGCTTCTGTCTATCAAAACTTCTAATTTGTCTAATGAATAACTTGTGTTCTTGTTTTTTAGACAAATCTACCTATCTTCAAATTGAAAGAATCTACAGTCAGAAGAAGATACAGTGACTTTGAATGGCTAAGGAATGAACTAGAAAGAGAAAGCAAGGTGGGTGAAAGGAAAAGTAAATGCATGTCTCTATAGACAGAGTAATGATGCTGAAATTTTATCATTATGTTATAAAACATATGTATCATGTGGGGCAGATATTGTGGTTAATGTCCAGAGGGTCAGTCTTCCAGCAAACCTCAGTCATACAATGCTGGAGGCTGTTTAATAAGCTTGAGTTAATTCAGTTAAAACTACTTGAATTCACCTTACCTCTGTGGGGCAGATACTGTTCTTCTCTGCTCACCTTCTGTTCCTTCACTAGGGATGCGATTGGGTTGGGTCCTCTAAGAGAAGCAGGTGACACAGGAGGTGTATTGAACTTGCTAACAGACTGCATTTTAAGGACACTTTCTAAATCTTCCAGGTTGTGGTACCTCCTCTACCAGGAAAAGCTCTTCTCCGTCAGCTCCCTTTCCGAGGTGATGATGGCATATTCGATGATTCCTTCATAGAGGAAAGGAAGCAGGCTCTTGAGCAGTTCATAAACAAGTAAGTGATGGGGCTGGTTATCTGGAGACAAACCCAGAACTGAAGTCTGTAAAACTGAATTCAAGCTGTTCATCCTCTAATGGTGGTAACTGCAGTGGGTTTAGAATAACAGCTTTCACATAATCTTGCAGTAGGACATAGTAAGAGTGCACATCCAGTGTTTAGGTTGGATATCTTAATGTTTACCTGAACAGCTGAGATGAATGTTAGTGTTATTGTTAATTTATGCAAATTACTACTAAAATTATAGCTCTCAGAATAGTTCTACTTTTTCATTTCTGAAAAGGTATCCTGCCCTGGCTGAACAATGGAGCTTACAATGGGCTTGCAGCAGTTTACTTTGATTGCAGATATGAGGTGTTATCAGTTTGTGTAATGATGCATATTTTCTCTAATCATCATGAGAATCTTCCTGAAGGTGTAAAAACACTACCTGAGGTATGCACATTGTAGTTTGAAATAGACACTTTGTGGTTTTCTCAGTGCTTTTCAAAGGGTGAGCAGAAATTACAGTAACAAAATCTTAAGATTCTGCCCCCATCTGACCCTACTGACTGCTCTCTGTATATTGACCTGAAGAGCTGGTTCAGTACCTTCAACAGTGTAGATCCAAGCAGTGAATAAGAAGGTGCTGTCTGTCAAACAGCTGTTCTCGTCTCTAGAACCAATGCTGTTCAAACCAGCTGGATTTGGGACTTCTCCCAAGCTTCTCCCCTGGCATTCTAACCTTGTTTAATAGCAATGCCCTTCAACAGGAACAGAGGGTCTCTGAGTTAAGCCAGACCTTAGGAGAATCTGCTTATCAGTTGTTGTTAATTCAGGCATATCTGGCTTGGAGTTGCAAGTGGCTAGTTAACTCAAACTGTCTTTGTGCACATGTGACTATGAAATCTCTTCAATTTTTCTTCTCGTAGTTGCTTGTTAGATCAACTTAGGGGTGGTGTTACTAGTTCTAAGCAGGTAAAATGCTTCAGACTGCTCTCCCCTCTGTCCAAAGACAAGTGGAATGGATTTTTGAAGCATCTAGTTTTGCATTTACACTACATGAAGGCAGATGACCTTTTATAGTAAGATGTTTTTTAATGTTGTACAATCAAGGCAGCCATGACTAAAGAGCAGCTTTTATCCATGCAGGTTTGGGACTCTAAATGCAGGGGAAGTGCACTCAGAGTTTTGTAAGCTGACTATAGCAATGTGCGGGGGAAGAGGACTGCTTATGTTTTGGAGCAGCTGATAGTGAAACGGTCATTGTCCCTGGAATCTCTGAGAAACTCAGGACACCTGACAGAAATGGAGTGGCCAGCTTGCTGATATCACTTGTTTAGTCCTACAGCAGTTAATACATTGATCTTGTGGAAGTGTAAAACTTCTTGGTCCATTTTCCCTCCTTTGAAACATAAAAGCAGACTGTTAATGCAGATATTGATGTAGTGGCAGACTGGAGTATGGCTGTGGAACAAGACTCTTCAGCCACAGCTCCTAGCTATTCAAACTCATCAGCTTATTTCAATGGCATGGCCATCAAGCAAGTATTACTAATTAAAGGTTTGAACCATGTAGAAGCTTTAAGGCTTCTACCAAGTACTCTGCATACTAGCGAGATTAGACCCAAAGATAATTTGTGTAAAAAATACCCAAAGCTGGTCTCTGCTTGCTTCTAGAAGTAGAGTCCCTCAGCTAACCAGCATCACTGTATCCAAAAGATCTTGAGGCACCAATGTCAATTTGTGATGCCCAAGAGTGTCAAGATGGATGTTGTTGAGCAGCTTTGTCCCTTTACATGTACATCACAGCAGTGTAGCTTGAGTCGGGTCTCTTGGGCTAGCTTGTTGGCACCACCATCAGTACTACCTGGAATGACATTCACAGGGGTGTTGCAACTCTTTTGTCTCCTGGACCTGGCTTTGGGATACGTGAAAATTCTTGAAGTAGGAACTGCTGTGTGGAAGGGTCACTTTAGTGAAGAATACTGAGGAAAAGCCCCTGCAGAGTGAGGTATTCATGTGAACCCCAGAGCTGAATCTGAGAGATCAGATCTAGTCTTGATATTCAGCCACCAACTTGCAAGCCTTCCTGAAAGGGAATATGCTGCTGCCTTTTCTTTTTGTATTTCCCCCCCCCCCCCCCCTTGAAGCTCCAGGCTGGCACCTTCAGTCTGATGGGGCTAAGAAACTCAAATTAGTCATTTCAGACTATCTTCTTGTGAACTAGTGCTTGAGGCTGGCCATATTGATAGACTATTTCAAGTGCAGTCATAAAAGCTTATCAATGCTGAATAGGAGAGCTCAGCTTCCTCATTAAAGGACACCCTTAATGACAATTGAATCTGTCCTGTGGTGAAATCAGCACTGATGGATGTTTGGAGAAGATGCACAGGAGTGCTTGGCAGTACTGATGCTGAGCCACTGCAGTTTGCTGTATTGTACATGTTCAACCAGACAGCTTCCATTTAAAGTAGAAGTGTTCTGACAGATGTGGAGGCCAGGAGGCTGACACAAGCTGTCCTGGGGAGCTGGTGGGGGCTGCTTGTCTTGATTAACCAAACTGCTTTAGGTTTTCATATCCTTAAGTGATCAACTTCCAGGAACATTGCTTCTCTTGGATTTTCACCTACACAGAAGTCTGCTTGATATTTTAAGAGTTTATATGCAATACCTTGTGGCTTTCTCCCAAGCTTGGGAGTGTCTTCTGATTCAATTTCAGCTCCTTTACTGTTAAAAGAATGGTGGCTCAGTCTGTATGTGGAACAAAACTAAATCTACAGTAGAGGTTCTGGCCTCTTCTGGAGCAGACAAGCTCTCTTATGTCTCATCTAAGAACATCTGCAATTTACAGCATGCCCTGTGGCTGTGTCAGTGCTGCTTGTACATGCAGTGACCATGACAAGTCACTGCTCTAAACAGTGTCAGAACCTTCAGAAGACCTTCACCCCCCTGCTGGAGTAAGTCTTTAACTTTACCTGAGCTAACTGCTTTTGAATTAGACTGAGCATGGAGGGGTTAAGCAGGCTTTAGAAAGATGTCCTGTGTCAAAGGCTTCTAGACCTGTAAAAATCTGCTTGTGTCACTTGGCTCTAGATGTCCTATTGCTAGGATGGGCACTTCAATAGTCCCTTTAATTGCAGGTGACAGATGATGACATCATGCTCTTCCAAACGATCAGCTGGGGAAGGATGTCAAATCTTGCTGCCAGATACCTTTCTGGTCACCAACAGTGACCTGGAATTGAGATCTATGCCAAAGTGCAAACCCATAGGGCATGAGAGCTTTCGCTGCTAGCTAGCTGCCAGTAGCCTCCATTTGTCAGCACTAACACTTGTTTTTTCCTCTCCAGGGTTGCAGGCCACCCACTGGCACAGAATGAGCGCTGTCTTCACATGTTCTTACAAGATGAAGTAATAGACAAAAACTACACACCTTCCAAAATAAGACATACTTGAGCTCTGAATCCGTCTTCTCAAACATTTAGTTGTTCTTATGCTTGGTTTTAAGAGGTTGTAGTTTGTCTTAGCATGCTGAGGATAAACAGGCACGAAGTCTCCACTAACACCAGTACACTGCTTGGTCTTTGCATATGCTTTCTAGCATTAAAGAACTCACTTGGCTAAATCCCTCCAAATTCTTGATTTAAGAGTATTATATTATGAGACCACCCACCCCTTGCAACGCTTCACAAACCTTTCCACTCTTCTTTGCAATGACTTAACAATGTTTACTGACTTGGCCTTACTTGAACTTGCACAGTTGTAGTGTCACGTGTGCACTTGTATTTGACTAAACTGCTCTGCTGTTTCTGAGGTAGTCATCTGTCTGAACTTCTGTAGAAAGACTGCTTTATTTCTGATACTCTGTGTGAGGAACACTTATGCAATTGTCTTCAAGCTTGTAAAACACTTTATACTGAAGTAATGAGGGAATTTATCTTTATATTCTGTAAGAGGGAGGGGAAAAAAAGTCAAATTTATATACTAAAGTAACTTGTCTAAAGTTTTGAAATAAAAGTGAAAATGCACTTCAAATGTTCTCTCACTCTTGACCTTGAGTTGTGGGGCTTCTCCTGCTTTCTGAGAAGCAGGGACTTGGTTGTACTAAGGGAACTGGTGTGTTCCATCCTTGCCCTTCTGCTCTTCAGTGTGGTCTTGTCACTTACAGCCAGCACTAAATACTCTTAGATGCTGGCACTCACTGTTCAAGTATTAAAGAACATATAAAGGTATTGAAGCTGTTCCTGTGTTGTGCAGCCAAAGCTGGAACCCCATTCATGTTAGGCAGTCAGCAGATGCATGGCTTCTATGAGTTTGGAAAAAGAGTAGTTTTCTACTTGGCATGAAGTATCACTCCAGCTTCAACCGGCAAGTGACAATTATCCCATCCTACAGAGAAAGGAATGTTGTCATAACCTGTAATTTATCTGCAGTCCTGGATTAAAGTAGCTCTGTTCTGCAAGTACAGCTAGGGACACAAAGTCATACAAGCCTGGTGTAAAGTGTGATCATGGACCACTTCCCTGAAGTCTCTGAGGAGAGGCTGAGGGAGCTGGGGTTGCTTAGCCTGGAGAAGAGGAGGCTCAGAGGAGACCTTCTTGCTGTCTACAACTACCTGAAGGGAGGTTTGTAGACAGGTGGGGGTTGGTCTCTTCTCCCAGGCAACCAGCACCAGACAAGAGGACAGCCTCAAGCTGCAGCAGGGGAGGTTTAAGTTGGATGTTAGGAAGAAGTTCTTCCCAGAAAGAGAGATTGGCCATTGGAATGTGCTGCCCAGGGAGGTGGTGGAGTCATCATCACTGGTGGTGTTTAGGAAGAGACTGGATGGGGTGCTTGGCGCCATGGTTTAGTTGATTAGGTGGTGTTGGGTGATAGGTTGGACTGGATGATCTCAAAGGTCTTTTCCAACCTGGTTAATTCTATTCTGAACACTAGAGGTGAAGCTGTGGTCATGTTATCACTGGTGAGGTGCAGCTTGTTGATGCCTGAACTGCAGTTTCCAAGCAGTGCAGCTGAAGTAGTCTTTCTCACTGGGTGCTTCTGTGGTTGGAGAAGCTTCCTTAGTGCTTCCAAATGTGACATGGGAGTGACCTATCCAGATGCTCTTGAAAACAGGTTCAAGAACATTATCGTAACAACCCAGTTCAGTGTTTTGTGCTATCTGCCAGCAGTACATATTGGGTTAGACTTGCTTCTGCTGATTTTTGTCCTTTCGGGTTTTGAAACCCTCTAATGATGGAGGCATTTTAGTAGGGAATACTTTTGTTCTCTAGTCAGTAGAGTACAGTGGAGGAATCTAATCCAGAAATAGAAGGGCAAGTGTTAAAAGAACAGTGGAAAGTAATGTAAATTCAATATATGTTTATTCTTTTGTAAATACAATGAGTACAACTTTTTAACTTCACAAATCAGTTAATCCACTTTGTACAGGAAAAGTTTTACTCATTCTATGATAGTCCAAGTGCTGATTTTTTCTTTCTTTCTTTTTTTTTTTTCCCCTCAGTGCTAGTTCCTAATAACAAATCAAATTTTGAAAAGTACAGCAGCTATCTTTAAATGTTGTTGGGTTTGGGGTTTTTTTCCTACATTTTTTTTTCCATACATCAAATAAGCAGCTTATAACATTTGTGTGTGAGAGAGGGTGTAGGTGAACAAGGCTTCAAAATTAGAACCTGGAGTTTTCTAAGAAGGCATTGGAGACTTTTGGAAATTGTTAGCATTGTATCAGTCAACCACCTTTATTTCTTTCAAATAAAATTCCTTCCATTGATTTTTTTTTTCTTTTCCTTTTTTTTTTTAATTATTAATAGTCATTTCACTTCTCTGCACATCTCATTGACAAAGAGTTTGGCCACTCTTGCCTTTGGTTTCAGCACTGTGCCAAGGGGACAGCCAGCAGGTCACCGAAGCGCTCATCTCCGTTGTATTTGGTTTTGCTGTTTCAGTCTTCCTTTCTTGACTTACTTTCTCAGAGGTGTGTGTGTGAATGTGTTTCTGTGTGGAAGAAGGAGGAGGGAAGGTTAGGGAGGAAATAAGTAAAGCTCTTGTGTCTTTGAGATGTTAACCAAACCGTGGTGACAAGCTTGATCAAAGCTCACCAGTTCATCTGGCGGGAAGAGCGGAGCTGCCGTCATAAACTACTTTGTAATCAGTTCCGAAGGCCACTTCATGATGTGTTACAGCAGAAGCAATGTTTTGGTAACCTGGTCTTAAATGTTGCCTATCATAATAAAAACTTTTTTTTTCCCCCAACATAGGCTACTTTTAAAACAGTTCTGAAGGCCACTGCATCTCATGTTAGACAGAAGCCCAGTTTGGTCACCCAGTTCCAAATACTGAACAAACCAAAGTACCATTTTTTTCATCTCTCCACATTTTTGTCTCAGATCTGCCAGTTAAATGAGAGAATAGCAGAGTCTTTGTTAACTGTGACTGGCATCTGAATTGCCTCCATCCTGTAGTAACAGGAATAGCAGCCAAATTCCAACCACTTTTCACTTTTTCTGTAGAACAAAGCGTTCTCTCCACCATCTAAATCACTCTGTTCAGAGCAGCAGAATCATATCTACTGGGATATATTTTTTTTGTCAATGAGTTTAAAGGCTAAACATTCCCAGGCTTATGCTTCCTGTAGACTTTTGTTAGTTGAGGCTTATTCTCCATAGGTCAAAGTTCTTCTCTCAACTGTCCATCCTGATGGTTGATGTGAAGGTCATTTTATATGTCGCTGGATTTGTACATATCTGAAAGCAGTCTTGTGATTGGTACATTCCCAATGGTCTTTTTGAAGAACACTTCTTCTATCGTAGAGGGACTAATGGAACGTAAAGCTGGTAGAAGCAACAAAAGCTTTCCAAAACGACAGGGTTGTGTGGGATACCTGGGAGCCACAGAGAGAAAAATGTTGTTGCAGTTGGAATTTTTTGTGGTGGTGGTGGGTTTTTGTTCCCAAGGAAAGTTTTTTACTTTACAGCAAACACCAATGTTCAACAAATTCTAGAAATGATTGCTACCTGTGCTCTCCTAAGGGAGGTTAGCAGAATGAAGACCAGTGTCTCTGAGTTTTTATTACCTCCTTTGTTTATTCCCTCAGAGCAGCGCCAGTGCAGGGAGAGAATGGCTTTGGGTTCCCTCAGAGCAGCGCCAGTGCAGGGAGAGAATGGCTTTGGGTTCCCTCAGAGCAGCGCCAGTGCAGGGAGAGAATGGCTTTGGGTTCCCTCAGAGCAGCGCCAGTGCAGGGAGAGAATGGCTTTGGGTTCCCTCAGAGCAGCGCCAGTGCAGGGAGAGAATGGCTTTGGGTTCCCGGCGCCAGCAGGGAGAGAATGGCGCCAGTGCAGGGAGAGAATGGCTTTGGGTTCCCTCAGAGCGGCGCCAGTGCAGGGAGAGAATGGCTTTGGGTTCCCTCAGAGCGGCGCCAGTGCAGGGAGAGAATGGCTTTGGGTTCCCTCAGAGCGGCGCCAGTGCAGGGAGAGAATGGCTTTGGGTTCCCTCAGAGCAGCGCCAGTGCAGGGAGATAATGGCTTTGGGTTCCCTCAGAGCGGCGCCAGTGCAGGGAGAGAATGGCTTTGGGTTCCCTCAGAGCAGCGCCAGTGCAGGGAGAGAATGGCTTTGGGTTCCCTCAGAGCAGCGCCAGTGCAGGGAGAGAATGGCTTTGGGTTCCCTCAGAGCGGCGCCAGTGCAGGGAGAGAATGGCTTTGGGTTCCCTCAGAGCGGCGCCAGTGCAGGGAGAGAATGGCTTTGGGTTCCCTCAGAGCGGCGCCAGTGCAGGGAGAGAATGGCTTTGGGTTCCCTCAGAGCAGCGCCAGTGCAGGGAGAGAATGGCTTTGGGTTCCCTCAGAGCAGCGCCAAAGAAAAATTTTTTCACTGAAAGGGTTGTCAGGCCCTGGAACAGACTTGCCAGGGAAGTGATGGAGCCACCATCCCTGGAGGTATTTAAAAGGCAGGTAGATGTGATGCTGAGGGACATTGTTTAGTGGTGAACTGAGCATTGGCCTTTAACTTTAAGGTCTTTCCCAACATTTTCTGGGATTGTGTTCCATCCGGAAATGCCAAATCCCAGCAGGCTGACAGCCAATATCTACTCATAACAGCCTGGGCCCCATGGGCACTTACCATCATGAGAGCAGGGTTTTACCCCTCCACCTGCAGGAAGTATTGAGAGAAGACAGCACTCACCTGGTGTGAATGTAGCTGTTGAGAGTGAGTTGGGCTTCATCCTGCAGGGCTGCGATGGCAGCAGCGTTTCGGAAACTCCTCAGTTCAGAACCACTGTGTGTAGGCACTGGAAAGCAGATCAGTGGTTCAGCTTGGGTGGGTCAAAACAGTTCAGCTAATGCTATCAATGTTCCCTTTAGTTCCCCAGCACCCCACTGTCAGCCTTTCAAAACACAGTGCTGACTATGGGAATGAAGTAAGCAGGAAACCTATTAGGTGATATAAGGCTATGTCTGCTTTAAAGTAGCAACCTCCTAGTTCTCAGCCTTTCAAAATGTAATACTGGCTATGGGAATGAAATAACCAGGAAACCTGTTGGATGATATAAAACTGTGCCTTAAAACATCATTAGGTTTTTTTTGCTTTAAAGGAGCAACCTCCTAGCTCTCAGCTTTTCAAAATGTAATACTGCCTATGGGAATGAAATAAGCAGGAAACCTGTTGGATGACTTGATGATCTTTGAGGTCTTTTCCAACCCTGTTGATTCTATGATTTGATGATATAAAGCTATGTCTCCTTTAAAAGAGCAATTTTTTTTTTGCTTTAAAATAGCAACCTCATAGCTCTCAGCCTTTCAAAATGCAGTACTGGCTATGGGAATGAAATAAGCAGGAAACCTGTTGGATGATATAAAGCTGTGTCTGCTTTAAACCAGCATTATTATTATTTTTTTCCCTTTAAAGTAGCAACCTCATAGCTCTCAGCTCAGGGGAGCGAGAGATCCTTCCTGCTTACCAGCTTTAAAAGTGACAATGCATTTGAGACAGGCAAATTCAGTAGCATCTAGCCGAAGTTGTCTAAATCTAGCCACAACCTCCTGCAAAGCCTGTATTTCTGAGATGATTTTATTCAGCTTCTGAGAGTCTGTATTGTCACCGTTCATGCCTAGAACAGAAACAGATGAAATCAACCATATTAAAGGCATCTGCTTTATTTTACACTGCTTTCTGACAAAAATCCTCTGTATCAGTATCCACTCTATTGTCACACTTTGTCTATCTGGTTCCATGTAAACTGACTATATTGTGAGAAAGTTAATATAAAATCTTCTCTTGGATGATAACAAACACAGTAATTTGCATTTAAATGACAATGCAAGCAGTCATGAATACAACAAAACAACATTATTTGCATTTAAATATAGATTTATAAATGACAGGTATGCTCTATTGTTCAGCAGGGATTTGTTATTCTTTACATGTTGTTCTTTTTTTTTCAGTAATGTATTTTTATGGTAATTTTTGTAACAAAGTCATTAAATGGTGCAATTCTTACCAGATACAGCCAGTAGAGTGTTAGCATCAACTGGAATGGCCCATTGTGCTATTCCTAGAACAAACAGTTCTCTCCAAGCATCTTCCAAAAGCATCAGCTGTCATACAATAGATGTACAATATAACATAGTGTATAATTTATAGATTTATAAACAATTTAAATATGTAAATTTCATGTTATTTTAAAAACTGCTTTAAATGCCTGTCATGGTGTTTCCCCCACAGCATCCCTTAGCCCTTCTCTTAGCTCTTGGGTTTTGGTGGGTTGGTTGGTTTGTTTGAGAAGGTGTCTAGAAATAAGTCCGTGGCCTTGCAGAACAGCACTGGGGTTGGCTCCCTGTGCACCTTGTGGTGGACCAAAAGGCAGGGGGAATAGAGAATGGGAGCTCCTGCCTCCAGGAGCTTGCTCTCAGCAGCAGCAGTGCACAGCCTGAGCTCTCTCCTCTCTCCCTTGGCACACAGATCTGTCCTAGAAGCTGAAGGAGTACTCTCCTATGGTTCTCTAGGGATTACCCTTCTTTCTCTTGGGAAGGTAGGATTTGTGAAGAAAAGCCTGGACAAGACCTGAAATGACATCACTCTGTAAGGAGCACTGCTTTAGAGCCCAAGTGTAGCTTTAACCCCTTCCTTACTGAGCAAGTCTTTAGCTCTTTCAAGCACAGCATCTGCTCAGGAGCAGCTCTTTTTCCTGCTTTTTGCTTAAAACCCCTTGTAAATTCCTGGCACTAAGAGCTGTTTCAGAGAACAGAAGCACCTATATTGACAGCACCACCTATGTTGACAGCACCAGTAGTTCTCTGCAGGTTTTGTACATCCCCTGGGTGTATGGAGGAGGTATTTGTCTCTGTTTGGAGGCAATGCCTTGGGTTTCCGTGGAGAGGCAGTGGTGCATCTGAGAAAAGACTGCTGGTAATGGATACTGGCAAAGCCACAACAGAGATGTTTAGTCTTGAGGGCATGTATGGGTTGTTGGTCTAGACCAACTAGTCTTAAGAGAGGTCTGGAAGGTCCCCAGTTCATCCAAAGGCATGCTGTGGTGCACACACATTGCTGGGATCTAAGCTCTCTCAGTAGGGTGAGAGAGATTTGGGGGCTGAGAACCATAGTGGCCTCAAAAGGTATCGTCTGGTGGCTCCATGCAGTGAAAAGAGGTTGTCCAAAACTCAAGCAGGGAAAAACCCAAGCAACTAAAACCAAACCACAAGGGTTAATAGTGCTATGGTCTCTGAAAGTATCAGCAGTTTAGTTTCTTAGGAAAATAAGGAGAATGTTTGAAGTCGATGAAGAGTCTGGTGAGGCCTTATCTGGAGTACTGTGTCCAGTTCTGTGATTGCCAGTTCAAGAAGGACAGGGAACTGCTTAAGAGGATGCAGAAAGGGCTACAGAGATGATTAGTCTTATGAAGAAGGGCTGAGGGGCTTGGGGCTTTTTAGCCTAGAGAAGACTGAGAAGGGATCTTACCAATGCTTAGAAATACTTCAAGGGCAGGTGTCAGAACAAGAGGTATCAGGCACACATTTGAACATAGAAAATTCCATCTAAACATGAGGAGGGACTTCTTTGAGTGTGGTGGAGCACTGAAGAAGAGACAAGACTTCTGGTAATGCAGACTGCCAAAGACAGAACAGGGATGTTTACTCTTGAGGGCATCTATGGAACAGGTTGCCCAGAGAGGTGGTGGAGGCTGTCTCTGGGGTCATTCAAAAACTGCCTGGATGTGATCCTGTACAGCCTAATCTGGGTGAACCTGCTCTAGGAGGGCAGTTTGACTGGATGGTCTCCAGAGGTCCTTTCCAGCCCCTATCATTCTGTGATTTCCTTACATATGTGAAACTAATAGATGATACAGAAAGAATGCAGTAAAAGTAAATCCATCATCTGGACCATGAGTTTGAAACCACCCTGTCCTGATCAGAAGGGATCAGGGAGGAGGAGCTCTCAGAGCCTATGCTCCCAGCTTGTCACTGGGACAAGCTTCTACATAACCTAAAGAAATTGTGAGAGGAAAATATTTCTGTTTGAGATAATGACACTGGATTTTACAGTACTGGAAGCTGCCCAGATTATTGCATGAAATAGGAGGGGGCTGTCCAGGGTGTGATGACCTTCCCAGCTCTGTTCTGAGAGCAGCTGAACCTGCTTGTAAGTCTCCTAACTGCTCCAGCCTGTGAACTCAGCCCCTCCTCTGATAATCCTGCCTGATGAATGTGCAGGTTTCTTTAGGACATAGGAAGTGATTCACCAGCCTTTCATTTGCTTTTGTCAAACTTTTTTTGTGTGTCATTCATTCATGCAGATACAATGGTAATGAATGGTGGTTCCTGGAAGATATCCATTTCATATGTTCTTTCTCACTAAGTCTTTAAAGTCAGAAGACTTCAGAAATAAGAGACTATTCCAATAGCTGAAGCTTTCTTCATGCTTAGGCATAAGTCTGTAAACCCACCAATTAAAATAATTCCTGCTGAAGTCACACTCCTTCAAAGAAACAAGAAACTATCAGGCTTCCTGAAAGACTGTTTTTTTGCTTCTCAGCCTCAGTCTGTAAGTATGACCTTTTGTGGGTGACCTGCATTGGGCCAGCCTGTCTTACAGACAAGCTGGGCAGGTGTGCAGGCCAGCAGAGCTTGAAGTGTGGCATTTTTGTTGTGTGGCTTCCAGTCCACGATGGGATTAGCTGTATGGAGGCAAGGAAGGGACACAGCCACTGTTTTCCTGAGAGCAGTGACACAGCAATCTTCAGAACTGTGTTTTGTCAGCAAATTGCTTTCTACTTATATCCTTATCTTCCAGATGAAACTGTCACAGAGTCCTGGAAAGCCTTCCTTTTAGGAAGGCCACAAATAAAAGCAACATCCAGGAAAATGTTTTAGACTCTCCTTGAGCAGATGTCAGGGATACCAAAAGAGAAACACAGACATTTACAGCTGGGCCATTGTCAAATGAAATCATGCAGTGGCACTGCTCTAAAAACCAACTGTCTGATTGATCATTAAATAAGGTGATGACAGTCAGAGTTGTTTCTTCTCCAGCTCTCCTGAATATGATGGGAATCATGCAGAAGGAGGCCCAGGTCAAAGCTTTAGAGCTAAGAAGCTCTGAGTTTTGAGGAAGCTGGTTTGCAAGGGGTACAGCAGGTCAAGGTGGTGTTAAGGAGAGGCTGGGATATTATTATGTAATTCAACATTAGTCCCTAATATAAGAGAGCAAGATACCTAAAGATAATGAGAACTGTCTGTGGCAGATAAGCAGGCCTGGCTGTTTGAGGTATGCTTGGTCATGTGCAGTGGAGACCTCCCTTGCTCCCACATCCTGCTGTTCCCCTGTCTGCCCTCCAGCAGAGATGACCTTGTGGAAAATGCATCCATATTCTATCACATAAAGCCTTCACCTAAGGAGCCTCCTGTGGACATCATTGGTCTAGAGATGGACCCAGCCTCTTCTTGTGTGCTGAGCTTGCTGCTCGTCCCTAACATTTGGACCTGCTCCTTTGGTTGCTCAGTGTGAGAGAGCTGGTGCTTCACAGGAGTAGTGGCAGCAGAAGACAACATGAGAGAGCAGCATGCCTGCCCCACTGGAACTGCTGTCTCCCTGCCAGCTTGTGCAACCTGCCAGCCCTCTCTCATTGCTCCCTCAGTGCTGCAGCCAGAGCTGAGCAGCATCCCCCACTTGCCTAATTTCACAACAAGGATTTCAAAATGTGGATCTGGTGCTGCAAAAAGGAACATTGCAGTGTAGCTCAGCTTCACCTCACATTGTGACCACTGTGCTTCACCTATAGGCAGAAAGCACTACTGGTTGCCTGGGAAGCTCTTTCAGTTCAAAATGTGGTTTTGCATATCAACAATTGCAACGGGCAGCCATGGGAAAGAACTATTTCCTCTGATGACTGCTGTGTAGCATCTAAGGCACAACATTTCTAGTTACCATTCTAAGAAATTAGCTCTGTCGTAGCCAAGTATTAGACATCTTTTATGATTTACATAGATTTCCATCCCCACCCCCTTCCTGGTTACTTTTGGGGTTTTTTTTGTGTCTTAAATTAGTGCATTATACAAAGCACACCGAGTCCTCATCGAGCAGCAAGTCATTAAGAAATTGTTTCAGCTTGTATGGTTCATATATAAGTCACTTGATGCAAAGGCAAATTGTCACAGGGGGAAACAAGACCAATTAGGAAATATTTTAATTAATGGTGAAAACTATTGGGGGCTGGCCAAATTCTGCTTCCACCATATTGATATGATTGTAAATTCACTGAAGCCAACATAAATAAGGAAAAAATGTTATGTGGAGAGGGAGAGGAGAGGAGAGAAGAGGTCTTGTCTTCAAAAATCACCTTAGTCATATCCTTAGGCTATATGCTTAACTAAGCACTCCTCATCTCAAAATAGCAGGGCAGGATGATGTTCCCCATTTCAGAACAGTCCCACAAGCAGAACTGCTCTGAACTTCAGAACTGTTGAAAACCGTTACATGTTTAAAGGTGCAGGACTCAATCTGAACTCTGAGCTTTCTTTAACAGGCAGACCATGCTGGTGCCACTCCCACCACACATGCCTTACCTGGTCTTGCAAGGACAAGGTAGAGAAGGCTGGGACACTCTTGGCCCACTTGATGCTCATGAACAGAAGCCTGGCTGCTGACTCACAGACGGATTCAGTGGCCACTTCGTAGAGATACATAGGGGTGCCATTGACTTCATGTGGGTACTAATGTCAAAAAAGAAAACAAAGCAACTTCATACAGTGCCACCAAGGCAGCCTCATCTTCCCCTCTCCTGCAGCTGCCATTCAGTGCACCCTGCTCATGCCCAGTACAATGTGCACTCTCTTTTTCTGCAAGCAGAGGGCATTGCTTTCAGTGGGCTCACTCCAAACTGCTCTCTGCTGCTCATTCCCGTGGGGGAACTGCACTACAGGCAACTGCACTACAGTTCTCCAGGGGAGATGGAAGGGAAAATGAAATTATTACAGCAAAGGGGTGGGGAAGTATCAAAATGCAGTGCCATCCGCTGGTAGCAGAGTTAGAAGAATACAAGTTTGGTTAAGAATTTATAGTTTGTAACCTGTGCTTTAGAAGCTGGTTTGGCACTCCAGCAAAGCAGTCAGTGCTCATTCACCCTCAACCTTCATCCAGCCTTAACTTTAATCCAGCTTTAACCTTCATCCAGCCTTAACTTTCATCCAGCTTTAACTTTCATCCAGCCTTAACCTTCACTCAGCTTTAACCTTCATCCAGCTTCCTCACTGCAGCAGGCTACAAGCAGAGCTAGGCACAGCTACCTAAAGGGTGTGTAGGGTCAGAATGGTGTTAGGTATTCAAGCATCTGCTGTGTTTTCTTCCTGAATTATTTCTGATTCTGTAGTTTCCAAAATTATAATATAAAGCTGTATGTTGGCATCGTGTTGATGATGGATTCTCCCATGCTACCAACTCTGGGAATCATAGAATGGAGAACTATTTAAGTTTCCTCTTCTTTGATTTTTCTAGGTGCTGTAAATATACAAAATGCCATTTCAAAAGGGTTAAAGTGTCACCTTCTGACTAATTCCTGTGCAGCTGAGGCCACAGCAGCGAGTCCACTGAGCTGCTTATGAAATGTCACAGCCAAGAAGCACAGAGCCAGCCTAGACAAGTTTGTGTCTGTGTGGACAAGCTGCAGGCTTTGGTCAGTACAGTACTACTGTCTGGACTATACCACTGTGGTCTTTTTGCTGAAGAAAACTCAGTGATTGCAGCTCATCCTCATAAAACAAGGCTTAAAATTTACTTGTGGGTGACCTCCAAGTAGAAGGAGGGTGTAAGGATGTAGGAAGGGCAAGGTTTGTACAGAGCAGTCTATCAGTCAGTCCTGCAAATCACTTCTGCAGAGGGCCTCTTACTCCTTTGTATCTTCAGAGCTTTTAGGAGTATAACAAAAGAGACCTCACTACAACCAGCAAGACCTCAAGCCTTGCTCTTTGCTACGTCTAACCCAGGGGCAGGTTGCCAGCACCTCAGCAGCAAGGTCCACAGGCCCATCAGTGACCAGGGCAGTGGCTGACCTTTGGGGTAGGCTGTGCCAGGCCCACCAGAGCCTGCCTCTCTGGGGTGCTGGTGACAGCGGCCAGCTCCAGGCTGTGGGTCTCCAGCTGGGAGACAGCGGTGAAGAAGGCAGGCGCTGGCAGGGCGGTGGCAGGGAAGTGTGGGGCACTGCCACTCTCCTCCTTGTGCCCACGGAAGTAGAGGGCCACCTGCTTCCGTATCGTCGACGTCCGGGGACCCCGCTCATGCTGCACTGCTGTGGGGCACCAAGGAGAGAGAGACAAGGGTGTCACTGCAGGGTCCTGCACTGGGTACCCCATGCTGGGCTAGGCTGGGATTCCCAGCCTCAGGTTGTGCCACGGAAGGTTCAGGTTGGATATTGAGAAAAATTTCTTTACTGGAAGAGTGGTCAGGCATTGGAACAGGCTGCACAGGGAGGTGGTGCACTCACTGTCCCTGGAGGTGTTCAAAGAACATTTAGACATGGTGCCTGGGGACATGGTTTAGCGGGTATGGATTGATGGTTGGACTTGATCTTAAAGGTCTTTTTAAACCAAAATGATTCTATGATTCCCTCCCCACAATTTTGTACCACCCACTGAAGGGGTGTCTGGGGACAAATGGGTGAAGCTGCCAGGGGAAGATATGGTCATTAGGGGCCTGGGGTGGGGGACGGGGGCACACCCCACTCCCCGGTTCAGAGCAGGGCCCAGCCCCGGGAGAGGGGGAGCAGGTACCGTCTTTGTTCATGTTGACTTCCAGGCACTTCTTCAGGCGGCAGGCCCGGCACTGGTTCCTGTGCGTCTTATCCACCGGGCAGCCTCCCTGCAACCACACAGTCAGCGTCGGCCGGGGAGCCGCGCCCTCGCCCACCGGCACACGGAGCCTTCCCCGCGGAGGCAGAAGGCGCGGAGGGGCCGCTCCTGGGTGTGCAGGGCAAGGCCGTGCCGGGGTGCTTGGCCCCGCAGACGGCCGTGCTGTGCCATGCCAGGCCGTGCCGGGCCGTGCCACCTTCAGCACCCGAGACAGCGACTGCGGCGCCAGCCCCTCGGGTCTCCCCAGTCCTTTGTGCCCCCTTCCCGGTTCCCCATCTCTGTGTCCCGCCGACCGATGGTCCAGGGCTGGAACTGAGCTCAGTGGGAAGGGGGAAAAGCAGCCCCGCCTGGGTGGGAATGATATCGGCTGCCCATCGGCCAGCTGGGGATCGTGACTCAGCGAGGGGCTGCCCCTCTCTTTCCTCCTGCGGTTAGCACCCGCACCGTCGTCATCCCGGCTCCCTCCTTGGACATACCTCTGCCCTCCCCGGAGGGCTGTGACTGCACGGCCCAGGGCAGGGGACGTGTTGGGACCCCAGCCTCGGCCCAGGGCTCCCTGGGAAGGGAGGATTTGGTGCATACTGAGGGGGCTACAGGGGAGGTGCAGGACCGGAGGTGCAGGATCAGAGGTGCAGGTGGCGGGGGCACCGCGCCGCTGCCGGTACCTGGTTTCCCGATTTGCAAACATAGGTCCTATTCCTCCTGATGCTCCGCTTGAAAAACCCCGAGCACCCATCGCAGGCGTAAACCCCATAGTGCTTCCCGGAGCTGCGGTCCCCGCACACTTTGCAAGGGATGTCTAAAATGCGACCTGAAAGCAAAGAGGGGAGAGAGAGAGAAAGAGAGAGAGAGCGCTCAGCAATCTGACCTCCGGAGGGATTAGCCCCAGAGCCGCAGTACAAGCAAATAATGAAGTGATTTTATAGCCAACTTTCTTTTCCTTGAGCAAGTGTCAGTTTTCGACAATGAGCATTATTCATGCCCCGCTACGTTTATTTGGATCTTCTATAATCGCCAAGACCCATTTTGGAAGGGAAGATTACAGCAGCGGGGGCAGCAGACTTGCCTGCTAGAAGTGGGGATGCAGAAGCGGGGGGGTGGGGGTGTTTAGGGGAGGGAGGGGGGCGTTTCTTTTGCCTTCTGGCGCTCAGCAGAGGACGGCCCTTTCCCGGGCAGTCAGGAGACCGAATCACAGAATAAACCAAAACAAAATAAAATGACCGGGAAGCCAAGTAACCTCCTCTCCCGCCTAGCAACCTCAGCAAAAGGGGGCTGGCTTCTGCTGCACACCAGACGTGCCATTTCTTCACCCCAAAACCTGCCGCAAAACTTTCCGCCTCGCCTTTGTGCGGGGACGCGGCTGCTGGGCGCTGCCTGGCTTTGCCCAGAATTGCCAAAGCTCTGGGCTAATGTTAAAAACTCGTACACATTATTGCAGCCCGGTGCAAGGAACCCGCCAACCCCCCCGCTCAGTTTCTGCCTATTTTGGCTTTTTTTCTTTTTTTTCTTTCTCTTTTTCTCTTTTCTTTTTCCTATTATTTTTATTTTTTCTTTCCCCCCCCTTTTCTGCCTTTGCATTCCTTTCATTTTTTTACTTCCCTTCCCTTCCCTTCCCTTCCCTTCCCTTCCCTTCCCTTCCCTTCCCTTCCCTTCCCTTCCCTTCCCTTCCTTCCCTTCCCTTCCCTTCCCTTCCCTTCCCTTCCCTTCCCTTCCTTCCTTCCCTTCCCCCTTCCCTTCCCTTCCTTCCCTTCCCTTCCCTTCCCTTCCCTTCCCCTGTTCTCTCTTTCCCTCTTCCTTCCTTCCTTCCTTCCTTCCTTCCTTCCTTCCTTCCTTCCTTCCTTCCTTCCTTCCTTCCTTCCTTCCTTCCTTCCTTCCTTCCTTCCTTCCTTCCTTCCTTCCTTCCTTCCTTCCTTCCTTCCTTCCTTCCTTCCTTCCTTCCTTCCTTCCTTCCTTCCTTCCTTCCTTCCTTCCTTCCTTCCCTTCCTTCCTTCCTTCCTTCCTTCCTTCCTTCCTTCCTTCCTTCCTTCCTTCCTTCCTTCCTTCCTTCCTTCCTTCCTTCCTTCCTTCCTTCCTTCCTTCCTTCCTTCCTTCCTTCCTTCCTTCCTTCCTTCCCTTCCTTCCTTCCTTCCTTCCTTCCTTCCTTCCTTCCTTCCTTCCTTCCTTCCTTCCTTCCTTCCTTCCTTCCTTCCTTCCTTCCTTCCTTCCTTCCTTCCTTCCTTCCTTCCTTCCTTCCTTCCTTCCTTCCTTCCTTCCTTCCTTCCTTCCTTCCTTCCTTCCTTCCTTCCTTCCTTCCTTCCTTCCTTCCTTCCTTCCTTCCTTCCTTCCTGCCAGAACTTCAGTTGAAGATTCAGTTCCTCTCACTAAACCTTAGTCTTCAAACTCCAAGGCAGAATAGTCGGGGCCCCTATCTTTGTTTGGAAGTGTTTCAGGGAGAGCCGCGGCTGCGGGTGGGAATGAGGGCTGGGAGGGGAAGGCGGCAGCGTGCGGTGCAGTGCGGTGCTGGGGGTGCGTGGGGGAGAAATAGAAACAGGCCGCAGGGGCTCCTTTCTCTCCCTGGAGAATTTAGGAGTCCGAGATACTTTCAGACATGTCTATGCTAAGGCTCTAAGACAATGCCTGCTGGCAGACAATAGACACATTAGATAAAGTGTTAACTTAATGATTTTGCCCATTGAAACTCGTTTGACTGCCTCCAATGAGCACAAGCTGCCAGCTTCTCCCCTAAATGAAACCCGACAGCTGCTATACACAACACGGCGAGAGGGACGGGGGATTAGGTTAGGGACTGCGAGAGGGAGGGGTGGCGGAGGGAAGGAAGGTGGGAGGGAGGGAAAGAGGTTAAAGAATAGAAAACTTTTGCGCAATTAATAAGGAGCGCAGCTGAAGGAAGCCCCCCTCCGCCCCCGCCTCACTGCCTGCGAGCTCGCCGCGGCTTTGGAGCTGCAGGTAGGCGCCCGTGAGGAGGGCTGGGGCCAAGGCACGGTTTCTGGGAGTGTGTAATTACAAGCCCTCCTTGCCACCTGCCTATTGGGGCACCAGTGACCCGTCAAAAAGTGTAGCATGGGAATTCGGATATCGCACAATGCCAACGGGGGAAAGCGCTCGACTTCCCTCTCCAGCCCTTAGCATCCACGGGGAGAGAGAGGGTCCACACGCACGCACACAAAGGAGGAGGAGGAGGGGCAGGCTGGGGGTGGGAGGAGAGACACTGGAGCGGTACGTGCAGCGCTGGTGCATCCCGGTGCGGAGCCCGGCACCGCCGCCCTGCCCTGGCGCACCCCGGTTCCGGGGACACCGCTCTCCCACTCTCTGGTCCCCCTTCCCTCGGCCGGGGAGCCCACCGAGGGGCCGCCACCCGGGATACCAGGAGATCGCGGGGTTCCCCGCTTCTCCCACCGGCCTGTGGCCAGCCGACTTGGTCGGTGTTAAAAGCAGCGGCGGAGAGGGAAGAAACTGGGGTTAGTTTTACAGCACAGTTTTCCCCAGACGGATTTGAAGTTTGCGAGCCGCCTTCCAAAAATCCTGTGCATGATCTCTGTACCTATCCGCACTGTGCGTGCGCACACGCCTTGTATACATTCCTCACACGTCCACGCACTCCACCGGTAGGACCCCAGCACCTGCAGCACCTTGCCGACACCGAATAACCACTCTCCCAACCATCGGAGCAATGCGGCCGGTCCGATCAGCCCCGCGGTCCCCGACGAGGCGGAGGGAGAGGCTGGAGCCCCCCACCCCGCAGCCCGCCCGCAATCCTGGCCACTCTCTACCCCCTGCCCCAACCCCCTCCTCTTCCCCCCACCGCCACTCCACGGAGGCTGTTGTGAGAAAACTTTCGTGCCGGGCAAAATATAAAACAAGTAGACGGGGAAGAGGCAGCGCAGGGGGTGGGAAGAGAAAAATGTAAGCTTGACACGGGGTCATGAGATAACTGATTAACTCTGTTTAAAAGCGCTCCGGTTCCCCGAGGTACCGCTTCGTCTCAGAAGTTTAGCGCTAAGAAAATGGAATTTCTGTTCAGCTGGGAAACCGTTTTGAACATCCCACGACAGGGGGTCCTTGGGGGCTTTTTTTGTGTGTCATAATTGCTTAAAGGATATATGGCAGCCCTGATTACTGTAATTACCATCAGAGGTTGTTGAAAGAAGTTAGTCTGGGCTAGGGGGACGGCGGGATGGGGTCTTGTTACCACCCAGGCAGACATCGCCGCTGACATCTCTAGACGCCCACCGGCGGGCAGAAAAGCCAGGCCTCCCCCCGGGACCCCCGGGGTGGGCGCCCAGGCCCCGGGATAGCGGCTCGGGCTTTTGCGTGCGCTGCCGAGGCCGGTGGCATTCGGGCTCCGGCCCAGAGTGGTCCCCGGCTGTACACATACCCGTAGGGCCTGGCCGGGGCAGGCCTGGGGGTCCCTTTCGGGCGGTCCCAGAGATGTCGGGAGGGGGGTAGGAGCCAGCAGCGGTGCCGGGGGTGGTCCAGCTCGCTGCGACCGGAGGCGCGGTCCAGCCTTGCGGGCTTTCTCGCCCGCAAAATGTCTCCGGCAGAAGCTCCGCCGGCCTTTGGGGACGAGGTTCCCAGGCCTCTCCTACCCCTTCTCCAACATTCAGAAACCTGTCCGGAGCCCCTACAACGTCCCGGCGCAGCTGCCCAGGGGCCCGATCCCGATCCCCTCGTTTTACCGATCATTTCGAGCAGTGTAGCCGGCGGGAAAGCAGCATCGGCCGCTGCAGGTTTGGGTTTTTTGCCGTTGCTCCCTTCCCGTACGCCCTTTACCTCTTCCACCATCGTCCCGCTATTATACATATCTATATCTATATCTTTAATTTTTTTTTCCCCTTCGGAGGGTACTGGCGAAGAAAAATGCTGCGCTCAGCCCCACGGGGGAGGAAATCAAACCATCCCGGGCCAAAACGGCAGCATCCCGGCCACAGCACCGGGTCCTCGCCACTTCCACGCTGCGGCCCCTTCCTGTCCTCCGGCCCCATCGCCGCGGACCTTCACCCTCCACGTCCCGTTCCGGCTTCCCTGTCCCCATGGACAAAGGGCGGACCAGGGTCAAAATAATGGAGGCAGCGGCAAGGAGAAGGCCCTGGGCCTGGCGGGGGCGGCCGGTGGCAGGTACCGCGGCGGGTCCCTCCCGGCTCTGCCGCCCTTTCCCTGCCGCTCCGCAACCCCGGGAGCTTGCTGGAGCGCAGAGGAAATAACTGTCCGATCCATCACTTGTCAGACATTAAATTGGATTGAGTATTTTTGCCCCCCCTTTGTTACTGACTCCATCCATATTACAAACTCCAAAAGTCCCATTGGGATTATAGGAATTGAGCCATTCTGTAAGAGCGGTTAGTCATGCTTTAAATTCCCCAGTTATGAGGTGCATGGATTAAGGATTAAGGAAAATGTGACTTTTAAGTTGTTTCTGCTTTCCTCGTTGCAGGATTATTTGTTGTAACTGGAAATGGTGTGCAAAGCATTGCGTTTAAATCCTCCTTCAATAGAGTTGCTTACGCGATTCCGTGACCGGAGTTTCAAACTCTTAAAAGAAATTATTATGTCGCAGAAGATTGCATAAAGTCCGTAAGAAAAGCAACACGTTTCAATTCCCTAAGGTCCTTTAAATCCAAACCTTCTTCCCTCCACCCCAGTACCGGAGACCCGCAGACAACCACCCGCGCCCCCGGCGGGACGAGCCCTCTGCCCGCCACCGAAGTTGCCTTTCCCGGGGCTCGCTGTCCCACCCTGGGCTCCTGTGCTGAAAGCCAGGGTGGGCAGCTGGAGAGCGGCTTGTTGTGAGCCTTGGGCCCAAACTCCACCGGCAACTCCAAGCCCGTACATTCGTTGCCAATCCGAATGGACATATACACTTCTTGTGTTTTTTTTTTTTTTTTTTTTTTTTTTTTTTTAACTGGGGAGGGGGAAAGCAAACCCAAACCACAACACCATCCCCCCCACCCCCCCTTCCTCTTCCCTCCCCTCCACCTCCCTCTCCTCAGACTGGGCTGCAGCCGATGCTCGAAGCCTCCACCGCGTTATTACCCACTTGTTGATCCCGCCGGCTTGCTCATGCTCGAAGCCCCCGGGAGTCGTTAAACTCGGGGCGAAGTGTCAGCGCCGGGGCGAGGGGGTGCGGTGCCCCCCGTCGTCGTGTCCCACCCCCCCCACCGCCGCCGGTGCGGCTGCTCCGCCGGGCAGGTGCCTCCCTCAGGCTCTCACTGCTGGCTCCGTCGCTGAGACCGGCACATCCTCGCAGCTGCCCCGCTCCCCCACGACGTCCTCCGGAGGGACGGGGATGCTCTGCGGAGACGTGGCAAAGTCGGGGAAACGGTGTGTGAAGAGAGAAAAAAAAAAAGACAAAAAGGCAAGAAGAAGGAAAAAAAAAAGGCAACGAAATGACCCAAAGTCCGCGGTCTCTCGTTGCCCCCTCCCACCGTGAGCAGATGCTCTCGGGACCCCGGGAGGATGTAGGGGGATGCGAGTGGGCTCGCCACCGCGCTCCTGGAAGGCAAGTGAGAGCCACAGCAAAGGCAAGCGAGAGCCACAGCAGCCAGGACAACAATGAGGCGAAGGAGAAGGTAGGATGGGGAGTGGGGCTCTGCGCCGAGCGCCTCGGTGCAGCGAGCAGGGAGATCAGAGCCTGGAAAAATAATGGAAGAGGGGAAAAGGCGTCAGAGGAGGCTGTCTCTGCCTCTCAGAAACTGAATGGTATAAAAAGGGAAAGGTTTCCAGAAGTTCATTGCACTGGCTGACTTTGCGCTTTGAGCTCCAGGCTTCGGCCCCTATAATATCGGCAGAGGTTGTGACAGGCAGCGGCGGGGAGGGGAGAGGGCCGGAGGGACGCCCCTTGCCCACTGAGCTTCCCTCGCTTTCCCCCAACTCCTGACGTCACCCCGCGCTGGGAAGGGGAGGGGGCCGGGAGAGGGTTAAATGCTAATGATATTAATGAACCCCCGAGCCGCTTCCACACAAAATGCGGAGGCTGCCGAGATGATTCCGCCTCCTCACTCGCCTTGTGCCCTCGTTGTCATAAAAAGCGAAGACCTCCCTCCCACAACACCCCCCCAAAAAAAAAAAAAAAAAGAAAAAAAAGAAGAAAGAAAAGAAAAAAAAAAAAAAAGAGAGACAAAAACAAAGCAGAAAGAACGGATCAAGATTCCATTTCTTCTGCGTTTGCCCGTAGCGAGCTGGGACCCGCCTGCAGTTTGTCCCTGCCCTTGCTCCGGTCCGGGCAGCGGCTGCTCTGGGGGCCGGAGTGCGAGGCGAGGCGAGGCGGACCGGACCGGGCCGATCCGAGCCGAGCCGATAGGAGCCTGGCCGGGCTGCCAGCCTTCCAGCCGGGCGGCCAGAATTCCTGCTGCTGCGGGAGCCAGGGAATGGAGCAGGGGCTGGCTCCCAGGGGCGTAGGGTGGAATGTGAAGGGAGCAGGGCTAGTTTCCCCCCTGGGAGGAGCCGGGAGAGCTCTTCCCTGCCCCAGCCTGGTAAATCTCCACGTTTCCCAGTGCCTGGAGCCGGGTCCATCTCCACTTGTTGCCCGCTCAAGCGACC
Organism: Picus viridis; assembly: GCA_033816785.1. Lineage (NCBI taxonomy): Eukaryota > Metazoa > Chordata > Aves > Piciformes > Picidae > Picus > Picus viridis. The sequence goes on from CM066579.1 coordinate 12,363,011, forward strand.
CGTGCACGGGGCACCGCTGGCACCACCAAGCTCAGCCCCGCGGCTCCCGACTCCGCGTTGCTTGGCGCCGGGACTTGTTGCACGGCGGCCGTGCGAGGAGCCCGCCCAGAGTCACTCCTCCAGCCCCAACACCGGGTCCGGCGAGCGGGCATCCACCGCCCCGGTCCCCGGGGGTGACCTCTGGGCACTGCCGTCCCCCCGCGTGCCCTGGCAGCGCTGCCGGGGCTGGGGTGCAGGGGGATGGCGAGGGGCCAGAGGTGGGACCCTTCCCAGCATAACAGCTCTGATTCCACTCCTGCTGGAAACTCTGTGAGGCAGGAGCTGCTAGAGCAGCCCGAGGGTGGGGAGAGGTGCGCGTCTGGGACGAAAAGAAAGAGCACCTCTCCTGCAGGTACAAACTGAGGTGGGCAATGGCACCAGAAAGCAGGGAAAGCGTTGCTGAGGAGTTTGTGAAGCCCTCGCAAGTCCCTCAGTGACTGCTTTCTCCTCTCTGCTACCGGCGTAGTGTGTTAATGCATCACAGCTGACTTCTTTGCTGGCTGTGATTCAGCCCAGTCCTAAACATGCTGTTTCTGACCTTCTGCACTTTGTCCTTCTGTCCCAGGTCATAGGTGACCCCTCTTGTGCCTGGCACTATACCTGTGTCACAGGGCTACACAACTCCAGACAGCTGGATGTTCCAGACACTGGGATGCCAGGGACTTTCTGCTTTTTGCTCCCCATGATACTGGTTCATCCATGGCACAAACTGAAGCCTTGATTCTGGACAAGCCTGGTCCTGCCTGACAGTGAGGGACACTGTCCAGAAGGCTGAGAAGTTGCTCAGGGAGATTCCAGAAAACAAAGAAACTAGTGGATCAGGGAGAGCAAACAGATTTTCACTCTAAATCTGCTTCCAGGGAGGCAGGGATAAATTCACCTCCTGTAGCTACCTTCAGGACAAGGCAGGAGATGCCCATGTTACCATGTCAGAGTAGTGGTGCCTGGAGGCCAAAAGAAGAGCAACAAGGACCTAACCTGTCCCTGGACATCTCCTGCACTCGTGAGACAGATCTCTGGCTCTACAACTGCCACAATCCTTTGCCCTCTAAACTCAAAGTCACCTGAAAAACACTGCAAAGGCCAGTCAAATTGCATGGGTTCCTGCCACACCTGGGACAAGATGCTTGGAATTAGAGCAGGGTTTTCCCTCCCATGTACAGCATCAGGCTCTGCCAAAAGAGAAAAGTCAGAGTTCAGACTAATCTACCTCTCCACCCAAAACTCCATTAATATAAACCAAATACACAAAGCTAGCTCTGGGCATCAGCATTTCCCTGTCCCCTGTGCATGGTGTTGCTTTGCAAGCCTGCACTAGCTGAGGTTTGTCCCCTGTCTCCTCAAAGCCTTTCTTGTGGTTTTTGTGATGGACAGAGATAACTCAGGTGAAAGCAGGATGCATCTAGGGAAGAGTTCTCTCCTCACTCCAGCTTTTCACTGCAGCTTCTATCAAAGCTGTTTCCACGGTCATTTAGTGGAAAAGTAGTCCAGCTCCAACAAGGCAGGAAATTATAGTCAGCATTTAGCATTTATCGTTATTACCATTTAGCATTTGCAATTATTGTCCTGGTTTCAGCTGGGATAAAGTTAATTTCCTTCCTAGGAGCTGGTACAGTGCTGTGTTTTGGATTTAGGATGAGAGTAATATTGCTAATACATTAATGTTTTAGTGGTTGCTGAGCAGTGCTTAATCTAAGCCAAGGACTTTTCAGTTTTTCATACTGCCCTGCCAGCAAGGAGGCTGGGAGTGCAGGAGAAGCTGGGAGGGAGCACAGCTGGGACAGCTGCCCCAGGCTGGCCAAAGGGATAGTCCATACCATATGATGTTGAGCTCAGTATATAAATCTGCAGGGCGCTGGCCAGAGAGTTGCAGCCCACTGCTCGGGGACTGGCTCAGCCTCGGTCAGCAGGTGGTGAGCAGTTCCAGTGTGTTCTGGTTTGTATAAGCTTTTATCAGTTGTTGTTATTTCCCCTTCTTTTTCTGTCAGACCCTCTTTATCTCAAGCCAGGAGTTTCACCTTTCCTTTCTGATTCTCTTTCCTGTCCCACTGGCAGGGAATGAGCAAACAGCTCTTGGCTGTTCAGCTGCATGACAGGTTAAACCAGAACAAGTAGTTTTAATATTTTGGTGGTTAGGCAGTCCTACATATCCAGAAGATGCTAAAACAGTAGTGGAATTTATTGTCTCCTTGTAACGTCTTGGAAGTACAACTAGTTCTTGGTCCTGCTACAGAAGCTGGCATGTGTCCCTTTTCAGTGTCTCCTCCAGGATTCTACTCTGTGACTGTAATTCCATGGTGATGTTTCTCAGCATTGTGGCAGTCTCTTGCCAGGTATCTTGTCCTCTGTTGGAGGCTTAGCAGCAAGAAAAAATCTGATCACAGGATCACAGAATGCCCTGTGTTGGAGCAACCCTTGGAGGTCATCCTGTCCAAGCCCCCTACAATTTGCCTTGGTGGCCATCTTGGTGCCACCTCATGGATGGCCTGGGGCTGGGCACCTTTCAGGGCTGTAGGTCCATGATGGGAGCCCTGGCTAATTAAGAACCAAAACACCACAGCTTCACACTCTGAGTTTTCTCCAGGTGGTGCAAAGAAAGGCTTAAAAAAATTTTTAAAAAAAGATAAAGAAAGAAAATCCAAGACACAGAAAGATGTCCCAGTGCAAAGACTGTCTTGTGAATGTTCCCTCTCTCCTGGTGCAAGAAGGATTTCTTCCTGTTTAAGTATGCTCTGGAAAGTGAAGACACCTTCCTGATGCAGCTGGTGATAAGTTTCCCTGTGCTGGTGGTGCTCCATGTTAGATCTGTGTGTTGATGTGTCTCAGTGGATGTACTAGTTACCTCTCACGGCTTTTGGGCTTGAATAGCTCCCACCCTCCACCATGAGTAATCTATCCAGCAAAAACATGGGGAAGATCTGCATTCCCTGCAGATGCCAGTGAAAAAGGGGTGAGTTCCTCCCTTCTGTGTGTGCATGCTTGGTTGAATAAGTTAATGACTGCATGAAGCACTGACCACAGAGCTTTGCTCCCACACGTGCATGCAGACTGCAAGCTGGCAAAGCTACCTTGTGCACAGCAGCAGGGGAAATGGTACCTAAGGAAGGAAAAGTGAGCAAAGAGTGCCTCTGTAAGTCATGGCACTTCTTCTCAATACTCCATTCAGGGGTGGAACAAGCCTGAGTTCACTTGCAGCAATGAAATGCCCCATTAATCACGTATGCCTTTGAAAGGGATATGTCAGGCTTGGCTTAGACGCCTACATGGGTACCTGATCCCATCTAGACAATGCCAGACAAGTGCTTAACAAAGCAGCTCTAGTTAGCGACTTGACTTATTTGTTAGTTTGCTAGTTAGATATAAATCAAAGTGTCGTAATAAGGCAGTGATGTAGCAGCAGCTGCAATCCCCCTGAGAGAGGAACAGCCTCATTTTAGCTTTCCTGACATGAACACAAAAGGTGGTAGCCACACCGAAGCCGGGAGGGACACAGCTGTATAAAGCTAGTGAGAGGTCCGAAGAGGAGGGCAAACATTATCCCCATAAAAGAAAACTTATAATAAGGTTGGGCTTGTGCTTTAACAGCCTTAACCTGCCAGCCAAAGAACGCTGACTAGAAGGAATAAACCCATCTGGGAGCTGTGCTGTGGCATTTGAAAATCATTTCACCCAAGCGCTGAAGGAATAGCCCTGGTTATGTCCTAAGCGCTGGGGTGTGTGGGGTGTGTGGGAGGAGTTGCCTCATCTCTGACCTTGATTGATTACACTTTAAGCATAATGATTTCTGTGGTAGACTGGCCTCCCAAATTTTGCTGTAGGAGCCTATTGCCAAGCTGAACCTTGAGGCAATTGCACAAAACACTGTGTAGTGGCGGCAAAGAAAGGTCTTAGAAAGAGCCATATATTCTGGCTGGCTGAGCAATGACTCAGCTCCATTGACTTCAGTTTAGCTATATGTCTTGATATTGGCTGGAGCCCAGATCTGCGGTATCTATTTCAGGAAATGAATTTAGAACCAACAAAAATAAATACTTCCAGATGCAGCATTGAGTCAGCACATTTCATTCAGTGCTGCTTCAACATATTGAGTCAGTTGGTACAGATAGATTTTTGAGCTGAATGGTTTTGTGGCTGGCTATGACATTTATAGACATGCTTGCTTCATCTCCTGCTGCACACAATGTAGGTTGTAGAGAAGCTTTGCAGGTAGAGCAATTACTGCCACTCCAAGCAGAGGAGAGGAGGGTGTGTGTCACTCTGCAACTGGATAGAGGTATTCCAACGCTGGTTGGGGTCTTTTGCATTTTGAGACTTCAGACATTGGTGAGGTCAGGATGGTGAGCTTGAGAAACCAGCAGCCTGAGCCTGTGTAACAAAATAGAATCACGGAACTGGTTTGGTTGGAAAAGATCATCGAGTCCAACCATCAGCCCAATACCACCATGGCGAATAGAATAGAATAGAATAGAATAGAATAGAATAGAATAGAATAGAATAGAATAGAATAGAATAGAATAGAATAGAATAGAATAGAATAGAATAGAATAGAATTAACCAGGTTGGAAGAGACCTTTGAGATCGAGTCCAACCTATCATCCAGCACTATCTAATCAACTAAACCATGGCACCAAGCACCCACATCCTGAAGTGCCATGTCCACACCTTCAAGGATGATGACTCCACCACCTTCCTGGGTAACCTACCTGGACACTCCAAGGAAAAGAGGAAAGCAGATTTCTCCCATATCCCTCTGTAAAATTATTTAACACCTCCAGCTATTTGCACTTGTTCTACCTGGACAGAAAATGTTGGACAATAAAAACACAACATGGAGACAGATTCTGATCCCATGGTTTTCCATCCCTTGAACTTGCTATGTATTCTGGCGGTGATGACCAGGGCCAGGCATGCTAAGGCAACAAAGGGTGGGATAGTTAACCTTCCTAGGAGATACCATTGTCCCTGGTACCAGTGTTCTTCACATGCCAGGGAAGAACAGTGTTAATTTACTTGTGCATTTCCAGAAGGGGTAAAAGAGTGAGGCCTCCACAGCAGAAATGCCACATGGATGTCTTTTTCTCCTGGAGTTTCTGGAGAACACTGTATTTGAACATGTTTGCAATTGTACTGCTTGACTTATAGCACTTCTCAGTGCCTTGCATCATTGTAAGCTGTATCCATCCTTACTTACTCTTAAAACCTCTCTGCAGATGAGGTCTTACAACTGTCTGCTGCAACTGAGGACACCGCTGCTCTCCAACTGTTTGTTGAACTCTTTATCCCCTCTTGAGGGCCACCTAGAACATGTAACACCCACTGGTCTCTTCAAGCATGGAGCCTGATCTTTCAGTTTTAGCTCAGTGTCCTAGTTCTGCTGTAACCTGGAAGAGCCCTAACCTAACTGTAAATGACCCCAGCTTCTGGCAGGTTTCTAAACAGGTTGCAACAACTTGCACCCTTTTCCAAGAGCAGGTGTAAGCAGGCTTAGGGAGACTTGGTGAGTATAAAGCAGGCTGGTGACATCTTTGATGTCAGTTTGAACTTGGCCTCCATTTTTTCTTGTGTCTTTCAGGCAATGCCTTGGGAAGCCCATCAAATAAACGCCAGTGGGCTGGGCAATGCTCAGACAATGAGGTTCTTTGAGTAATGTAGATCAAATCCACTTAAGATACAGCGAGACAAAGTAGTCTGACAGAAGAGCTGTCACCCAGCAATGGAGTTTCCAGAGTTCATTGCAAAGTTTTAGGGCTGTCTTGCATCCATTTCTCGTGCCCCTCCTTTTTGGCCACACAGCTGCAGCAGATCTGCTTCAGCTTCATTTGTGAAGCCAAACTGCCTGAGCAGCAGTAGATAAACACTGTGATTGCAGCAGAGCTCCTTGTTTTCCTGTTATCTTGGCATCTCTGCTGTGCAAAGGCCTCTGGGGCTATTTTTACTGGCTAGGTGGTGAGATGATAGTTGCTTGTATGCAAAGGGCAACCTGTGCTTGACTGAACAACCTCTTCCAGCCTTTCCTAGGAAAAAGCAGTGGTCCACTCAGAAGCAGGTCTCACAGAAACCTGCTAGCCACATCCTTGCCACCCACCCAGCAGGTGCAACAGAAGGTGGAGCCACAGGTGAGATCAAGCATATTTTCTCTATTTCCCAGAAATTCATGCTTTTAAGAGAGATTAGTCTACAGGGTTGGGACCTTCCTAGCTGCTGCTCTCCAACGTGAGAGCTGGGTTTTCTCCAGGCTGCCAGAGAGGTGGTGTGTGTATGGAGCTGGAGATGCTGGAACTCAAGCTGGTGAAAGAGTTTCCTGTGTTTTCTCCCTTTCTGCTTTTGGAGGACATTGTAGGGAAGGGCAGGTCCCAAATGTTATCCAGGGCTATTGGGCAGTGCTATAAGCCAAAGGTGGGAGCAACAGCAGTGCATAGGAACAGCTGCAGTTTGCAACAGAGGACGTTCAACCCTCTGACCATGCAAACAGTCCTTGAAGTCCAAAAGGAATGTGCTTGTAAGGAGCATAGGAGCATTGGTGCAGGAAATGCCCCTGAGCTTGTTTCACCTTTTTCCCTCTGAGATATGGGCACCAGTGCATTGTGCATAGGAGAATCTACACCAGTCTGTTTGCAAAAAACCCACCAAACCCAAACAACCCTGCTTGTCTTGCTTTAAATGGAGGCTTTGGTGGCAAGATCACAGAGAGGGAGGCCTGATGCTCTCAGAGTCAAGCTGTTGGTGGAGTATTTGAGTCTGGGAAACCCTGGCTAGCCCAGCACAGTGCTGTGTAGCAGGCATGACAATGCCATGTAAAAGAAGTTCCCTGAAAGGCTTTCAGAAGTCAGAGCAGCTATACAACAGCCTGGGAGCTTGTTAGCTCCCTTGCTACATCTGCCTTGAGATGAACAAGAGCCCCCATCAATGCCATTTCGCCCTTCTGTACCTCAGGCCCTGAGCCCACCCCACCTGCTCAGGACAGACAGACAGACAGACGGATAAGGATGCACTTGCTCTTACCCCTACACTTCTTTTTCTCCCCTTTTTCCCCCTCCGTGGCTTTTTGCTTTTAAAGGTTGCTGCTGACAAATCTATCTATTTGGGGCAAATTGTCAGTGAGAAACTTCCGCTCGAACTCTTTGGGACAAAACTGCCTCTTTGAAAGGGTAAATCCCGTTGCATGAAGGTCTGAACAATGGCCAAATGTGTTGCTGCTACTGCTGCCGCTGCTGCTGGGGCCGGGGCTGTGACAAAGAGCGGATTAATTGGTGCCGCGGCTGACTGGTTCGAGATGGCTCCACTCAGCCCGCACCGCGGGGAGCCCCATTGACTGGGCCCCGAGTCCCACTTTTCACAAACTCCAAACAAAAGTCAATTTCTTTTTTATAAGGCGAGGGAAGAGGGGAGGGGGAAAAAAAAAGAGAGAAAAAAAAAAAAAAAGAAAAAAAAAAAAAATCAGTTCATGTTTGAGCTCGGGAAGTTGACTTGTTGGATTATAGGGCGTCATGCTCTCTCTCTCTGTCTCTCTCATGCTTTAAAGTTGCTTCTGCTCCCTAAGAGAAGAGTGAGGGGGGGGGAAAGGAAGCAGAAGTGAGCCAGCCCCGTCAGTGTGAACGTGGGAGTGGGCTCTGGGGATAGAGCTACCAGGCAGCCTCCACTCTCTGACCGTGCTAACGACCAAGCCAGAGCTCTTGTTTAGTGGAGATGAACTTCTCCAGCCCTCTGATGCTGTTCTCAAAGGTATCTGCAATGTATTCAGCCCTGCTGACAGGCAACGGGACTGAGTGATTTAGACTGTGTTAGACCAAAGTCAACGCATCCATATGGGACTTCATGACAAGCAAAGTCTCCTGCCCTCTTCTAACAGGGAAGGTTTTGCCATGTGAAAGTGGGCAACACAAGTAGATGTCTCTTTCTTGAGGAACCTTTGACTTTCTCTGATTATTAAGCAGGTCCAGCCTCCTTAGAGGGAATGCAAAATGAGTTCCCAAGTGGTACTCCTGTGCATTCAGAAAACCTGTAATATATATAGGAGCAATCAGAGAGGGGGAGAGAGAGGGAAAAAAGAAAGAAACCCAGGGGATTACTCTTGTGCATACAGATGTTAATAGCTATTACCAAGTTGGCACAGCTTCTGCAGCTGAGGTTATGCTGGAGCATTTTGGGGAGTTAATCCCTGTAATTGCTTTGATAATCTTGTGGTATTTGAGATATCACTTCATCAATATTTAGCTTTTCTTTTGGAAACAAGTGATGCCCAAATGCAAGGGAGAGGCTATTGTCAGATGTAACTGCTGACCCTCTCCTGCTGGCGGTGGTATAGTATCAGATCTCCTACTTACCTGCAATTTATTTGCATATATTCTGTCTTTGTAGGAGGACATTTCACACCGGATTCTGTTTCTCTCTTTTCTATAGAGTGGGTCCTTTGATCTGACTCTTACTAATTGCTTTGACACGCAGGGGAGGGAGTAGGGCATCCAGCAGTTAAAGTTAATTCCCCTGATTTTTTTAGTCATAATTTTCTACAAGCTACTCTCACTTTAAGAGGAAACAAAGTGTGTTTTATCATCCACAGCTTGGCTGCAGGCTGTGTGGCAGGCAAACAGGGCTTGAAACAAGGCTAGAAGGGTACAGAGTGTGTCTATTTTGATTTGAGGATCGTGATCATTCTCCTGTGTTACTTCTCCATGCACTCTGTGCAGGAACCTCTGGGGTTTTTAACATCCACATCAAGTGATGACACATTTTATTCTGTCCACTTTTCATGGACAACTATCTCTGTGAAAAGTGAGAGCCAAACAGTGAGAACATCTCTTCATGCTATCCATGTAGCTCTGCAAGTTATAGCCCAAGTTGAAAAGAGCCTCTGGCTCCACTGCTGAGCTGTAGCATTTAACCCCCACCCCAAACCTTTGACTATGACCTTCACTACGCCACTGTGTTTGCTTTTACCCTGCACAATGTTCTCTGGCTTTCAGCTAGCCTGACACCGGAAAGACTCCACTATCTTCCCAGGCTGATCTTCTTTCTGTCTGCACTGTAAATCTCTGCATTATTGACTTTTTGGTAAACAGAGACATGAAACAAAATATCTGTAGAAAGGTGAAATGATTTGGTTTATTATTTTCTCTTTTCTTTCTCCTTACAAGAACCTATCAAGGAAATTATGAAGATATGAAAGGTGAAATCTCTTGTGCTATACATTGTCTGGCACAGAGGTCTGTAGGAAGCAGAGGGGTCCTGTGCTGGTGTTTTCCTTGCTGTTGGATACACCCTCAAAATTTTCATGGTTTCCTAGGAGGAGCTTCATTAGTGTGCAGAAGACAATACAAAGAATTATCCTTTTCATTGTGTCCCTATTCTTGTGCTTCTGGCTGTCAGCTACCAAGCTCTCCTAAAGCTAAAGATGGTAATTTTCAGCAAAGCAGCTGAGTTGTGGGGAACTCCAAGGGAAGGAATGGTCTGATATGTCAAAGGTGTTGGAAAAATCAAAGGGAAAGAGGCTGGAGAAGAGGCAGTTAGAATTGACTAGAAGGACATCATTAGTGATTTGAGAGAGAGCAATTCCTGCAGAGTGAAGTGGCTGAAAACCAGACTGCTGAGTGTCAGAGAGGTGAGCTCAAGAGAATGGGAGTAAACTAGTCATTTGAAAGGATAAGAGGTAAAGGAGATGAGAAAGGCATAATGGTATGTAGAGGAGGGTTGTTTTTGCAGACTTCAGAGGCTTATTTGAAAACAGACGAAGAGGGTGATCCATAGAAAGGGTATGCTGGTGAGTTGTGAGTCTGGAGAAGGAAAGTGCTGATCAAAGAGTGAGTAGGGGCAGGAGGAGGCTGAAGAGAGCCTAGCAGGCAGAGGATGAAGGGAGGATTTTTTTTTCCCAAGGCTAAATGCAAGGATACAGAGGATGAACACAAGGTTCCTGAAGAATTTGCCAGACCATGCGCCTGGAAGAGGCAAGGCAGTTTGGAGGCTGGCAGAGTTAGTAGTTAGTTGGTGTGACAGGGCAACAGGGAAGCTGAGAGGAGAGTTATAGCTAGCTATCGCCAGACTGATGGAATAAAAGAGAGGAGAAAGGAAGACAAAGAAATCAGAGCAGCCAAACAGTAGCTGGAGAGTGCCCAAGGTGTAAAAGGCAGAAAGAGCTATGCAAAGAGGTCAGTGACTGTTGAGCTGGCAGCTGAAACCTGAAGCTCTTAAAATAGGATTCAGGCTGTGAAAATCAACAAGAGAAATCCAATCAGCAACAGTGAGGAGAAGGAATGGTTACCAGGAGCACACTTATTATAAGGCAGCAGATAAAACAGAGGAGAAAGGGACCACAGCAGGCAGACATAATGGAGCTCACAGTGAGGTTAAGAGAACTGGGGACACTGGGGTGCCATTAGATACAGGGGATTAGGACATATTCATCTAGTTTCAGGTGTGGCCATAAGTGTTTCCAAATCCCAGAGTCCTGCCTCTGTTTGTGCAATGGGGAAATATAAAGGAGATCCTTCAGGCAAGTCAACAGCAGCCAGGGAAGGATCTATGGATTCTCTCAATTTCTTCTGCATCCATACAAAATCCTTAGAATCCCCAGAACTTCTTGGATATCAGGATTTGCACCTTGGACAGGTGGTTGTGCCTCCTGAGCCTGTGGTTGTTGCTCTCTACCTAGAAAGTCTGGTGTCCAACAAGAGATTCCTCTGCTAGGACTGAGCCAAGTGCTTTCCTTTCACTCCTGGTTTTCTTTTCAGTGCCCAGGATGAATGTACAGGCTCCTGTATCAACCTGGAGGCACTTAAAATATCAATTCTGGAGCTACAGCCTTGGCTTTCCCCACACCTCTGCCACTGAGCAATGCTGGGCAGCTCAGTCACTGTGTCTGTGATTCTGTGTTGCCAGGTGGTGTTAGGTAATAGGTTGGATTTGATGATCCCCGAGGTCTTTTCCAACCTAGGTGATTCTGTAAGACTACTTTGTACATCTAGTCCAGCTCATCCACAAAGTTCTGGCAGTGTAAAGGGGCCTGCAGAGAATTGAAAATACGAGCTGTGCTTTTTTTAATCACAAGAGCTGTGTGGATGGCTCTTGGCTTCCAAGAGAAGCAGGCATGAGGCACTGTATCTGCTGACACAAGTTAGGCAACAGGGTAGAGTTGATTTTTTTGATGCCTACCAGACATGCAGATGCTGTAGTAGGTACTAGAACACCAGTGGCACTGGGCTGCACTGTGCTCACCCCAAGTGGGGCCACCAGCTCAGCCCCACTGGGTAAAGATGGAATATCAGTGTGGGGACAGCTGAGAGTGAAGACAAGACTGCTGCAGAGCATCTGGGTGATCAGAGTGATCAAGCCTCCTGCTCCTCAGAGCCCAGGCTGAAACAGACACTATTTATTTTTCTTGTAAAATAAACACATCTGGAGTGGAAACCACCTAGAGGAAACAAATCTGCAGCCTTGTTCTTATTTGTATAAGATTGCTTTTGAGTGTTGAGCTGACTCTGAAGTTGCAAAGGGCAAGGACTGACACCTCTGTTTCTGTTGAGTCCATGGGATTCTTCTCCAGATAAAGGTTCTGAGGATGGAGAGAGTCCATATGAGCATCCTAGGCTGGGAATTCAGCTCATCACACCCCTCAGGGCTGAGAGTGTAATAAGGTGGAATTTCTAGCCCGGCCAGTACTGGAATTGGAACATTTGGGGTTCTTGAGGTCTGTCTCCAACCCTGCTAAGAGTCCTGGTTTTGCTGGGATAGAATCGTAGGGCAGCCTTGGTCTGTAGGCCATTAGCAGTTCTGAATCTGCCATTGGTATTAGTTTAACAGTTTCATTAAATCCATTTTCATCTTTACCTATGACATTTTTCCTTTCCTTTTCCCAGTCCCCTCTCTCTGGTGGTCATTGGGTGATAGAGCAACTGCTAGAGTTTAAGCTCAGATATGGGCTAATTGTAGACACCAAGACAGTTGAACTCAATGAGCTGTGTGTCCAGAACTTTGCTATCACTTTGACCTAAAAAAAGACCTTTCTTTTATTTTGTAAGAAAACAAATTAAATGCATTCCAGGAGCCCTGGTTTCTGCTTTCTGCCAGTAACTTCATTTTGTGGTTGTGTGATACTGTTGTGGTTTCTGGATGACAAATGATCACAAATTTAATTTCACAGAACAGGTTCTGCAAGACTATCAGGTAAAAGTAATTTCTATCCTCTAGAAAAGGATAGGCTGAGCTGGAGGGAAGCATCAACCTCTAACTGCTGCCTCTTTTACAGACTGTGAAACATGACATAGAATAGAATAGAATTAACCAGGTTGGAAAAGACCTCAGAGATCATCGAGTCCAACCTATCATCCCACACCATCTAATCAAATAAACCATGGTGCCAAGCACCCCATCCAGTCTCTTCTTAAACACCTCCAGTGATGCTGACTCCACCACCTCCCTGGGCAGCACATTCCAATGGCCAATCTCTCTTGCTGGGAAGAATTTCTTCCTAACATCCAGCCTAAACTTCCCCTGGCACAGCTTGAGACTGTGTCCTCTTGTTCTGGTGCTGGTTGCCTGGGAGAAGAGACTTCAACGTCAGAGTCAGAAAGTGAAGTGCTGCTTAGTAATTTGGCTATAGTCCCACCCCCACACTTTACACAGTAATAGAAACCTGAAGTAGAAATGTTTCTGGACTGAATTTATAGATCAGAATTGGACACCAAAGCTGTAGGGACAGATCAATGGCTTTGTCCTCCTCACCCATCCCAGAAGGGATGACTTTTGGTAAGATTTGCAGCCTCAGCTACACCCGGTGTGTATTTTACTGCAGGTGATTACACTTGCAATTGTATTTCCTGAGAGCTACAGAGACATTTCTGCAGCTTAGAGCTTGCCACCAGCAGTCTTAAAGAATCTATTGATGTTGCAAGTGTAGACAAATCCTGGTATTCTCCCATCCAACTGCTTAAATGCAACCAGACCTAGAGTAAAGCTGGGCTGCTTATGCCTCCGGCGTGGGATCTATAGCAACACATCTTAATGAGCATACCTATTATTATTGGTCATAAGGTCTTTTCCAACCAGGTGATTCTATGATTCTTTGATTATAAGTCCATCCACTAATGCTGAACACTGTCTAGAATGCAAGGGGACTCATCTCTTAGTGAGTTTGCCCTTCATGCAATACCCTAAGAGCCTAGAAGTAGCTGTCTGCTTTGTGCCAGGTGAATCTCAGACAAGTCTTTAAGGACTTTGCTGTTTAAGAGGGCAAAATATAGAACAATGGGAATATCATCATCTCCTTCTCACAAATGAGGAAGAGAAGTTTCGAGGGAATGAAGGTGGGATTCATCTGACCACAAACCAGACATGTGCATTATTAACTTCAGATGTTGAAGTTTGGTATGTGAGCTCTTCGTACTATGGGGGGAAAAAGCCACAACTCTTTCCCAGTGTCAGAGAAGAAATTTGCTTGGCTGCATTCTCCCTGAACAGCCTTGTTTAGCATTAGTGGCTTAGCATTAGCAGCTAAAGTATCTGAAGCTCTGGGCTGCAAGAGCTGACTAGAGAGTAAACTTCTCTTTGAGAAAATGAATGCTGCTAACCAAAGAACTAGCTGAACTTACCAGATAAGAGTGGTACAAGATGAGGACCCAGTTGATAATTCTGAGTCAATGAAGTGACTTCAGAAGAGGGCCAGCCCAGTGACAGTGAAAATCAAGAGGACAAGACTAGAATTAACTGTCTGGACTTGAGTGGGTGAAGGATGGTAAGGCTATAATTGAGACGTATGAACTGGGGTAAGAGCTCCTCTCTGGAGGCATCCAGCTTAAGGTTTAACCTAAGAACTAATAAAAGATCAATTGCAAACCTTCACTTAGACTTGGCATTCTCTGAAGATCCCTGACTTAGACCCTCTTACAGTGGTTAGAGTGTGTTAACCCAGAACACTTGGGCAAACCCAGCACATTCTGTACCCCTTGTTCCATACCATTTGCATCATACTTAGCTCCTACGCTACCCAATACACCCTCATGAACTCCCCTTCCAGTCCTTTGATATAATAGATATAGTTCCCTTAGTCTGTGGACCACTCCTGTAAAATGTCCATAAAACACCTCAAAAATATCCACAAAAGTTCCACTGAGTTTATTCAATCCATGAGTTTGTGCTCCATCTCTGATGGTGGTCCCTCTGTGTGTTGTGTGGAGTTAGTGGGCACCAAAGCCATCTCAGGCTGGGTTGCTGCTGCCCTTGCATTGCTTCTTGTAAGGCTTGTCCTCCACTGGTTCAGGTGACTCCTGCTGTAATCATTCCCATAACATGGGACTCAAATCCTGGGATTTAAGAGGGACCCCTATGCCAGTTCACACCTCTCAATTATACCCACACCCTAAGGCTTCAGCTACTTTAGCTGCTAATGCTAAGCCACTAATGCTAAATGAGACTATTCAGGGAGAATGCAATTAATCAAATTTCTTCCATAATACTGGGACAGAGTTAATTTTCTTCATAACACCTTGTATGGGGCTGTGTGTTGGATTTGTGCATTGATAATGGAGGTAATTTTTGTTGTAGCAGCTGGTGTGGGGCTACGTTTTGGGTTTGTGTGGAAAGCAGTGTTGATAACTCAGGGATGTTTTGGTTATTGCTGAGCAGTGCTCACACAGAGTCATCAAGGCCACTGATGCTGCTCACACCGCCACACCAGTGAGTAGGCTGGGCACAGAAGCAGGGAGGGGACACAACTGATCCCAACTGACCAGAGGGACATCATGCTCACCACATAAAGCTGGGGGGAAGAAGAAGGAATACAGTGTGATGATGTTCGTCTTCCCAAGCCTCCACTTCATGTGATGGAGCCCTGCTTTCCTGCAGGTGGCTGAACACCTGCCTGTGGATGGGGAGTGGTGAATGAACCTGTTTTGCTTCGCTCACTTGCACAGCTTGTGCTTTACTTATTGAACTGCCTTTACCTCAGCAAATGAGTTTGCTCACTTTTACCCTTCCCACATCTCCCCCATCCCTCTGGGAGCTGTGATTTTTAGTGGCTGGCTGGGTCTAAGCCACGACAAGCCATCAAACCTACATGATGCCAAGCCTCCTTCGGGACCTTGCATGCAGAAAGGTAGAAGGCATTTTCAACTGGAGATATTTTTGACAGGTACTGCTCAGATTTCCTCAGAGTTATGTATTCATTGCTAGGACCTACAGGGGACGCTCAGGAGGATGATTTATATGCTTTGCATCACTTGACTGGAGAATGAAGAAGCAGTAGGTGCCATCTTACATACCAAGAACCAAAACATCAGAGGAAGAATTTGGCTGTTCAAAAGCTCAGAGTTTTGCTTTGGCATGTTGCATTTTGCAGATCTGCAGGTTTCAAACCTGATCAGCTCAAGACAGTATCACAGTATCACCAAGGTTGGAAGAGACCTCAAAAGTCATCGAGTCCAACCACAGACCCCATGACTAGACCATGGCACCAAGTGCCATGTCCAATCCCCACTTGAACACCTCCAGGGACGATGACTCCACCACCTCCCTGGGCAGCACATTCCAATGGCTAACAACTCTCTCTGGGAAGAACTTTCTCCTCACCTCCAGCCTAAACCTCCCCTGGCACAGCTTGAGACTGTGTCCTCTTGTTCTGGTGCTGGTTGCTAGAGAGAAGAGGCTACAGCCACCCTTCAGGTAGTTGTAGAGAGCAATGAGGTCGCCCCTGAGCCTCCTCTTCTCCAGGCTAAGCAATCCCAGCTCCCTCAGCCTCTCCTCATAGGGCTTGTAAAGACCTTTTTAAAGAAAGGCTGCTGTGGTGAAATTGCATCAAAAGTCAAGGCAACCATTTTCCCCTGTGAACCAATGGCAGTGATGGATAAGGCTAGAGACAGCTTGCTTTTTAGGCCTCTTCTAATCACCAGATCACGCTTCCTCCTCAGCTAATCCAAAAATTTGTCCAAGCTATTCTGTCCCAGATTTTGTTGAGTTTTTCAGGGTTTTGGTTGTGGTGGCTTTCTGTTTGTTTATTTGTTGGGTGGTGTTTTTTTTTTTTTTTTGGTGGGATGTAAATATTTACCCCAATGCACTCTGGAACATGAGTTGCACAGTCAGATAGTTGTGCAGGGATCTCCATTTGTATGTTTGTGTTGGGGAGCAATTATTACTCTCTCCTACCCTGCTCTGTTGTTCTCTGTTGAGCAGAGGGGGAAAGTAGGAACAATTAATTTCATGTTTCTTCCATAAGCCAAAGAAGCACTCTCAATCTTTACTTTCAGGCAGCAATTAACTTCAGCTTTATTAGTCAAGTTGTGCTATGAAGTTTCAATCTTTCATTGTGCGCTCTGAATTTTAATTACAATTTATTAAAATAATTTAATTGACTTCAGTCAATGGGCGTGAATGAGGGCAGAATTTCCCTGAGAAAGCTGGAGACAGAAGAAAAGGGCCACCCATCCTAAATGCCTTCTGCCTGCCCTTTTTTTTTCTTTCTTTTTTTTTTTTTTGGGGTGTGGGGGGTTTGCATCAGACTGTTTGAAAGAGGGCTGCATTTATCATCTTTGATGCCTCCAGCTCAATGGTCAATTCATATTAGATTCCACAAAAGGCAGTGAACCAAATTCATCTGTGATACAATTCCAATGACTTCAATGGTCTTACCACAGGGATTAATCTGGCCTAATATAGTATTAGAATGAGTGTGTGTGTGTGTGTGTACCATTAGCCCAGTTTCTTTGCTGGAGATCATGCCTTGTAAAAGCTGATAGCTGTTGCAGTTGCAATTTGCTGAAGAAATCCAATTCCTTTTGTTGACCCACTGAAGTTCACATTCCAAAAAAAAAAAAAAAAGAAAAGGGGGGGGGGGAGAGAAAGGAGGAAAGACCCCTCCAAATCCCTAATCAATTTGAAAATGCAGCTGAATTTAGATGCATATTTGCTAATTTGGTTTATTATGCATGCAAATATTGGCATAAAAGGTGTTTCAATTATTTTCTAAGGCAGGGACCTATGCATTCTCTGCAGTCACAAAGAGTTTAAATGGAGTTATTTTTCCCTGCCTATAATCGTTCTCCCTTTTAAGTACCCAGGCAGAAAAAGTAAGTTTACTGCTTCCAGCACAATGGCTCTCTTCACTTTTAGGTTTGGGAGACCTGGGTGACCTACGAAAGTTAATTAGAAGGTTAACAAAGACTAAGGCAGAGTAGAATACAGCGCCTCTCCTCCAGCCAAAGATGTCATCCATTAATTAGGGAAATCGTTAAGGTGGCCTTTATTGAATCCATAGAAAATCGGCAGTTGGCGGTCGACAGTTTTGATCAGATTTTCCTCTCCCCAGTAGTACTACCCTTAATGGTAGGAGACACGGAGGGTTGGGGCTGGGACGGGAGGGAGACGGGGGAAAAGTGTGTGTGCGCGTAGGGGGAGTGTGTGTTTCAGCGACATTACAGTTAAACAGCCGCCGATTGTGACGGCTTTGATTCTCAGGCTTACATGGCATACTTTTTCCATGATGTAATCTTTATTGAACCTGGAAGCTTGGGGGTGGGGGGCAGGGGGCAAGTGAAACTCTCTGCTGCTGCTTGCTGCTGCTTGCTGCTGCTTGCTGCTGCCTCTCAGCCGCAGGAAGCCCTGGGAGTTAATATCGCAGTCATCATAGGCAAGAGCTCGCTGCTTTCGCATGGTAATACGCGAGCGGACTCCCCTTCCCTCCTCACCAAGGGCTGCCTGCTCCTAGCAGTGAAAGCAAACAGCCATCTGCACAACAGACCCTTCATTTCTCCACCAGGACATTCACTTTAAAGTTGAAGGGCCTTTTCCACTATCTTAGATTTCTTTCCCCCCTCCTTTATATCTTTTCTTTAATTCTCCTTTTTTCCCCCCTTTAATTTTATCTTTCCTCCCCTTTAATTCTATTTTTTTCTTTAATTCTCTCTTTTTTTCCAATTCTTTTTCCCACTTTAATTCTGTCCCTCCCTCTTTTTCCCTTCCTTCAATTCTCTTTTTCCCTTCCTTCAATTCTCTTTTTCCCTTCCTTCAATTCTCTTTTTTCTTTAATTTTTTCCTTTAATTTTGGTTTTTTTTTCCTTTTAATTTAGGTTTTTCCCTTTAATTTTTTCCTTTAATTTTGTTTGTGCTTTTTTTTCCCCCTTTAATTTTTTTCTCTTTAATTTTGGTTTTTTTTTTCCTTTAATTTTTTTTCTTTAATTCTTTTTTTCCCCTCTTTAATTCTCTTTTTTTCCCCTCTTCAATTCTCTCCCTCTTTTTTTCCTGTTAATTATCTCTTTTTTCCTTTTAATTCTCCTTTTCCCCTTTAATTATCTTTTTCCCCCCTTCAATTCTCTTTTCCCCCCTTTAATTCTTTATATTTTTAAATAATCTTTTTCTTTAATTCTCTTTCCCCCCCCACTACAGTGCCCAAGTGGTGTTGCTATGGAGAATTTCAAGTGAAGCATTAGACAGTCTTGGCGTTTTAACATGTACATTTTTCAACCTGCTGGGTGAATTGGCTGGGTGGAGGTCTTCACCACTTTAGTTTTGACTTTTTCCCCCTATGTGTTGAATAAGTTATGCCAAGGACAGTGATTACAGCAAGTCCAGCTGTGTTATAACCGACAAAGTCAGGCAGCATTGAAGAAGCGTTTTGTTTGAACATGGGAAGCCGTCACCTTCCAGGGGAGGAAGGCAAAGACAAGAGCTACTGCAACTTAGGCTATTTACATCAGAGCAATGCTGATCCCAGCTCTGACATCCTGGACCATATTGCTTGAAGCCATTAGTTCAAGGAAAAAAGGAAGGACTGCATCCTGTGCAACACATGGTACAAAATGTCTTAGAAAGAGTTAAACAGATAAAAGAACTGGATGAGTAATATTTTAACTGACTGCTCTTCTTCAGGAGAAATGATACACAGCTCCAGGCCATTGAAGACCAACAAGTCATTAAAAAAAACTTTGTACTTATTTGTACTTATTCTTGCACCTCGTATTCTGGTATAAATCTTCTTCACAAGAATATGAATTTCCTTACCAAAAATAACAAAAAAAGTGAAGTACCAAGGGGGAAAAAAATTAAAAAGCTACATTTTATAAGGTAGTTTTAATATGCACAGGCCACACATCTGCCTCATTGCCTGTATCTTTCTGTACACTGCAGTAAAGTATTGGTGGGGGTTTGTTTATATATAGCCTAGAATTTAAGCTCTCCCATAAAGCAATTCAAGCTCACTTTGTGTTTGCAAGTCAAACTGAGAGCAAGTGTCAGCACAAAAACAGTAGCAAAGAGAGGCCAGGCTGCTTCTGATATGCTCCATGCAACCCTCAGCTTTTCTGCTTCCTTCTTGTGTCAAAAGGGAGATGGAGCAAGGTATGCTCCGTGAGTGAGGCTTTCCCCGTGCTTTGGAGAGCTTCCACAGAACTATGGTTTGACCTGGAGAGGCATTGTATTCCCACAGCTCTGTTTTGGACCTTTTTCTCTTTTAGGCTAAGAGACAAACTAACTCACCCATTGTGTAGCCACTGAGATCCTCAGATAAAGTGCTGTAAGAGGGCCACACACTATTATTCTTTTATTGTGGAGCTGCATTGGCTGCTCAAGAGTTACTGTGGATTTTTTATATGTTTTCCTACTGCCTTTTGTCTTCTAGTAGCAATCCTGTGGCTTTGAGAGCTTTGGTTTCTGACTAGAGGAAAGTTCCTAAATTTAAGGTGGCATCTTTGGGAGGCTTTGGAAATCATTCTGGGTAGGGGAAGAGAAAAGTCTCCATTGGCTTAAATGTATTTTTGTATCACTGTAGCTTCCATATTAAAAGGCATATGAAAACGAGGAGCTGGGTGTCAGTGTTAACTTCAGTGCTCCTGCAATGAATTTCTCAGCAATATTGAACAGTGTTTGTGCACAGCCCCTGGCAGGCAGTGCACTGCTTATGGAGATGTTGTCAAGAGGATGGACAGGATCAAATCTCAGGGGTGGGAGAAGATCCTTGTAGCTGTAGCTATAGCTGTAAGAAGCAGGGGAAGGATGACTTACAGATGTTGTTTTCTCAGCTGGTGCTCCTGGTCTGGCAGCCCAAACTTTTATCTTGGATATGAAACTTTATTGAATTTTTTCAGCAGGCCTTAAAAGTGACTGAGAAAGAGAGTTTGGGGTTTTTTAATTAACTTAACTTAAACTTCCTGAAATGACATGTGGCAGGGTGAGTGGTACAGGAGACAAAGTGCAAGAAGTCCAGCCAAAACTGCAGAAAGCTCTCTGCATGTCCAGGAGCCTGGTTTTGGCTTCTTGTGCAGTTTCTTCCCCTGCCATCGTCTCTAAAAGTGTCGTGGAAGTGGTTTCTGGGGAAGTCCAGGTATCTAGAGGGTAAATAACTTCACCTAGCTTTAGGCATCTGCTCCTGTTTTAGTGTCCTGAGTGTCTTTTTCCATTGAAGGGCAGAGGAACAGCTGTAAAGCTATTTCTTTTGATCTAGTTCAGACTTCCAGGTCAAGGTGAGATGGATTGTGCCCTCAACATGCCTACTCCCCTCCTTGCAGCATAAAGGGGATCTGGGCAAGAGTTTCATATTAGTTAGGGTTAATTTTGAAATGGAGTGCTGCAGCTAAACCAGAAGCATTTTCTAGTGAAGGGACTCCAGCTTACAACACCTTGTGGGAAGAATGGGGGGCTCTGAGGTGGAAAAGGAGCTGGCTAGAGAAGAAGAAACAGTTGGCTGTGCTGAAAGGGGAGCTGTCAGATTGAGGAAAATCACCCCTGAAGTTTCTCCAGAAGAATTATGTATTTAATAAGTATCTGGGTGCAAAACCTAGCAGCATCAGCTGCACAGAGAAGGACAGGAATATGTGGCAGCAATATCCACCAGAAAGAGCTGATGGCCTTTATGAGTGGAATGGAGATGATTTATAATCTTGTAAAATGCCCTTAAGGATGAATGGGAAGGATTTCTGCCTGAAGCCAGAAGTTCAGTAGGTAGAAATGCAAAAGAGAGAGAGAGGGAAAAAAGACTTTCTTCTATTTCTGACCACACTCTGACCATGAGACACTAAAGTGCCAGGGCTGCCAAGCCGGCAAATGCGATTCTAGGTTATATCAAATGAGCTGTTTCCAGTAGAGAAAGGAAAACAGGAATGCTGTGCTCTGCCATGCACTGAGACTTCCTGTGGAATTCTGTGAACAAAACCTGCAGAAATGGAGGCTATCACAAGTGACTAAACTGAAGTCTAAAGACCCAAGAAAAGAGCATGAGACCTTGCAGAAGGGATTAAAAGCAACATCTGAAGGCTTTGCTGAAAGGCTTGGGAGATGGCCTGAGACTGAAGGTAACATTTTTTGGGGGCAGCAGGAGCTGGAACAAGTTCAGAATGGATGAATAAGGAACCAGTAACCAGATGGCTGAGGACCAGCAGCTTTTCCGGGGACAGAGGAGGCCAAGGAATCTTTGGCAAGCTTGTAGGTTACTAACTGAACAGGATGGCAGTGAGGATTAAAAAAGCTAAGAATACCAACAGCACAAGGAAATCAGAAAGCTGCAAAAGTCAGACACCTGATGAGGAATTAAGGCAGTCAGAGGGCTTCCATTGCATTACCTGCAGCAAAAAAAAACAACAACAAAAGGCTCAGTTATCCACTCCCTTTCCAAGCTGGGTCACATAGTCCAAAGCCCGAAACCAGACCAGTGAGGATCTTGGAGAAGAGATGGGGAGAATCTACCTAAGCTGAGGGGGAACCTGAGGAGCTTTTCCTCCTGGTACCTCTCCAGCAAGGGCTGCCAAGATGCTTTGACAATGGACCAGTGTAGAGGGACTCAGTTGGATTTGGCCTGGCCAGCAGAGATTAACAAAAGGAGGCCAGAGCTGTTCTGAGAGGTACTGGAATTTGCCATGGGGCTCAGTGAAGCTGTACATGAAAGGACACAGCTGCAGGAGAGACAGCTCAGTGCTGTGGACATGGAGTGTACGGGCAAGAGACTGAAATGTGAGGTGGGAATCCTCCTAGTCAGGAGTTATGAGGAGGAATAATTTAGAAGTCTCATTCCTGGAAACTTTTAAGGTCAGGTTGGACAGCACTCTGAGTGACCCAACCTAGTTGCAGATGTCCCTGCTCACTGCAGGGGGTGGACTAGATGAACTTTAAAGGTCTCTTCCAACCCATTCTATGATTCTATAATTCTACGAAATGACTGCTTTGTGTGGTGAGGAAATGGTTGTTAAGGGAAGCAGCTCTGTTAACTGCTCATTTAAGGGGAGCAGGTAGGGAAATGTCACAGTAAGGATAGCCTGGAGTGTAGCCAAAATGGAGTAACTGGCGGTACTCCAGTGAAAGCCTTTGCCCAACTTGGAAGGTGAAAGGGTGGCCGGAAAGTCACAACATGGAAGTACAAGGGTCAGAGCTGCTGACCTAGACATCTTAGGTGAATTGGCTATGGCCAAATGGCTATGGCTAGCTCTGAGAACAGTGGGTACCAGCTAGGCATACCAGCCACTGAATGGGCATGGGCTAAAGTGAGGAGAGACTATGGTACAGACCATGCAGCCAGACTCTAAACAGAGGCATCTAGACTGTCATCCTTGCACGTATTGCGTGGATGAAGCAGATGAGCTGAAAGTATCTGATCTGTAAGTGACCTTGCTTCTAGGAGGCAAAGATGTCATAGCACAGGCTGTACTTTGCCAGTAAAAGGAAGCTGTGAGGCATCCGAGATGTGCCTTGGGATCTGGGAAATCCTGGCAGTGAATGCTGCTGGGCATCAGGGACAGCACCTGCAGGAGGAGATTGCTTTGGAGCAGCAGTGCAGCTTTGAAGCTAATCCCATGATGGCCTCTGCTTGCTGCAGGCTGGCTCAGTGCTGGAACAGTGGTAGTGCTTATGAGCTCTTCCCCTGTCACAGAACAGTACCTGGGAAGCTAGGATGCCCCATGAACATTCTTCAAGAGTCTCATCTGCTTGTGTGGATGCTGGCTAAATGTTGTATGAGGATAACGCCTCAGAGTTCATGTAGTGCAGATTTGGAGCCCAATAACTGGTCTCTGTTGAGCCCAAGTTCTTGCTAACATGGACACAGCCAGAGGACAGTTGTGAGCTGCAGGCAGAGAAAGGGTGAGTGCTGTGTCTTTTAATGCCTCTAGTTAATGAAGAAGACTTTAAAGCTATGCCTCTGGTAAGGGTTCAGAGATGGCACCTCTGAGTCCTGAAGTCACTGGTTTTACTTCATAACGAGGACTAAAGGCTCATCTTTGGAGGCACTGACCCACTAAACTGCCCCACACTGGCTGGGGAAAAGGCATTGTACAGACCACTGAAGACCTAAAGGTGCCTTCAGTAGTAACTTGGATGTCATCCAAAGGTCTGGTTAAAGGAGACAGTAATGTGTTCCTCAGAACAAAGTAGAACATGCTGGAAGAAATAATGCTGCGGTAGGAGGTGCAGTTGCTGTTGTGAGGGGATGACACCTGGAATACTGCAGTGCTTCAGTCTGTTTTGCATACTTGGTTTTAAGAAGAGTTGGCAAGTAGCAGTGGAAGCAAAAAGCAGGGGTGAAGGGCAGGAAGACAGCATTTCTACTGCGTCAGTAAGCAGCACTTGAAAGTGCCGGCTGCTGGCTGACACTGAGTGATCTTGGAAGCGGTCACTGCAAAACAGGTTCCCCTCTCAGCCTGTCTCTGGGCACACTGAGAGACTGCTGGTAAGAAAGACTGCATTTACAATCAGCCTGGGATCAGATCAAGGCTGCCACTGAACTTGGGCTTCCTGAAATGAGAGTTGCTCTGAAAAGAGTCACCTTCTCATGGACACACAACCCGACGAGAGAAAGTTCTCTCCAACAGACAGGGAAATATGGCTGTGCACAGGGCTGGGCAATTTCCCAGGCACTCACAGATGTGCAGAGTTTTGTGGGGCTCTGAATTTACTACCAAGGCCTTATTTGTGGGTTTGCCAATATTGTAGAGCCACTACATAAACTGGGTGAGAAAGAGACACCAACTGCAGTGGCACGTGAGACTTAACCACTTTCAGAATTAGGGTTGCTTTTGGCTTGGCAGATTCAACTTCAAAACACTTTTAGAGGGGTTGTAGCCCTTCTATGCCCAGATGCTAGCTCCTACAGACAGGAGGCTGCTCTGAAACAAGAACTGAAATGATATGCAAATGTGAAGATTCAATGTTTCATGTATGAAGCTGAAGACATAATGCCAACAATGATCTTAGTAATCCAGAGACTTTGTGAGCAGGAGTTCAGAGAGGCAGCTTGCCTGGGAATGGGAGAAGTGGTGAGGCTTTGTAGTCACACCCATGTCCTGCTCTACAGATGCCTTATCCTAGATGCTGGTGGAAATCATAAATCATAGAATTGTCAGAGTTGGAAGGCACCCCAAGGATCATCCAGTTCCAACCCTCTTGTCATGGGCAGGCACACCTCACAGTAAATCAGGTTGCTCAGAGCCACATCCATCCTGGCCTTGAAAACCTCAAGGGGTGAGGCTTCCACCACCTCCCTGGGCAACCTGTGCCAGTGTCTCACCACCCTCATGGGGAAAAACTTCTTTCTAACATCCAACCTGAATCTATCCATTTCTATTTTTGTTCCACTCCCCCTAGTCCTATCACTACCAGACACCCTAAAAAGTCCCTCCCCAGGTTTCTTGTAGCCCCCTCAAGATTAGCTCTCCTTGGAGCCTTCTCTTCTCCAGACTGAATAGCCCCAACTCTCTGTCTGTCCTCACAGGAGAGGTGCTCTAGCCCTCTAATCATCCTCGTGGCCCTTCTCTGGGCCAGCTGCAAAACTTGCCCTGGGCCAGACTGCTCAAGAGAGGTGGTCTAGAAGTAAGGATTGTCCCTCCACTTCCACACCAGCGTTCATGTTGAAGGGTTTCTGCTGTGTGTCCCGAGTACTGCTAGGCACAGGAGCAGGTAAGCTGGAGAAATGTAGTTACTTCCCAAAAACTTTGCCTTAGATGCAGCACATCTGGTAACTGGAAAGTGCACTGGAGAGCACTGGAGAGCTGTCACTGGGACAGAGATTAAAGAGAAAATTCTGGGAAAGGTGGTGAAACTTACCTAGTGATGGTTTTGGTACAAGCTGATGACCCTAAATACCTCACAGCTCAGGCCTGAGCTATACCAGAGTTTTGAAACTGCCAGATATTTGGAGAATGCAAAACATCTTAGGCAAAATATTAGAGGATTGGCACTGAGTAAAGCACCAGTAAAAAAGGTATTCCAAAAATTGTCAATAAATGAGCTCTTTGCAATCATAAAGCTGTTGGGATAGAACAGACATTTGGCAGTAAGGAAGAAGCTGGTCAGGGACTTATTAGAGATGCAGAAAGGAAGCCAAAGACTTTCAGTCTCCTGAACTCCTCTTGAAACCAGAAACATCTCTGATGAGGGAGAGAGTCTGTACATGGTTGTTCACTGCACAATTATACGACACATGGCTATGGATTGTAGGTCACATCATCAGCTGGAAGAAAGCAGCACAGCTTCATTTGCTTTCAGGGAACAGTACCCATTGCCCTCAGCTGCAGATTGGGCTCCTCTGAGCCCTTCTGCTCCACTGAAGTGAGCTGTTTTCCCCAGCAACTTCGTTTCCTGGGTGTTGTTTCTTGCTGTTGGGCCTAGGAGAAGAGCTAAATGTGTCCTCTGCGAGCAGACCCTGGAAAGACTCGGAAAGATGACTCCTTACACAGCCACCCATGGCTACCTTTTCCTGCACCTGAGGTCGAAACAGCAGGCTTGCTTAGGGCATTTCTCTACTACTCTGCTGCAGAGGGAGATGCCTTCCTGACTCCTACCAGCTCCATGGTGTGTGTAGGACCTTTAACTCAGTTTTGGGAAGATGGAAACTCTGTTTTGCTTTTTCAAAGAGGGGTGAAAAAGAGGCTGAGTTATCTTCTCAAAGGTCGCCTTGCTCTGCTCAACGTGAATCTGCCTCTCCAGAACACACAACCAAAAATAGTAGTGTCAGGGTGAATAAAATGTAACCCCACCAGCTGCAGTGGGAATGGAGAGGACTGAAATGGGATAAGATAAACTGAGGACATGATCTAGGAGACAGTGGGGGACAGAGAGCAGTTTCCCCCCAGTACATCACTGGATGACAGTACATCACTGCTGAGAGACTGTGAGGCTTTTCTGAGGCGTCTAGAACTGAGGAGAGGGGTTTGGTAAGACCAAAGACAATGATCTGTGTCCTGTGAGCTGTGGGTGATCTGAGAGAGGCAGAGACACCGACAGGGGAAGGGGCAAAGCCTACCAAGAACAAATTGAGGCAGAGGGTGAAGGAAGAGGGGGTATGTCAGGTTTGCAGAGCTAAAAAAACATGCTGGGGACAGCAGGGTGGCAGGTGTGGAGAGAAAAAAAGTCTCTGCTTGGAAGGAACATCTGCAAGTCACTGTCTCTCCACTCCTGGACTCTGTTTGCTGTCTGTTCAGCAATGCCTTCTGGTACATCAGGGTGAGGGGAGATGTACCTCTGGCGTATGTTCCCCTTACAGTGATGATATTGTGCCTTGGCTCCTAGCCTTTGCACTGGTACCGCCTGGAAGTCCCAGGGGAGTAGGGAAGCCCTCTGTGCTTAGCACCCTCAAAATCAGTGGGAAAGGGGAGAGTGCTGCATGCCTGGAGGGACTCTCCTGCTCCAGGGAGAACCAACAGAGATACAGGCTGGCAATGAGAAGGTGCCACTTCTTGATCAGCAAACCTTGCTCTAACGGCCCACAGAACAGATGTTGTTTCCTACCATGCCATATTGCCTACCAAACTGCCACACAGCAAATAAAGTGAGAATCCAAACTTCCCAGGTCGTGAACTCCAGGCTGTGGCAGGCACTGCCAGCCAGCACATGCCAGGGCTGGGAGCTCAGCATCCCTCCCAGCGCCGGCAATCACACCCCAGCCGCCCAGAGCCCGCCAAGGCGGCTCAGGGCTCCCTCCACCGGGGCTGCTACCCAGGCAAGCTGAGGAGGATCTGTTCTTTAACTCCGGTGGGCTGGGGATCAGGTTTACGTTCCTTTTGAAACCCTCGCTGCATGTGCAAACAAGTTGCCCTGGGTGGTGTAATTTGAGAGGGAAATTAAATGAAGAGGTGACACGCCAAGGCTGGGCACAAAGCGAGGGAAGCCTTTCCAAATCACAGAGCCGCCGCAGAGCGAGGAGTTTGTGCATAATAGCAAACTTAGGGTTTGGGTGACTTGGTATGCTTCAAGAAACTTTTCAGAGATATTTCCTGGAGCAAACCCAAAGAGAGAATCCTCATTTACCCTATCCCTTTCAGAAGTAATTGAATTCACTTGTTTAGGCTTTCTGCCTCCTCCACCTTTCATTCAGCGGCAATGTGAATTCTGCTAATCTCTCTACAAAACAGTCAATCTCCTCCAGTCTCACTAACCATCATTCAGCCACCTAGTAATGAAAAGTTGCTTTGATCCTTTCCCTCTGCTTCATCTCCAGAAATGTCTCAGCTGTTAACAAATGTTTAAAATCTGTAATAAACTCTGCCACCAAAAGGAATCTCTATGGTTAGTTCAGGAGGGCTTTTTTTCCCCTCTCCCCCTCTGCTTGCAGTGGATCGTCTGAGAAAGCCTGGGAGTCAGGAAAACTGCAGGAGGGCTCGCAGCTTTGAAAGGGGGACACAGCATTAACACGAGTGGCCAAAGAATTGGGCAAGCTGTGGAAAATGAGGCAGAGGAGAAGAGGGGAAACGCAGGGAGTGGGTTAGCAGGCAACCTTCCTGCATGCTGCATGTATGAGCAAATCTCAGTTAAAGATCTTTCAGGCCGTGGCCATCCTGCTGCATGCAGCTACCCAGGGCAGTATTCACACTCTATTAACTTAGATAAGCAGGATTGGGCTTTCAACATCTATTTGGGAAGGAGGTCTGAAAACCATCTCCCCAGGAGATTACATTACTTGCCAATCATTTAACACACTCCCCACATTTTTTTTTTTCCCTTTTCTTTTTTTTTTTTTTTTTTTTTTTTCTGCTTTTCTTTCTTTTGGGTTTTTTTTTGTTTACTGGTCCATTTCCAAATAGGAATTTTCACAGCAATTGGCAACAATGCAAAGCTCTTCTGAGGAAACACACCCGCACCACACACCCCTTTCTCTGCTCTCCCACACCACACACCCCTTCTCTGCTCTCCCACACCACACTCCCCTTCTCTGCTCTCCCACACCACACACCCCTTTCTCTGCTCTCCCACACCACACACCCCTTTCTCTGCTCTCCCACACCACACACCCCTTCTCTGCTCTCCCACACCACACACCCCTTTCTCTGCTCTCCCACACCACACTCCCCTTCTCTGCTCTCCCACACCACACACCCCTTTCTCTGCTCTCCCACACCACACTCCCCTTCTCTGCTCTCCCACACCACACTCCCCTTTCTCTGCTCTCCCACACCACACACCCCTTTCTCTGCTCTCCCACACCACACACCCCTTTCTCTGCTCTCCCACACCACACACCCCTTTCTCTGCTCTCCCACACCACACACCCCTTTCTCTGCTCTCCCACACCACACTCCCCTTCTCTGCTCTCCCACACCACACTCCCCTTCTCTGCTCTCCCATACCACACTCCCTTTCTCTCCTCTCCTTGGGAATAGCTCAGACTTGCAACAATCATAGAAGATGCTCTACTTCTCTCTGAGAGGGAGAATGTGGAAATGAACCCTTCTTGGTCCTTCTTTCTGTGGAAGCCACAGACATGGTCTGGTAAAAGAGGTTGGCTTTTCTCATTCCTCTACATCCCTTGGGAAGAGAGTATGGCCAGTCTGATACAGCACATATCTCCACTAATTTCTCTGGTGAACTCACCAGAGGCTGATTTCCTCCTGCCTACTGATCTGAGCAGTCAGACCATGAGAGCTGCTGCTGTAACATAGTCTGTAACACCTGGAGAAAAAGTTGTCATGCTTTGAAGTCATGTAGCACTCTTCAGGCAAGGATGGCAAGGCACACTGCAAACACTTGGAGCCAGATCAAGGGAACGCTGTGAGTGAGTCATTTTACTTGAATGAAGCACACTTCCATTCCCCACACAAATATGTGTCTATATGTGTGCTTTTATTTTCCTAGACACATTAGTTTTAGTTATTTACCCATTTGTGCTCCAGATAATTACATGCTGCAGATTCAATTGGATGCAGATTTATTCTTCACTTCCTGTCCTAAATTCTCTGCAATTAAACAGCTGCTGTGTGCTTGGTGTAATAAATTTACACAAAATCTGGGATGGTTTGGCATAGCAGAAAGGTTGTTTGGCACGGGCTTAGGACGGCTACATTACGTACAACTGGCAACCCCTGCGTGTGGGTGATGCTTTCTCTCCCAAATGAGAATTGCCCTGCCACTGTGCAGCCTGAACCAGCCCTCTGCATCCCTGAACTGTTTACACATCTATAACTTCTTTCACTTAGCTGGTTCGAATATGCTCTCCCCAGCTGAAAAAGAGAATTTCCTTAGCTTTCCCAAGCTAAATCTCTCAGGAGACCCAGCTGGAAAAGAATAACAAGAAGTTCTTCAGGAAGCCTCTGTCTGCAGTAATACCTCCCTTCCACTTTACCAGGTGGAGCTTTCTCCCCCTGCTGCTGAGAAGGGTGGGGAAATAGAGGGTGAGGCTCTTTTATGTATTTCTCGTGTGTACCACAACATTTCACAGCATTTTGCACTGTTATTAATCAAAGGCATATCACATGGTGATCTTATCCTTTGGTGTGCAACACCTCTCAGTCTTTGCTGACCTGTACCCTGCTCTGGTCCACCTCCCTCAGGAGCAGATTTCACACCCCCGGGTCAGGCAGCTCCCCTTTGATATCTGCCCAGCTCCCATCCGGCATCCCCAGCTCCCGAGGCATTTGCAATCCCAAATGACTGTGGTCTGTGTGCCAGGGTGAGCAGCACACAGTCCTTTTGGGGGAGCAGATGTAAAGTCTGCTCTAGAGGGGCCTGCAGACTGGAATTAGCAATGCACTTCTGTTTAGGAGTTAGCACATGTGTCTTTTTGTTTCCTGATACCTTCTGCATAATGAAGTCAATGAGAGTTAAACTCCTCAGCTGTGATTCACATATTCATTAATCTCCTACAGTAACAAGTACAAATTGTACAGCGCAGGCAGTGCGCTTATTACCAGTGGAAATAACTTGCTGCATCCAAAAAAAGTGTTGCAGGAATTAGATCCCATTGTATTGAACTGAAGGGAAGGAGAGTTAGAAAGATTCGCTGCGTGCTGCTGCCTGGGCTCAGACGGCTGTGAGCTGCTTACTGCACGGCAGTAATTCTGGGTCTTCGAGAGAGAGCTAGCCCCATCGCTTCCACAAGTGTCATCAGGGTTTGCTGAGGCACTGCAGGAATTAGCAGGGATTTAGCAGACCCTTGGAGTCGCTAAAAAACACCTAGGGAAGCAGCACATATGAAAGCCAGGCAGATTATTTCTTGAATTTATCCCTTCTGGGGTGAAACGATGCCCAGGTGGAAGAGGAGCTCAGGTCACTTTGAGTTTCTTCACCCCGAGCTCCCAAGGTAGCTGCTTTCCTAGACATTGCCCTGCAGGCTGGCTTTTGGGGTCACAATCTAAGGCATAACCCTCTCCCAAAGGCATTTCTGTGCAGTATCAGCTCCCACCCTGTCCCCTGTCTCAACAGAGTTGCACTATTTTGGTTCCCTTCAGCAACCCGCACGTGGTACCCGTGCAGCTGCAGGACCGCAGATGCCTCTGGGATTAAAGAAAATGTGACGTGCCCAGGATAATGTTCATAGGGAAGGCTGAAGGAACTTGCTTCTTTTCAAGAAGGAACATTCATCTCTTTCTTCCCACCCTTTCCACAGCTTGTAGCTGTGCCTGCCCCTTCCCTGGGAATATCCAGGTTGTTTTGACTTAAATAAATGGCAAGACCGACATCCCCTTGGCCCTTGGGCATTTGGGGAAGGATCATTTTCCGTTTCCCAAATCCCTTTGGCTCAGCTTCAGGTAATAGAGAATTCCCCCCCCCTTTTTTTAACCCCACCAAGGTGAAAAGGAACAGGATCAGGCCCATGATATGATGGTGTGACCCTTCATGTGCTTTCTGCTCTTTGAAGGTTCAACTTCAATCCATATTTTCTTCCTCCTGTGAAATGAAGTCAGAACTAACAAAGCCACAATGGAGCTTGGGCCAGATAAAAATACTGCAGGGACAGCAGGAGCGGTTAGCAGGTTGTTAGCTGGAGGCTGCCCATAAAGATGTACGGAGAGGAGCATCTCTGCAAAGCAGGCTGACATGGTTAGTGACATAAAGTGTTTTGACTGTTAGCTGCTGCTTCTTCTTCTTTTTTTTTTTTTTTTTTTTCTCTGTTCTTTCTAAATGACAAGACAAAGCCACCT